>QAOC01040521.1:153288-239674 GCA_003255005.1 Begonia fuchsioides | reverse complement strand
ATATGTTGGAGATGAGCGCAATCGTCGTCTATCGGGCTCTCTCTTCTTCTCGATTCCCAGATGCATATCCCAAAAGGTACTCTCTTTGAAGATCCACTCTTCCTGGCTTTCTGGGGTTTCTTTCTTCTCTCTCTCTCGATAGCTATTTACTTCTCTGTTTGACTTTTTGTGCCGGTGGAAAAAGGGGAAGATATTGGAGATTGTTCTTGATAGATTTGATGGGTCTGGTTCAGTATTTTCCTCCTGTGTTTGGGGGGTTTCAGGCGAGTCTAGGGATGGGGTTAGATATCGTTTTTCTGCAGCGTTGTCAAGCTTCAAAATAGGGTGGGAAGAGATTTTGATTATCCTTATCTTCGTTCTTTGAATTTTTTTTTTTTCCTGTTATACTATTAAGGGTATTGAATCCTGTTGATTTTGGTAGATTTTTTATGTTGGGGCATGTGGAATTTTTGTCTATTGATAAATCTAGGGTTTTGATGGAAGGAAGATATAGTGGGGATTGATATGATCGAGGGGTTTGTAAGTTTAATTTCCTGAATTGTTATTTGGAATTGCAATATTCAACCCACCAGCAATGAAACCCACAACCGACGAGATAAGCTGAAATGGGAGATTCTCTGCTCACTGCCCTTTCAATGGAGAATCATCACCCTTCCACCCTTTTATCCATGGATTCAAGCGCTTCATCACACGACGAATTGGATTTAGAAATGAATCGACAAATTATACTTTCTCGTCCACCAGATATAAACTTACCCCTGTCGGTCGAGCGAAGCCCACCTCAGCAGCAGCCATGGAGCTCGGACCCTTGTGATATTTTAGACGTGGGTCTTGGCTCACAAGCCTACGAAACTGAGACTTTCCTCACCGTCCCTAAGATTGGCCGAAAATGTGCTAAGAGAGTTGACAGCATTTGGGGAGCTTGGTTTTTCTTTAGCTTCTACTTCAAGCCGGCATTGAATGAGAAATCAAAAACAAAGAACCTCAGAGAAAGCAATGGAGTTTACGGGTGTGATAAATCGGATTTGAATCTCGATGTTTTCATCGTCCAGCACGATATGGAAAATATGTACATGTGGGTTTTTAAGGAGAGGCCTGAGAATGCTTTGGGTAAAATGCAACTTAGGAGTTACATGAATGGCCATTCTCGCCAAGGAGAGCCCCCCTTTCCGTTTAGTGTCGCAAAGGGCTTTGTTCGATCGCATAGAATGCAGAGGAAACATTATCGAGGTCTGTCAAATCCCCAGTGTGTTCATGGAATTGAAATTGTTTCTTCGCCTAATCTGATGGGTCTCGAGGAAGATGAGCGTAAGAGGTGGATAGAACTCACCGGTAGGGAATTGAATTTCACTATACCATCTGAAGCAGGGGATTTCGGCTCATGGAGAAACCTCCCGAGCACAGAATTTGAACTCGAGAGGCCATCGGCGATCAAAAGCACTACAAATTCGAAGAAGTTGCTCAATGGGTCCGGACTTAATTTGTCAACTCAGCCATCAGACCACAGAACTTGCGAGGGTATGGATTTATCGCCTGTTAGCATCAAAAGAAGGAAGGATTTTTTCTCCCACACGATCGACGATGATTGTTTCTTGGCTGTCAATCCTCCGCTCGATCGAATCTCTGACATCGAAAGCCACCCGATCGAGCCTCACTGGTTGAACGATTTCAGCGGAGTTATGAAGAACGTGTGCGGACCGGTAACAGCTGCGAAAACTGTATATGAAGATGAAGAAGGCTATCTAATCATCATCAGCTTACCCTTTGTGGATCTTCAGAGGGTGAAAGTTTCCTGGAGAAACACTCTCACCCATGGCGTTATAAAAGTATCTTGTCTAAGCACTTCTTGCATGCCCTTCATCAAGCGACACGACCGAACGTTCAAGCTCACGGATCCCTCTTCCGAGCACTGTCCTCCGGGAGAGTTTGTGAGGGAAATCCCACTCGGCACGAGAATTCCGGAAGATGCTAACATCGAAGCCTATTACGATGGGCCTGGATCTATTCTCGAGATTATGGTTCCTAAGCTGCGAGCTGGACCGGAAGAACATGAAGTTCGAGTTTGCCTTCGCCCTCACTTTGGAGGTAGTGATCTTATGTTAACTTGAGCCGGTTTGGGGACAGCGATGGTTCAATTTTTTTAAGGTTTGTCTTCTTCAATGGTAGATGCTTCGTGGTTTTTACTGACTGGTTTTATTCGTATATTTGTAATCGAGACATAATATGCCTCGCACTTGGCTTTTCGATTTTTCGCCCCATGCATGGTTAGATTTTTTATGTAACCATTTGGCTTGAGAAAAACAAAACGCACGAGTGCATAAACTTCATGTATTGAACGTTTTGCTTTTCTTTCCACGTTCCCAAAAAAAACTTATCATTTCTCGTGTGATCTATCGAAATTGAGAGCTATCCATTAGTCATTGTAACGATTTTTTGACACCAGAAGCTGATATAACACGCATGAAGTGTCGCTTGACATATACGACAACATAAATCGCTTGCAAATTATGAAAATGGAGACGTTTCGAGGACCTAACGTCACTGCCGATGCTGTATGCAATAGAAATATAATTAGCTATCCATTTGTGCGACGGGCATTTGGGAGAAATGAATGGCTGGCGACCAAACCGACTGTCCTCGAACGGCCTTGCTTTTGTCTCCCTCTCCCTGTACCCTAGGGAAGAGGGAGCTTCAAGCGCCATGCACATGGACTATTGGAAGGTCTAAAACTCAGTGTAATAATTGGCATATTATGGGTCCTCTTGAATATTCTGGATTCCCATGCAAATGCATCTGTATCAAATTCAAGGTCACAAAATGAGGAACTATTATTTATTTATTTATTTTTAATTATCACTATTAATATAAATAAAATTCGAGAGAACAATATCAGCTACTCATGTGACATCTGATCTCATGAAGACAATGACAATCTAATATTACGCTTTTATAAAAAAAAGGGCATAATTTGCTTCCAAACTTCTCATTTAGCTTGCTTCCTATCCTTTCGCTCATCTTAAAGGAAATGAAATTGCCTTGTTGTTTTGCACGTCAAATGAATAAAACGACGGAAGAAATAGCATCTAAATTAGGTCAAAGAGTAATTTTAAGCGATCTAGAATAATGAGTTTGCCTGAGATGTTATATCAGCTGAAGTCCCGAGATGCTCCTCGTGAACTATAGAGTCGAAGGGTAACGACTCGGAATCAATAATGAAGGCATTGATGAGATGCGAGTGATTGCCAAAATGTAAGTTGGATTTCAATATCAAACCCTATTTGTTGATTGAACCCAGAATTATTGGTTTCTAAGAAACGAAAACCACTTGCCTGCAAATTGGGAAGAAGGGAATTGTGACGTTGATTCTCTCAACTCAATCAACGTAATAATTTCAGCAGCATATAATCACATTCTCTCGCAACGATTCTCCTCCATTCGTTCCACTCAACTTGTAACAAAACAAAACCCTAGTTTCGTGTCCCAACGTTCTCCCATGCAATCGGTAATTAACAACGTGTTCTTCTGCCATCGCAGGAACATTCCTTTCTAGGGTTTCACGTGTTTCGGAGTTCTTCGCTTTATTTTCTGCCATTCCGAGAATCAAAGAGGAGGACGATAACTGTAAGGAAGAACTTGGACGGACTCGCATATTATTTGAACATTTTTTAGATAATATTCGGGGAACAGGCATAAAACACTGATATCTGGATATTCTCTGATCCACCTTCGTTAAAATATGATCGCTGTTCAAACTGGTGTCGAAATCTGTAAGTAAGAAGCTTTTTTGGACTATAAATTACTCCATTTACAGACATTTGTCCAATGTGTTTTCGCTCTCAAACCCAGCTTTTATAACTCAACGGCCTCAACTTGATTAAGAGGATGAAAGGCAATTAGAAAACCCTTCAAATATACGAACCACCCTACGCTTTTCCAGCTTTGTTGAAAATGGCAGCCACGTCCGCTGTCTCCGGCCACTGGCGAGCCGTGTGGCGCCGGCGTTTAGACTCAGCCTTTCGAACTGCCTTTGCTTGTGCCTTCGTCGGCTGCATATCGCTTTATTCCCCAGTTAGGCTGCAGAAATTGCTAGCTTTCCCCGCGTTTTCTTACGTGACGACGATTCTTATTATGTCGAATAATGCAACTCTCGGAGACGCCTTGAGGGGCTGTTGGTGTGTGTTGTATGCTACGGCTCAAGTCATGGTCCCGTCGGTGGCGAGCCTGTGGCTGATTGGACCGGAGCGGTTCACTCGGGGTGTGGCGGCTCTTGCGGTGGCTGTTGGGGCATTTGCGGTGGCGCTGCCGGAGTCAACCCATTTGTTGGCTAAGCGGATTGCATTTGGACAGATCGTGATTGTTTGTGTAGGAGCTGTTATTCATGGCGCTGAAACTGATGTTTTGATGCATCCAGTTCATGTGGCTTCGAGCACAGCCCTTGGCGCCATAGCCTCAGTCCTGGCTCTGCTCTTGCCTTTCCCTAGCTTAGCTTTCTACGAGGTAATCGAATCAAACAACCTGTTCATTCTCGATCCCAGATTTGCTCAAATGTTTTTATACTTTCAGGTGAGGAAAACGTTCCAATTATACGCAGAAAATGCATCGGAAAGGTTGAATCTATTGCTAAAAGCATTTTCCGGTTTAACGCCGGGAGATCAGATCGGTTCGATCGCTCATGCAAACTCACTTTCGAAAGCTGGTTCCAAGCTCATTGGAAGCATACGAAGAGATTCAGTAAGCCTTTGATGAGTAACTTCAGCAGATCATAGCGGCATAAATTTCTATTTTTCTCATCTTTATTCATTGATATGTGTTATCTACAGGAAGGAATGAGCTGGGAGAGACCAGATATCAAATTTTTTAAATTCAATTCCATTAATCCTGCAAAAAGGTTGCAGAATTTGGAAATACCGCTAAGAGGGATGGAAATGGCCTTGAGTTCTTCTTGTTCATCATCTTCTTCTTTTGTCGACAGAACGATAAATGAAGGACTGGGTGGAATTATGCAGAATCTCAAAGCTCAAATCGACCAAAATTTAGAGCAAATGAAATCCTTCGCAAAACCAGCTCCAGAAATCACAAAGCTAGAATCCTTAAACAGGCTGAGTAAAGATAATTTGGCGTCTTCCTTCTTTCTCTACTGCTTAAAGCTCCTCCTTGACGTCGCCGGAGATCCAGCTCGGAAGGTCGGAAACTGTGACGGCCAAGGCATGGATGAAGAATCAAGCCAGCCTGAGAAGGGTAGTTTCCGATGGGCCAGGAGTGTTGACTTTGCCCTTAAATGCTCACTTTCACTTGGCCTAGCTGTTTTCTTTGGTCTGATTTACGAAAAAGGGAATGGATATTGGTCTGGATTAACCATCGCTATAAGTTTTTCGACCGAAAGACAAGCAACCTTCACTGTGGCAAATGCTCGAGCACAAGGGACAGTTATGGGTTCAGTTTACGGCATCTTATCCTGCTTTATTTTCGAAAAATTTGAGGATCTAAGAATTTTTTCGATTCTCCCGTGGGTTGTTTTCACCAGTTTGTTAATGCATAGCAAAATGTATGGTCAACCCGGAGGAATTTCGGCTGTTTTGGGAGCTTTATTGATCTTGGGTCGGAAGAATTATGGCCGACCAAGTGAATTCGCCATAGCAAGAATCACAGAAGCTTCGATTGGACTGATTTGTTTGATTTCTGTTGAGATTCTCTTCAATCCAACTCGAGCAGCGACAATGGCGAAAACCCAGTTCTCGAAAAGCTTGGGGGTTCTTCAGGATTGCTTTCAAGGCATAACTTTCGTTTCGAACAAGGAGAAAGAATTCAGTTTATCGTTTCCGCCATTGAAGGAGCAGCTGAAGAAGCTCGAGTCCCACGTTAATCAACTGGAGATTTACGTCGCAGAGGCGGAATCGGAGCCGAATTTCTGGTTCAAACCTTTTCAGGGTGCCTGTTATGGTAAATTTCTGGATTCTCTTTCGAAAATAATGGATCTCTTACGCATAGTTTCTTTCCAAATGGAGTTTCTGCGCGTAGAATCCACCAGAATCGGATCTTCTTTCAAAGAACTCGACGACAAATTGGACAGCGCCCTAGAAATTACCAAGGAAAAATCTGATTACTCTCTGAAACTCCTGGAAACCGCAACTCTAATCAAATCCTTGAAATTCCTCGAAAAGCAGACACCAATCAAGAGCGACCCATTCCAGGACATCGAAATCGGAAAACTTCCGGGCGACGAAGAAGCGAAGATGATTCTGAGTTCTTCATTTCGGAGCGCAGAGGAAGAGCTTGAAAAAATTTACAGAGACGAAGAAGACGAAGAGTTGAAGAGCCGGACGATTCTGGCACTGCGGGGGCTCGAGTTCTGTGCGCGGTGGTTGATGAAGGAAACAACGGAGATGGAGAAGGAAGTGGTTCATTGGTTGAAACTCGAAAATCCATCTTCCGCCATTGATTTGTCGGTGATTTTCTGCAAAACACACGCAATTACGTAGAAAAGAAAAATTCCTCTTTTGTGAGAGCTTAATCTTAGTTTGTAATTAACAGGTTATATTAAATATTTATAATTAATTATACTAATTAAACTAAAGACAGACGTTAGCCAGTGAAATTAACCCTAATTGTGTTTTCTTAATTTATCTTATTCTAATTCTTCTCAAACAAAGCGTCCAGTTTCACTATGACAGAAAAAAAATCGGTTCTTATTGTATCAAACCGAACCATCACAATGAGAATCGAACCAACTCTTGTGGTTGGTCCGGTCTATTTAAACCAGTTATGCATTAATTGGTTAAGCCTAATACATCGACCAAACATGTGTCCGTACTCACACATAATTTTCGTGGAAAACTATGAACCAAAGATGGGCAATGTGCAGGTTTAGATACTAGAGGTAGACATGAGCGAGTCTAATCTGATTTTATCTCGAAATAGAATTAAAACTTGAACTCACAGTTCTGAATTTTTAGAACCGGCACGGGAACCAACGATTCCGGCTCTGTTCCAGTTTCAACCTTATTTTATTTTATATTTAAAAAAAATTAAAATGTAATAATAAAATATATATTTTTAATTATATTTATGTCAGATTTTAAGTAATTGGATAAGTTTATAATCAATTTTAGCATTTATATCAAATTTTATTAAGATTTGAGTCGAGTTTTACTTGATTTTAGAACTTTTTTGAGATACGGTCCTAGTTTCATAGTTTTTTACTCTTATAGATCGATACCGACCCATAAATCACGGTTTTTAAAATATTAGAACTAAAATCAGATTAAAATTGTCGTTTCGATTTAGTTTACGGGTCCGATTTTGACCACCCATACTTAAAAAATGCTTAGTTTTCTCATAATCCGAATCTCCATCCCAGTCACATAAAAGATAAAAGAACGCAGCTGATACGTGTGAAAAAGAGGGTTTAGAATACACATGAAACCCCATTTTCCCCTGCTTCATCTTCTCATTCACGGACGCCTTGCATCCCCGTTGGACTGCCGTAGTACGTGTGTATCTAACTCTGGCATCATATGCTGACCAAATAACTATACTATTAGCCACGTGGCGGCCACCCAATCCCTCTTAAACCCTTACGTATTACTTATAATTAAGCACCCGTCGGGAATTGTGAAAATGCTTCTTGCCAACGGATGAGACCATTAATGTGACATTTAAAGTTCATGCAGACTGTTCTTCCTAGTTTTCAGTTTCAACGCCACAAAAGTCCAAGGAAACTTGGAGGATGCTGGGAAAACCTGCACGAAGTCTGTGCACCGTGACATAATTTCACGAGATATCTCTTATCATATGCTTAAATATTGTTAAAATTGAATAAACCTTTTTTTCAAATTATGTCACACACTGTAGCCGTACCCTAATCCTTTGTATTTATTAGCGCAAATGATGCATGATAACTTGTTGAACAAACGTAATCTGATACGTCACCTTTGGCTTGTTTTTCTCTACGTCAGTAATTTAGAATAGTACTACATCTTTTAGATTTGAATAAAATAAAACGTGGCAAAATTAAATATAGTATAAATGAACTTTGCTACTGCATTCTCGAGCCTCCTGTGCGACATTGACGATGAAAATTCAAATTGAAACTTTGACTAAATAGGCCATTAATCAGTAATCCGCTGCTAATTGCTTTTATAATCTTGATTAATCTAAGCAAACGAGACGCCAATAATCAGTAAAAACAAAACCTTTTTTTGCTATAAATTTTTTGAATGATCGTCTTCGTTCTCCAACTGTAATTTTGCAGAACCTCCATTTTTTTAGGGAAGCCGAGCTCCTAACAGAAGGAAGCTATGGCGGTCAATATAACAGCGATTAAAACCGCCTCTAATGGAGTCTGGCAAGGAGATAACCCTCTCGACTATGCCTTTCCTCTGTTGATCGTTCAAACCATCTTGATCCTTGTCCTATCCCGCTCCCTCGCTTTCTTTCTGAAACCTCTTCGCCAACCTAAAGTGATCGCAGAGATTGTCGTGCGTGTTGTCTCGATATTTCGCTCCTGTTTTTCTTTCCAAATCTGCCATTGATGATGTTTTGAAGCTTTTTTTGTTTGGCAGGGTGGGATTCTACTTGGACCATCGGCGTTTGGACGGAACAAGGAGTATTTGCAGAGAGTATTTCCTTCATGGAGCAGTCCGATTCTGGAATCGGTGGCCAGTATCGGTCTCCTTTTCTTTCTCTTTCTCGTTGGCCTCGAGCTCGATTTGAACTCGATTCGCCGCAGCGGCAGAAGAGCTTTCGGCATAGCAGTCGCCGGAATATCTCTCCCTTTCGTCTGCGGGATCGGCGTCGCCTTTGTTCTCCGAAACACCGTCGACGGCGCCGACAAAGTCGGCTACGGTCAGTTTCTCGTGTTCATGGGGGTGGCGCTGTCGATCACCGCCTTCCCTGTGCTTGCTCGGATATTGGCCGAGCTCAAACTCCTTACAACTCAGGTAAGAAACTTGATGCGATTTCATGGCTGCTCGTAATCTGAAGAAGATGACTTGATTTCTAGTCTGTATAAATTAGGTGGGTGAAACAGCCATGGCCGCCGCCGCTTTCAACGACGTAGCCGCGTGGATACTACTAGCTCTCGCCGTCGCTCTAGCCGGAAACAATGAGAGGGGGGAGCACAAGAGCCCCATAGTTTCCATATGGGTCCTCCTTTCCGGTGTCGCTTTCGTTGCTTTCATGATGACCATAATCCGGCCGGCGATGAAATGGATATCCCGCCGGTGCTCCTCCGAGCACGACGCCGTCGATGAAGCGTACATCTGCCTAACTTTAGCCGGGGTTTTAGTCTCCGGTTTCATCACTGACTTGATCGGAATCCACTCCATTTTCGGAGCCTTTGTATTCGGATTAACGATCCCAAAGGGTGGGGATTTTTCGGAGAGATTAATCGACAGGATCGAGGATTTCGTTTCCGGCTTGTTGCTTCCGCTTTATTTTGCATCGAGTGGGTTGAAAACCGACGTTGCTAAAATCAGAGGGGTCAAGGCATGGGGGCTGTTGGCTCTGGTTATATCGACGGCATCTTTCGGCAAGATCATCGGAACGTTCATCGTCGCAATGATGTTCATGATTCCGGTGAGGGAATCTCTGACTCTTGGTGTACTCATGAACACTAAAGGACTGGTTGAGCTCATCGTCCTCAACATCGGGAGGGAAAAAAAGGTCAGCCCATTTCTAACTCAAACTACAAAAGCTTGAACTCCATTAATGGAGGTTTCTGGTTCTGCAACAGGTACTAAACGATGAAATCTTTGCCATTTTAGTTCTCATGGCACTCTTCACCACCTTCATCACGACTCCGACGGTGATGGCGATTTACAAGCCAGCACGTCGCGTCTCCACCCGCACTTTCCGGAAACTTGGAGATCTTTCATCGGCCGACGACGCCGCCGACGAGCTCAGAATCCTGTCTTGCGTTCACGGCCCAAGAAACGTAGCTTCCCTCATCGCACTCATTGAGTCAACTCGGAGCACCAAAAAATCCCTCCTCAAGCTCTTCGTCTTGCATCTGGTCGAGCTCACGGAGCGATCGTCTTCTATCATTCTGGTTCAGCGAGTCCGCCGTAACGGCTTCCCCTTCTTCAACAGGTTCCGTCGAGGCGCGTGGCACGACCAAGTCACGGCGGCGTTCCAAACCTACAGCCAACTCGGCCGAGTTATCGCCCGACACACCACCGCGATCTCCCCGCTGTCCACAATGCACGAGGACATCTGCCACGTGGCTGAAGATAAACGGGTTACGATGATCATCCTGCCTTTCCATAAACAATGGAGAGGAGAAGGAGAGGAAGCGATGGAGAATTTGGGGCATGGCTGGAGAGGAGTCAATCAGAGGGTGATGAAGAATTCCCCGTGCTCCGTCGCCGTCCTCGTCGACCGTGGATTTGGGTCCGTCGGCGATCAAACTCCCGGACCCATTCCCAGTGGGTCCCAAAAGATCTGTGTCTTATTTTTCGGAGGACCCGACGACCGTGAAGCCCTGGAGTTGGGTGGTCGGATGGCGGAGCATCCATCCGTCAACGTCGCCGTTACTAGATTCACCAGAAAGGAAGAAAGCACCGCCGTTACTTTACGACCGGCGCCGTCGAAGTCCAGAGAAAAGAGTTACACCTTCTCCACCGCTAAAATGAACCGGGAGAAGGAAAAGGTAATCATTAAATCTACATATATTAAACTGTTTGAAAATAGTTGACCGTCGCCGGAAAAAACCAGGAGCTGGACGACGCAGCGGCGGCGGAGTTTCAAACCAAATGGGAAGGGGTAGTAGAGTACACGGAAAACTCGGCTAACAACATTGTGGAGGCGGTGCTGGCCATCGGAAGAGAGGGTGGGTTCGATCTAATAGTGGTGGGGAAAGGGCGGTTCCCGTCGACAATGGTGGCAGAACTGGCGGAGCGCCAAGCGGAGCACGCAGAGCTGGGTCCAATCGGCGATTTGCTAGCCTCCTCCCACCACGGCGTGAAGTCATCGGTGGTGGTGATTCAGCAGCACGACGCGGCTCATGCGGAGGAGATCCCTGTTTCAAAGATCGTCCACAGTCAGAGCGACAAGTTGAAAAACGACGAGTCTTCTTCCAGTGCGACGGAGATTTCTCAACCCTGAACCTCCATTTTCAGGTGTACAAACATGTAATAAACAGGATTCTATCGCTGAAAATCCAAGTCGCGTAGCATAAGATTTATAATTTTAGATTACAAAGAGAGTTCATCATTAACCGGCTGTCTGAAAATCCGTCCGATGATCGGGAATCGTCTGATCGGAAGCAATCAGGGGGAAGAGATCATATCGAACGATCATCCCAGCCACCCCAGCCATCATTATCTTGTTTATTTGGCTATTGTTTGCTATTTTCAGGCTGCTCCCAATCATCCCAAGCATTTGAGATCTGATTTCCATTAGCTGCAGATGAATCAAAATCCTGGTTGTTTTCGTTTTGCGGCCAATCGTCGGTGTTCCAGTTGATGCCTTCTTTGGTGTATTCTTCAACCTTCTGGGAAGCCATAGCCACGACACCTTTCATCAATCCCCACGTTCTCTGTCCAATCTCCGATGTCTTTGCCGTCACAACATTCACAGTTTCGTTCATCTTGTAATCGTATCCACCTTCCTTCACCTGTAAATCAAACTCGAGCACATTCCAATCGAGATAAAAGAAGCTCAAATGAAGAAAGGTGATCTAATACCTTAGCAGTGAGCTCTTTTGCACCTGCTTGGACGGCGTTTGCGGCGGATTGTGCGGCGGAAGTAGCGGCGAGAGATAAAAGGCCTAGCTTCTGCAGAAGAACAAGTTAGAAATAACATTATATGCTTTAACACTAGGATTTCAAAGGTATCTTCTCGGCCTTTATTGCCTGAGAAACAGCAGAGAAAACGACGTCTTCGAAATCATCTCCCGTCGACGGCGCCGGACTAGATCCGAATCCGACGTACTTCCCTCCCTGCGACGGCGGTATCCCTTCCGGCCTCGAGCTATTCTCGACCATCCTCCGCGTGAAGAAACTATCTTTATTGGCCGCCGAAGCCTCCAACTGCGACCGGGTATACATTTCCTCGTTTGACGGTGGCCTGGCCGGGAACCCTTCATTGTTAGAGCTAGAATCCTCATCTTTAACGTCTCCGGTCGATTGATTTCGCCGGGCATCAATCGAAGATCTAGAGTCATCGTCATAATCCCAACTTCCCCAACCCCCATTGTTTGCAACTTTTCGGTTCCCGCCACCACTCTCCGTCACTACCGGCTGTTCGTTCCAATGACGGCCTTCTGCTAGGGCTTGAATCCTATCCCTGTAAATCTCCGCGGCATTGGTATTGTACTTCGTAACAATCTCTGTCTCCTTTCGAATTCCGTACTGGGCAAGGAACGCGTTGAGCCCGTCGTTACCGCCGGCCTCCATTTTTTTTATCTGGGTCTCAGACCAAGAATCCATAGTTACGGATCGGACGAAAGAGATGTGGACACCGAGGCCGCGGTGCTTGCCGGAGCATTCTAAGCACATGAAAACTCCATAGGAAACAGATGCCCATTGAGGATTCTTTTGGGAGCAGTCGACGCAGACCTTGTTGGCCGGCAGCAATTGAAGTTCTCCGAGCCGTTGCGACGCGTCCATTCGTACCAATCAACGCTGTTATTTCGAAGAATCCCAGGAAGTAACGAGAGAAGAAGAAAAGGGATGAAAAGCTCAAAATTCGTGAGGAAGAGCGGCAATGGAGATTTTAGTTTCTATAAATACATTCCCTTCCCCCCATTCAACAGTTCGAGTCTTCTTCTCACCCTCTCGCCATCCATTCCATATTTAGAGAAGAAGACAAACAGTTCGAGCCATCCGGGTCGGGTCTCTAACAAGACGTGATTTGATCGTCGTATTAGTAAAACTCTTGCATTTTCAACGAGATTCTTGTTTTTAAAGATGAAGTATATAAATTTGACATCGGAGAGTGTCGCCATTATCAGCAGAGAATGAAAAGAAACTTTAAAATGGTAAACCAGCCATCAATGGTGATCATCGGCTTCCCACAGACCAAGAGCTCTGACAACGCAAGCTGATCCGGCCACCACCGCCGCCGCAAAAATCGGAGGAACCAGCGCGTCAATCATCGACTTTCTCAACAAGCGTTCCGGCAAACACAGGATCTCCACAGGCACGTCCACCGGGACCCTCACAGTTCCCTCCACTCCGCACTTTTTCGAGAACGACGAGGAGGGCGAGATTGCGTTGACGAACGCAATCTCCGGCGAGAAGGACGCGACGGCCACCGTGAGAATTAGAAGCGCAGTCCAAGTGACGGCGTAGAGCAGGAGCGGCCATCGAGAGGTGAAGCGAGAGAGAAAGGAAGCGAAGAGCGAGAGAACCATTGGAGTTGTGTCTCTAGTAAGCCATGGAGAGAGAGGTGATGCGAAGGAGGAGATTAGGTGGGGAAGATGAGAAAATAATGCAGTGGATTGGAGTTTTTGGTGATTCATGCTCTTTGACCATCATCACCAAGAACAGTATCTTTGGTTGACTTTTTCGCCACTAAAATCTTGTGTTAGATTTGATTAATCGACAATTCGCGATTTGGATAATTGTTTGGTCAAGTTTAGGTACCAAGTCAAGTCCATGATTCAATTATTGTGTCGCAGCCCACTACACTCGCATCACATCCTCCTTATATTAAAATTTCATGATCAGAAAAATGTTACAAATGATATTAAAATTCACTGCTTAAATTATAGACCAAATCCATGAGTTTAAACAAGTGTTTCCTCCATTGAAAGAGCTCGAAGCCCTTCCGCCAGCAAAACAAACAGGGGAAACTCCGGCAAGAACCCTTTTTCCGTCATCTCAACCATGACATTGACCGCTTCTCCGATCGGTCCTCCCCGTTACAAAGCCCAGGAAAAACAATTTTGTAAGTCACGGCATCGGGAGGATCGGCCTTCTCGACCATCTCGCTCAAGAGCCTCATTGCCTCTTTTGTTCTCTTCCGTTTGAACAATGATCGGATGATCGGATTATATGCCCGGGGCAGGACAGTGTCTTTCATTTGAATCATTTGAAGAAGCCTACTTGGAGCTTCATTTGAATCGTTCAATGATATAGATTGCAATCCACACGAAATTTCCCATTTTTATATAGAATTTTGATTGCTAAAGAAGTAAAAATATTGCAATTGCAGCAAAATCCCCATCAAAGAAATTCATATTGTAGTGTATAATACCATCTGATCATAAAAAGCCAATCAACACACATGTCTACTTGGATAAACAAATCACATAATATGCTAGAAACCACCAACCTTATATAGGACAAATAGAAGACCGTGAAGCCGCTTGATCTCGACATAAGCCAAGCTTGTCGTCCCACAAAATATAAACATTTCACTCACAATGCAAGTCCGGCTCGTGCTTAATTGGCACGGCTTTTGAAAACGTCAAGACCCATCTCACTTGGATCAGTCGCTTGCAGTTCTACTTGAATTCCATCCAGCTCCCTCTTAAATCTGTCTTTGGAGCTTGCATAGATCATCTTGCTTCTCACCCTTGAAGTGTCAGGAGACCTTCAAATGAATCAAATGACACTGGTAAAAACAAATGATACAAAACAACAGTATTTGGACATATCTAGAAAGAATGGAAATAGTATTACCATGCAATGAAGAAAATCCTGCTCTTTGGTACATTTTCAGCAGTGAAATACTCAAAATCATACACAGCGTAGCGGCATTCATTGTCAGGAAGACATGCAGTAAAATCCTCATAACTTTGCGCTGGTTCACCAACCTTCTCGACCACCACTTGCTTTTGCTTTTCCTCAATCTTGTAAACAATGAAACGGTAGGTTCTCTTTGCTTTAAGCTCTAGAAATTTTAACTTGCATTCATCATTCACAGCCATTCCCGAGGCAGCGTTGGCCTGGTAACATGAATAAAACGTAGTCCAAGACACCCAATCAAGTCCAAAAGCAAAAGACAACAATCTTTGCCAAGAAAAAGTAAACACTGAGAAAATTATATTCATATTGAAAGTAATGATTTTTTTTTTATCACAAAAAAGGAGATACATCACTCACGGACTCTTGAATGTACAAAACAACTATGTTCCAAACTTAATATATCATTTCCAGAAAGTACACCCGAAGATAACCATTAACCAAATTCTGATCCATCATATGAAAAATGGAAATAGAGGAATTATTTATTAATTTCTTTTTCATCTCTAATGCCAACCTCTGTGTCATCAAACAAGAGTTGATACAGATACTTGCAATAGTTTCATCAAAACCTTATTTCAGTATATCAGCTTGACGTTAAGTCAAGTTAGAAAGAAATGTAAATAAAAATCCAGATCCTTGCATATTACTCAGGCTATCCTTAATATATGTTGAAACAATGACTAGCGCTAGAGTTGAAAAAGATACTGTTATTAAAATGTTTTATTAGAAACAAAACTTAATCAAGGGCTGATTCCCATTCGAAGCACAGCAGATCTAAACAAATAACATTATCTTTTAAGAATTTCTCGTTTGCAAGACCAAAATTCCAACAATCTGGAACGATGCGTTAGCTACTTGATTTTGTATCAATACAATATTGATTCGACTTAAAATTACGTAAAGAAAACAAATCTGAACTGAAACCAGGCCACACACAGCTTATAAACTACAAATCCACACAGATTCCAGCAAATCCAACCGAATCCGTATCAGTAATTGAATAAAGTAAATCAAACCGTAGAATTAGGGGTAAAAGACGACAACAACAGCAATAAAAGTTCGTTAGGCTGCAGTAAAGCTTGAAAGTAAGAACAGGCAGAAGCTGAAGTGAGGTCAGACCATTTCAACCTGTTGATTCCTAAAATTTCTTCTAGTCTCGGATCAAATAGACCTCAGAAATCAAAATTAGAATCGAGAAAAAGAAAGAAAATCGCGTAGTAAAAGGCTGACCATGTCTTATCTGCAGGTTAAACGATCGGCGTAGAAAAAGGAAAGAAAAAAGAGCGAAAAGAATCTACTCCGATGGCGATGGCGAGGACTCCGGGACTGGGCAAGGAATGTTGTCCAGACGAAGCCTATGTATATTGTGTCGCTCACACTACTTTTATCGCGTTTGATCATTTTATATATGAAAACAAATGGCTCTTTCAACCAATTATAAAACTCCACGTGGTCCGGCTGAGTGAGTTGGGCCGCCTAGCATTAGTCAAGCTGCATTAAAAAGTCCCGGTACGTGATACGACGTCGTATTAAATGAAACAAAATTTCACAGGTTCGTAAGATTTCTCAACTCTTGCCCTGTATCATTTAGAAATGGAGCAGCTCATCTCGAGTTTCAGAACCAAGGAATCGATTAAGTTTTCATGTTTTAAATTTCGCACCACCGGGCGTTGAATACCTGAATTACAGACATTGCTTCACCCGGAGATCTAATTCATTTATTCATCGGTTCATGATGTCAAAATCCGGAAAAATTCTCCGGCCTCAGATTCGTATTTTCCGATATTGTTGGAACTTGCCGGCAATGACGAAGAACTCAGACAGCTTCTTGCTGATGTTACTATCGCCCATGGCGGTGTTCTACCCAAAATCAACCCTGTTCTTCTGCCAAAGAAACCTGCAACAGCTGCAAAAGAGCCCAAAGTCCATTCAAGGCAACCAAATCCCCCAAGAAGGCTCGAGTCCATAGTTCCCTGCATGTAAACTCAAACTCTGTGCTTAGTTTACATTGAAAGTTTGGATGTTTTAAGGATGTAGGGCCAAATGTAGGGGTTATGAAACTACCCCTTCACTCAAAATCTTGATTCTTACCACTGACATGGTTCATTTTTCGAGTTCGATAGAACATTGTTCAAAGGGAAGAAATGAAAAGGTTATTTTAAAGCTGCAGGATCCAAAATGTACCGTCTTCAGTAGAATAACTCATCCAAAAACCAACCAAGCAACTTGTATTTCAGTAAGAATTGACACTTTTATGCGATTTTGAAACTGCTGCACTAGAAGAACTGAGTACCGGGGTCGGTCTAACTCGGCCAATACTTGTAATGCTAGCTCAAATGAACCTGTAAGAGAGAGCACAAATAAAGACAACATCCTGCAATGAAATATCATATTGATGCAATGACTTTCATGTTGAAAACATGAAAACTCATCAGCATCTTGACTCCTAATTATCATCACAGGATCTCGAAGGAAACTGGGAGTAATATTCATCAATATGCCCTTTAAAAAATCCTCTAATCTGGCTCTATCAACCTAGTAATTGCTACGACTACAACAATTATTATTTGCATAACAGAATTTAACATCTGAGCGAGTTAAACTTTACAATGCAAAGCAAAAATCATCAAAGTATCTGCTACATTGAAACTCCTCGGTGTAGCATCAAACCATGATCCTTTCCAATGTCTAAAAATACCAAGAAAAATAGACTGACACTACTGTCTAACAAGCTCATAGAGTCCTAAAGATTAGATGTGTGTGTATATATATATATGTTATTATTATTATGGGTTGTATGCATAAAAGTGAAAAAATAAAAAAAGAAGTATTATTCTCGCATAATTGCATGTATCATAAACCTATTGACACACTATGTTCGAAGAACCATAGTCACTCTTTACATCATCCCTCTACACTACAATTCACTTCGATGGGAAGTTTACATGTAAGAATCAACCTCTCTTATTTCTTAAAAAAAAATATCGATGTAGCTGATAATTATCAATAATCTCACTAACCAGAACTATCAACGAGTCATTTCAACACTTCCAATATCTAGGAAGGAAAGAGAGTTAACTCTACGAGAAGCTACAGGTTGCAATAGCTATATGTTTTTTTTCTTAATGTTACTCTCCACAGAGCTAGTTTCTTTGTCTAATATCCATAACACGAACAACAATCCAATTCCAGATAAGAAAAGCAAGTAAAACAGTCCATAGAGGGACTCTAAAAATTGCAATAATCTATCCCATAGTAGGCAAAGATGAACAAAATTTTACAAAAAGGCTGTCAATTTCTAGGAGAAATCTGAACTGAGGAAAAAAAGAGGGTTTTCAATAAAACCTTCGGGAACTAGCATTGATATTCCGATGAAGAATCCGAGCACCACCCGTGTCGCCACCATCGATCAACTCCCTGAGCCCCAAATTCCCCAATTTCTCATCCTTATCATCGACCTCCTCTTCATTCTTCTCCTCTGCTACAGAGGCCACCTTCCCCTGCAGTCTCTCAAAGTAATTCCCATAAATATACTCAGGCGAGAACCCGTTTTCTTCATCAAACAACATAACATGCCCGTGCCACTCCCACACCCTATAATCGGAGCCTTTCTCCTCGTGAAATCCAACGCAGATATGGTGGTCGCCAATGGCGACAGCCTTGCCAGAATTAGGCTCGAGAGAATCCGTGATTCCAGAGAGAACTACGCGGATGATTTCTTTCTCGAGCATGGATTCTTCTTTTGCAAGAGGGGTTTTGTTTTCGTCGTCATCGGCGTCCAAGCAATTGGCGACGTCGAAGAGAAGGTCTTCGAGGGATCGGGGGAGGAAGGGGCTGCTGTGGTTGGAGATATGAGGTCGGATTTGGAGCCTGCCCATGAGAGTTTGGAGGAGGAGATCGTCCAAATTGGAGGAGTTTGTGAAGGAGCTCATCGTCTTCTTCTGGGGACACAATTGCCATGGGGTTTCTCGGAAATAAAAGCGGAAAGGATCATAGGAAGGAAGGGTTTATGCTTTAGATCCTTGGGACTTTCTTCTTATTTTTATGTATATTTTTAGGCAACAAAAATTTCATTTTTTAGGTTAATGAAATAATAATTAAAATACATATGCAAGATCAAATAATTAAAATACATATGCAGCTTATATCAAATCAAAGGTCACAGTATTTCACCTTACAAGATGTTATAAAAAATGTAGGATGGCAGCTACCAATCCTCCTCCTCTCACAACACTTAAAAATAGCATACCGAAGAGTACCCTGAAAAAATCAAATTCGACAAATACATCGGACTTTTCTCTTTTGCGATTATCATTGCTAGCTACGAGATTATGTTCAAGTAATAGAGTATTATTGGAGAATTTGCATACAAAACTTCCTAGAAAGGAAAAAGAGGGAAGACCTTCGAAGTAATTGAGGCATGATAATGAGGAGCTACCGTCTCAAGCTCTCCACTATGTAGTTTGCATAAAGATCCCTAAACAAAATATAAATGAAAAATGTTAAGAATGTTATGATTTTTAGAGTGCATAGATCAAAAAAATTCCTCACATTGAGTACTGGATTGCTTCAAAGGCAGCAGATGCTGGTAGAAAGTCATTCACTGCAACCTCTTTGTCCTCATTTTTCTTATCTATGTATTTGTGAAGGATCGCTCTATAGTTTCATTTCACGTGGTTTCTTCAGAAATAAATATATTTGCATATTTGGTTTCTTGAGAAACAAATATACTAGTAGAGAATTCTTCCATGTTCAAAAGTAAAAAAAAGGATACATTCTTCAAAGAATCGGCGGATCTCAGCCAATCGGTGGGGTGGGAGCTCCTTGATGTCATTGTAGTGTCTGTACTCAGGATCATCAGCACATACAGCAATTATCTTGTCATCTTTTTCACCCTGAATACCATTGAATCAAGACTTCTGAATTGTAACAACAAAAAAGAATTCATTTTAAAAATTGTTACCTGATCAATCATAGGCATGAGACCTATGGCTTTAGCCCTAACAAAGGATCCTGGAAGAACGGGCTCCTGTAAGGTTTTTCAATCATATTGATGAGGAAGTTCCATGTACAACTCTGTTGGTAGAAAGGTAAGTATTATAATTACAGAACTAGGAGCAAAAGTTAAATCCAATACCTGCATTATAACAAGGACATCCATGGGGTCATTGTCCTCGCAGAGAGTGCGAGGTATGAAACCATAGTTATGTGGGTACACGACTGATGAATAAAGTATACGGTCAACCTGAACAAGTGGACACAATTAACATCAGACTAGAGAAAGAAATGCAGTAACTACATCAGTAAAAAAGACAGTATAACTACCTTGATTAGACCAGTTTTTTTGTCAAGTTCATACTTCACTTTGCTACCTTTCCCTATCTCAACTACCTGCAAGTTGATACTTCCAAACAAAATTAGATAAAATTCTTGGTGCGTAGGTACTCATGATGCATTTGTTCATCAGCTTATACTCTTGCAAATTTCATTAGGCAATACTATTCAGAAAAAGTAATGAGTGGACGTCTCGAAAAATCATTTGAAGTGTTTATTGAGATGTCTTCTACAACACTCTGAGAAGAAATTATGATGATTTGATTAGCTATGATACAAACAAATGTAAATATCAATATGACAGAATTTGAGAATATTACTATGAAAATGACAAAAAATCAGATAGTTCATTTATTCGAATCAGCCCATCTGTTTCCCCACCCAGATAACTGGCTTTCAGTTAGTTCTCAACTTACCCTCCAAGATCCCACTTTTTTTATCTGTTTTTTTCTATTATGCATAAAACATATAGGAGTCTTATCAAAATACAATGGGAAAATAAGGAATACATCAAAGATATGAAAAAAACTACAAATTTAATAAATGTCTGATAAGATTCATTCATAAATTAATTAAGAAGTCAGTGGAAGTAGGTAGAATAGTTGTGATTGAAACATACAACAGAAAAATAAAGGAAAAGAAAAAAATGACTTTTAGGTGAGTGAAGAAATTAGCAGGAGAGAGTATAGACCCTCCAAATTCTTGATGGGTTAGTTGTAGCTTTTTTTGTGACTCTTTAGTGAAGTCTTCTTTCTAATGGTTTATCAAAATTTAGATAGGAATTGCTTGATTCCCATCAATGTCAAAATAAGTATTTATAGTTTGGTTTTCTGACTCATGATAAACATTTGTGTTTCCAGAGCTTCTCATACAGAGGCCAAGTAAACAACAACCGGCAATCTATGACAGGCAATAATTTTTTTGTTCTTCCATCAGTTATAAAATCAAGAAGCTCTAGTAGGAAGAAAACTGAGCTACCACAGGATGTAATACCAGATATAATTCACATGAAAATAGTTGTTTGCTCTACTTTAATTAAATAAAAATACAGTGCTAACAGTCAATAGAAACCTAATGAAGGCACCTGAATGAAGAAAGCCAGCAAGACCATATTCAAATTTTTCCCACTTCATCTTCCATCAACAAAATTCTAGGCGTTTTGAAGTGCATGTTTTACAACAAGAAGCATGTGGTATGGAAAATGACATCTTTAAGACATTGCTAATGAAAGATGAACAAACTTATTTGCCCAGGAACTAGGCCAATATGAATTATGAAAGTAAATAATGTCCGCGATGGAAAATTACAGAGCATCCTTACACAGTTGAAAATTGCAGGAGCTCCAGGACCTGCATTTAAATCATACGGATAATGATATATCATTAACGTACTTTCCATAGCCAAGATTGAGTAAAAACAAAATATCATGAGATAAAGAACCATACCTATCTCCAGATCATGCCAAGGATGAGCAGCAACAGACCTCCGGGTCATTGAAGAAAGTATTCTCTCATTCAGTGGTGGGTGAGGATAGTTATGGCCATGGGACTCAACCTTTTTTGATTCCTGGTCGATTGAGGCCATAATAGCAACCTAAAACATACAGTGAAGTTGAATCAAACACTTTTCAAAGGAAAAGATGAAACGTACTATGGACATCAGTTCCTACAATAAATAACACTTAAGCAAACTCTAGCATAAGTTGTTGAATTAGACCTCCCAAAAAATGTAGACACTCCCTCTCAGAACATCTGAATCTAAAAGGCACTTAGATATATATTACTAGACCAGTAGACCTTATAGTCCAACTTGCATAGGAACTATACATTTTCAACTCTCACACGTCCACTTATTGGTCCGTTCATGAATAAACAAGATTTGCAATCACCTAGACATATAATCATCAAGAAACATTTCAAAAACATGTAATTAGCGTTGAATAGATAAAATTCAGCAGATCAAGATGCCTAAAACTGTATAAGAGCTTTTACTAACAACTTTGATTGAGAAAATACATTTTTCCTTTCCAAGCATCATAAGAATCAACTAATTAGCATTCACACAGCAAATACTCAAGAAAACACATCTACTAAGCATTCCCGAAGGCAATGAAAACGGAAACGCAAAAGCACTATATAGATCTGAAAACCTTTTTAGATCTTCCAGCCAGACAACCCGATCACAGACTTAACATTAATCCGATCTTATATAATGATTTAATACACAGAAAAGATAAAAAAAAACTGAGAAGAAAATAAAAAAGCTCAGAAACGAACCAGAAGATCGTAATGGCAGGGAGGGGACTCAAGAGAAACAAAGGAGCTCCCAAATCAGAAGAACGAAGATCAAGAGAGATGGGGGGAATGGCACTTTCTGGAATATAGTGTCCACTCTTGTCTACGCGTCGAGTTTTAATTGGAGAGTTATGGCCACTGAAAATTACTTAAAACGGTCGTCGTGTTAAACTAAAGCGGAAGAATCAGCGTTTCCTTCAAAGAAATCTGCACCGTTGATTGATGAAATTAGTGGGGACCACGGCTAGAAGTTAGGCTTACAGCCTCATCCAAAAGTGCCACGTCGCTTGTGAAGTACAGGACTCAACCCACGTACTATCATTTTTGTTTTTTAATTTAGAAGTATAGTACTTCAGAGATTATTTCTAGTGACGTGGCATTATATTACATTATTTTAAATTATAATATAATAAATTTGAGCAGAAAATACCCTAAATCAACAATGGAGTTTCCTCAAGCTTTTCGAATTGACTTCAAAGCTTTCTTTTTCATCGGAGCCATCGAATTCATGGTACCTTCATCGGAGTTTCTTCTCCGAGAAAGATCGCATCTTTTTTCGTAGTTTACGTATGAAACGCCCACAATGGAACCGCTCTGTTGGATCGAAACGTTACCTTTTTACTATTCGTTATCCTGTTCGAATCAAATTGACCGATGTTCTTCATCAAAATCTGGACACACTGACATCTTATTCGTCCTAATGCACGACGTTCTCGGATGCCCGCCAGCTGTTCGATGAAAGGTCTACACTAAACGTTGTCTCGGCCACATCTTTGATTGGCCAGTTTGTACGGCGTCACCGCCGTAAAGAGGCTTTATTTCTTTTCTCTGCGATGCTTGGTTTAGAATGCCGACCGAACGAGTTCACTTTCGGAACTGTGGTTCATTCTGCAACTGCAATGAGACTGCTTCACATCGGGAAGCAAATCCACGCTTGTTCCTGGAAAATGGGACTTTACTCTAATGTCTTCGTCGGCAGCGCATTAGTAGATTTTTATGCTAAATTGACTGGCATTGATGAATCTCAGCTTGTTTTTAAAGATACAACTCCAAATGTCTTTACTCATACTTCTTTGATTCATGGGTACCTCAAAGCGCAGAGAATTGAAGATGCCCTCCGGATCTTTAGAGCTATGCCTGAGAAAAACAGCGTTTCTTGGAATGCAGTGATTGGTGGGTTCAGCCAAACAGGCCACAATGAAGATGCTCTAAAATTATTCATCGAGATGCTAAGGAGAGGATTTCCCCCCACTGAATCCACTTTTTCGAGTACTATTTGTGCTGCTTCTAATGTAGCTGGACTTGGATTGGGAAGGAGTCTCCATGGCTGCGCAATGAAGTTCTTGGGTAAGCTTGACGTTTTCATTAGTAATTCACTGATGAGTTTTTATTCAAAATGTGGAAGCATGGGAGACAGTCTGTTGATTTTCGATAAACTTAAGGAAAGAAATGTAGTTTCATGGAACGCTATCATATGTGGATATGGAAAAAATGGAAGGGGACAAGTAGCCATAGAATTCTTCGAAAAAATGAATCTCGCCGGGGTTAAACCCAATAGAGTCACGCTTTTAGATTTACTATGGTCTTGTAATCATGCAGGCCTTGTCGACGAGGGCTATCACTACTTCAATTGGGGGAGAATGCACTATCCAAATTTGCTAAAACCCGAACACTACGCTTGTATGGTCGATTTGCTCTCTCGCTCAGGACGATTCGAACCAGCAGAAAAATTCGTTACGGTTTTTCTCTTAAAAACGGGTAACAATCCATCGGTCACGATTTTTTAAAAATTAAAATAAAGACGGGATTTAAAGGATGATTTTGATCCGATTTACACTTTCGATTAAATTTTAATGACTCGTGGGCTCGGTCGTGGCAACTCACAGCCAAACCGGATCAATAATTCAATGCAAGGCACCGCTAGAGCTAACCTGAAGAAAGTCAAAGCAAAGGGAGAGGCAGGTCAGCAGGCCCCACCTTGGAAAGCGTGAAATAGCCACGTGGGAGTTGCAATTTGATTGCTTATAGAATCGTCTCTAATCGCCTTTCCACCAATCATAATCTACTTCCCACGTGGGACTGCGGACCCCACGAGTATTTACTATAATTCTTCAAAACCCACCCACACCCACTGATTGATTACAATTTAAACCCTAATCAGAGTTGGCCTCCATCATCGCCCATTTCCGCGCTTCCTCTTCGTTTCTAACGCTCTTCTTTTTCCGGCCGACTAATTCGCCGGCTTGGTCTTCTTCGGTTTTCTGTGAAACAATAGATCCATCTCCGCCTCCACCCGCCGTGAGTAGAGCTTTCTTGCTCCGGCCTGTTTAACAGGATCGAGAAGAGATAGTACCATGGGTGACTCCGCCGCTTATATTCATATGGTAACGACTTTGCGCTTATAAAATCTTGTTCTTGTTCAGATTCTCTTTTTAACGAATCTTGTTCTTGTTCGAATTCTCTCTTTCCTCGTTTTCTGAGCTATCTGGTTTAACAATTGATGACGATGACGACGAGGACGACGATGCAGGTGCACCACTTGATCGAGGAATGTCTGATATTCAAGATGAGCAAAGCAGAGTGCATGGAGGCTCTCTCCAAGCATGGAAAGATAGTACCGGTTATCACATCCACCGGTTAGTCAATTACACTCATAAACACGATTTGGTAAGCGAAAGATAGGGTTGTTCGATGAGTTTAATGAGACATTTGTCCATGAAAACCAGTGTGGAACGAGCTTGAGAAGGAAAACAAGGAGTTCTTCAAAGGGTATTCGAACACCAGAAAGGAGAATACGAAAGGTTTGGATAGCGACGCGAAGCAGAAGATCCATCAAATAGTGGCCCATTATTCCCAAGGAGATTCCAAACAATAAGATCCACCTCTACGAAACTAACGTTTTTTCTTCCGTCAGCCATGGCCGGTCCAGCCACCTTCTGTATTTAGAATTCATTTTCCTTTGTTAACTTCTCATTTGTGGAAGCAAATAAACCAAAAAGAAAGACTACGAGACAAGATACGAGCCTTCGTACACGTCTGTTTCCGAGACCGTTCGTTTTAAGTATGCGTATGAGAACTCAACTCCGAGGGAGTGGTTGCCAGAAGTGAAGACGACAGCCGGCGCCGGTGGGCGAGGATGGTCGGCGATGGCTATGTTGACGGCGACTGCATGCAGAGCCATAAGACAATGGCACGTAGCGCACACGTGACATCTCCCCTTCCACATTTCCACTCCCACGTTCTCTTCAATTCGCATGTTGGAGTCAAGTTCTTTTGCACATTTATTATTAATGATTTTTTTAAATTTTATTACTTCTCCATTATGGTGATGTAACGTTTTGATCCGATATTTTATAACTGTCTACGTAGCGCCAAATAGGTAAGAAAATATACCAATATGATAACAAATATATTAGTCTTCTCCTATATTGGTCAACTATTGTTCACAAAATGTGGCGAAGAACATCTAAATAATTCCGTCCAAAACTAGCCATTCGATCTTGTTCGACGGGATTCGGTTTTCTATACACGGCTGCTTTAGTTCGAATTAATATGCGTTTATAAATAGTTTGCCCTCTGGTATCCTAATTTTCAAATTAATATTTGAAATTTTGAATTGTCGTGGTTCGGTTCAATACAGGCAAGTTTCGAGGCTGAACCGAACCAAGTCTACAATTATTTATATAAAAAATTAATAGAAATCTCATAGACACATGAACCGGACCAAGTCTTCAATACGATGACTCACCGATAACAAGGAAAAATAAATAAATACGAAAACATCAAAATTTATGTAAAAAACTTAAAACAGAAAAAAATCACGAGTAAATAAGAAATTCATAAATAATGATATCAAAATATAATAAGTTTTACGACTCAAACGTCAATATAAACTTAAAATATTAATATTGAATATAGGGACCGAGTCTGCCCACTCAGAATTCGGGTCACCAAGTTCTAATAGAAAATATAATTCCAGATTGAATTGAAAAGCGTCATAGTTTCTATTAGACATGGCCTGCTCAATGGAAGCTTTCCAAGAACAGAAGGAAATCCCAGAAAATACTTAAACCAGACATTGACAACTATTTCTGCAAATAAATTTTGTCTTCAAAGAATATCTGGTAAAGACATGATTTACAAGGAAATATAATCGAGAGTAAGATTTATGCGGATTTGAACTCACAATAGCAAAACTTTTATACTTCATTTTATAATTTATATACAGAAAGAAACTAAGTTAGGCTGTCATACGCTGTCATGGTATGTTGCTGAGTCCCAATTCGTCCTCCATGTCGTCACCATCTTCGAAGAGCTTCAAAAATCGAGCCTGTTCCTGCTGCCTTCTCTTCTTTTGCCAATACTTGAAACCTCCCACAAGTCCTAGAATTAGTAAAGTAGAAACAAGAGCACTGATAAGGACGATTAACGAGACATGCATCCCTTTTCCATCATCTTGTGAACCTGGAGTCGATTTGGAATCTGCAAAAACATAAGGTTAAAATGATTAGAACCATAATCTTGGTATTTCAGCTGAAAATATGTAAATCTTCAATAAAGATGTAATTTATGAACATTTCATAACACATAAGAAAAGTACATTTTACTTGCTCTGTCCCAAAAATTCCTACGATGGCTGATCAAGATATCACAGGAATTAGGACCTTTCAATCAGTTCAAGAGTAAGGAAAGTAGCCTAAGAAAAGTGTTTAAAAACGACATTTCACAGACACTCAAATGTTAAGTTAGATGGCACTTTCAATCCCATATAAATCAAACATGATTATTTTACTCACCAATTGAATGACTTTTGCACTGTGAGCATATAAAGGTTGCATTAAATTCTCTGTCTTTAAATCGAGTATATTTGCCTGAAGGTTCTGTAAATTCAGAGGGGCAAAACTCCCACTCCTCAAATACATCATCGGAATCGATCGTGTCTTCCTCATAGAAGCCACATCGCTTGCACTTCTCACTTGAAAACTCAGTCAGTGGCTGAAAATTTGAGACATAAATACTCATTACTATATGCCTCTTTGAGAAATGTCATACGTCCAAGTAACAAGTAATAGCAAACGAAAAGATAAAATCTGGAATGGTGTTATTCCTCCCACTTCTCTTTCGAGAAGTTAAAATAAAGTAGTCATACTATCGAATTTAAGACCTTGGTCTGCAATTAATTTCAGAGAGGACATAAGAGAGTCAAGATCAATAGTTCATGATCAATGCAAGAAGTTATACCAGATTCAACTCTAATTATTATCACTCAAGTTCCATTCTCAATGGTATTTTAGGGGCTAATAATATCGTTCAATGGGTCTTCTATAGCTCAAAATTTCCAAACATTGATGAAGGTTACAAATCATTACCCACTTTCTAGCTCCGAGATCCTAAATCTAAATCAACGGCATCCATATTTTTATCATAACAAGACAAGCAAAAAAGATCAAATATCGGCCTAAACGCAGAAA
Organism: Begonia fuchsioides; assembly: GCA_003255005.1. Classification (NCBI taxonomy): domain Eukaryota; kingdom Viridiplantae; phylum Streptophyta; class Magnoliopsida; order Cucurbitales; family Begoniaceae; genus Begonia; species Begonia fuchsioides. The sequence goes on along the minus strand of QAOC01040521.1, from coordinate 211,882 downwards.
AAAACAAGTAAGAGAGTAGATAAATATAACAAAAAACCTGCCAAGATTCTTCTCCCTTGAAACTGTACAAGAAGTGTGCTTTCTGTACATCGGGCAGCACCGTTTTGTTTTCCCCTTTACATTGAAAATAGACAGTAGGTTTAAGAGCAATCCATTCATGGGTTTGATATATTTCAATGGAACCGAGGGTGACGACTCCTGATAGAACATGCTCTGCAAAAGTCAGCAAAAATCAGCCTCTTCCTACATCTCTCAAACAAAACACAAACTTTCTTCATCTGTTAAAGTTACCAAAAAAATTGCATGATTAGGTGTGTGCGATATCAAAAGCCAAAGATCGTTCAATAATTCTACGTCTTTTATAAAAATAAAATAAAATAACCACAAAATTTGTTTGCTTTCAGAGAAAAATTACCTGGAAAATAGCAGAAGAACACCAAAAAAATTAAAAACATCGTGAAAACCCTAGGTTTCACCATATTCCTTCTAGACAGATCAACCATCGAGTTTCAAGAATTCAATCCAGCTCAAGCCTGAGGAGATGAGCCAGAGCACACGACTCAGAGAAATAAAAACGCACTCGTGGCTCTATTACATCAGTTGGAGACCAAAAACAAGCTGAGATGACAAGGATTTAGCCTGCTTCGAGAAAATTGGAGGTGCGGGCTCTGGGCTTCCCTTCTTTGCGTCTTGGAAGGGAAAAATGGAAGGAGCGAATACTAATTCAGTTCAGACCGGTTCACCCCTCATCTCATTGACCGTACCATAGCTTCGGATAGGTCCGGTCTAATTAAGAACCAAACCATAGTTCCCGGAGCTCAAAGTTTTTATTGATTAATCGATATTTGATTCAAACCCATGAGCTATAACAATCCATCAATGCAAGGGGAAACTGTGTAATTTCACCTCGTTTAAAAATAAAAATTATTAATAATTTATAAATAAATTATTCACCCTTAACTGTACAAAAAGTTGTGATCGTAACTCATAAATAAAATTATATAAAATATTATTTAAAATAAATAATATTGTACCAACAGATTCAGAGACTCTAAATAATAATAGTGTCAGTCACTTTAGAGTATGTAATAATCGACAAACAACGTTAGACTCTTTGCGGTGGCGATATAATATATGAACGTGTGTAGTCTCATGTTACCCAAGAGTAGAAATTGACATGCGCTGTCCTAGTGTGAAAGTTGTTACCTTTAATGTTGGGGTAGTTCTTTGGGGCATCAGGAAGAAGACATCTCATCCATGAACTGCTGAGTCACCGTAACTTACCTTCTCACAGCCTGTCTGGCCGGAGTGTAGGGACCCTTGAGCCGGAGATTCTGTCTTTTGGTAATAAGAGTAGAAATTGACAATAATTTATAAATAAAATTTTCGTATTTAATTATCTACCTAAACAATAAATATTACAGATTTGGAAAACTACAGGGGTTGTTTTACAAATGCTAAAAGTAATGGCGAGAAATCTATATTTTCAGTTTCCTCCCCTCTCGAGCGCCTGTGCCGGTGGTGAAGTACCCGCGTCGCGCTAGTTCATAGTACATTCGGACTCTCCTCTAGAGATCTCAGAATAAAACCTCCATTTGAGCCCCACAATGGCGAAGCTCAGTCAACTCGGAACTGTTCTCCGATCGAAATATTTTGTTCGTATGGTTAGGGAAAACCACGGGATCTCTTTCTTGGGTTGCGAATCTTCGAGAATGTTGTCCACGGAGACTGGCCTACCTTCTACGGACGCCATTGTCGATTCGATTCTTGACACCTCCAATACTGGTATGAACTTTTATAGTCCCTTTATATCATTTTATGACGCCTTTCTTTTATATTGGGGTAATTGTTTTCTGTGTAGATCGTTTTCGATGTTGAGAAAATAATAGGCACGAATTGGAAAATGATATTCATAATTTTTGTTGTTGTTTCTCGATATGTTATTAGTTGGCGTATTAGTCACTGAGTATTCAAGTACTACAACTGAAAGTTTACTGGTTGATAACTTCAAAGGCAGGATTACTTGATGATAAATTATCTACAGTCCCAAAACTTAAGCTTGTAGGTTGTGTAATAATTTGAGTTATATATTTTTTATGACTCGACAGCGTTGTTAAAAAGGATTATGATAAATGTCTTCTCATAGAAAAGCTAAAGATTTCTTTTTCTTTTGAATAGTAATATAGTTCTAAGTAAGTAACAATAGTTTTTACAGTTTCGAAAAGCTTCTTTCAGTTAATGATCTGTACAGCAAGTTGAATTCCTGTATTAGCTTTCAAATATTTATTGGAGTAGCTTTCTCTTCTGTAGGGCCCGTGTTTGCAAAGTTGTTTGGTATTACTAAACATGCGTTAAAGACGGACATTATCAATTTGCTTGAAGGATGTAATTTGACCGTGGACAGTGTCAAAGTTGACTACAATCGAGACTTCAATCCATCGGGAATGTATATCCTCTTTCTTAGCAAATGCATCTATGCATGTAATCATAATATTTTTTTTTACAAAGTGCAACATATCCATCCATCAAAAATCATCTTTCTACTTTACTTTAATCAAAATCTGTATTTTATCTATCCATTCAAAAATCATCTTCTACTTTATTGTAATCAAAATTTTCCTTTTGATTATAGTTTCATGGAAAACATGTAAGTTTGAATTTGTTTCATGTCATTATCAGGATGGTGCAGTTTTCCTCTCATCATGCCTTTGATCATGCAATTAGGCTGATGGGGAAGAACGGCCGCTTGTACAGATTGGAGCGGGTAATAATGGAATGAAATAATTGTCACATCTTCCATATTTTATATGTATTTTTTTGTTTTCAAGTCATGAAAGTTTACTGTTGGAATTTTTTGGATTCCAGGCTGATCGCTCCCAATGGGATCTTCTTTCTCCTTACAATGGAAAAACTGTAAGGCTTTTTTAAATTAACTACTTTTTATACAATTATTGAATTTGTTGCACTTCCAACTGATACGATGGCTTTAAAGTGGCGTTTAACCATAAGACCTCCCAAGCTTTGTTTTTTCTTTTTTAAATATGGGACACTACTTTGTTCCAAAGAAAATTTGGCGACAATAGATGGGATTGGAGCATTTTTCTTGGCTTCCGTGGTTAGTGATTCTCTATTGATACAAGAGATTAGTTGTGGAAATAACGTTCTTTGAATCATTAAGTTCTTTGAGACAACGAATGCTGCCATTTTTTTTACCCTGAACAGTTAGAGATAATCATAATTTTTTATGAGAGAATGATATATTTCGGCAACAATTTAAAGAATTGAAATATTCTCAAAGAGCAGCCCGGTTCTTTGATTGTTCGGTGGAAAAGCACAATGTAGTGGAAGTGTGTTTCATTAGTTAGTAATGCTAGACTTTTCCATTTCTTGGAGAATTACTTCATCTCTTGGCAATTTGTAAAAACACAACGAAGTTGTGTTACTTGCAAGAAAAACACATTTCATTGTGGAATCGATTTACATGTTTAAACTTAGAAAATTTAGACAATAGACTTCCTGCGGACAATTCACTGGACATTGAGTTTGATTTATTCTTTATAAAGGGGGCAACGAATTTGAAGTGTGGGCGATTTCATTCCCATGCATTGAAAGTTAGCACCCTTTTATGAATTCTTTATAAATTATTTGGTAGGTTTTACTGCAAGGAATTCCCAGAACGGCCTTACCAGAAGATGTTGAACGGTTTCTATCCGGTTGCAATTATGACGCATCTTCAATCAACATGTTTATAAGGTTATGATCAGCCTGATTTCCTCTATATTTGTAAATAGCATTCTCATCTAATCTTGCACTTGAAAAAATAAAAATCAATGCAGGCCAGCATTGCCAAACGAGCCTATTAGAATGGCAACGGTGCGATTTCCATCCCAGACTCAAGCAATGAACGCCTTCCTGACGAAGAACAGAGGCTTTTGTCAAAACAACCAAATCTTGATGCGTGTTCTCCAGTAATGAATGTAAGGTTTTTTATTATGTTTTCAATTCTATGCCTCTTTTTTTCAGTTCTGATGCTTAATCTATGACGCAAAGAAATTCGAAGACATTTATGGCTTATTTATTTCTTCAATCATGGTCCTTTCATCATTTTACCTTGAAATTTTCATGTAAGAATATAGATAAATAAGTTCTAATCTCTGTTTTGGTCGTAGTTGTGTTTGAGGGATGAAGCAAAAAAGTAGAAAACACAATAATGGTAAGAAAAAGTCTTGCATTTGGGACAAAGTAGTAGATGAGTTGTTTTGTCGTCGCCCTCTTTTCTTTTCATGTCCATGCATACAGTTTAGTTCACTCTTCTTTGCACAAGTCTAGTTCAATCATTTCCCGTGCTTCGGACTCGAGCAGAGAACTCTCGAGAGTGTTCGAGGCTTGATCGTATGCTCGGTTTTCTCTCTTATTGATCATTGTTTGGAACCGATCATGCATGATTCTGATTATACATTTTATTCATATGATTCTGATTATACCTTGTTACTTTAGTAAATTAATAAAATTTATCAATTATGTGTAAATAATAAATTAAAAATAATTACTTGTGTAGTTGCAACCCAATTAGTGTAATAAATTATTAGGTTTAATTGAGTTGTACAAGTACTAATAAATAAAACCTATCAAATTAAATTTAATATTTTGGATAAATAATCCACATGTCTAGATAATTGGGTTGGGGAGTGAAACTGTGGCGTAGCCATTCCCGAAGACTAGTTTAAAGTGAGGAATAAGCTCGAGATCCGATTGCATGGAAGAAAGTACAGCCATTATCGCCTCTCTCTCCGCTCTCTCTCCTGCCCACCTCTCCGATCTCACCTCCTCCGTCTTCTCCGCCACCAACGACCACCACCGCCGTCTCTCCGCTCTCCTCTCCTCCCCCACTCTCTTCTCTCTCTCGCTCCGCCACCTCCATTCCCTCTCCCTCCCCCACAAAACCCTCCTCCTCTCTCGCCACCTTCTCTCCTCCCTCTCTCTCCTCGCCTGCCACTTTCACCCTCCCTCCTCTCGCTCTCTCCTTTCCTATCACTCTCCGGCCACCGCCATCACTTCCAGAGACCTCGACGCGGTCTCCCTACTCCTCCTCCTCTGTGAAGTCCGCCAGTACAACCCCGACGCCCTCAACACATCGCCGGCGAAATGGCGTCTGACCCTGGGAAAGATTCATTCCAGCGGCCTGCTCACGCTCTCCGGCATCGGATTCTACAACGGGTCGGTTCTGATACCCTTCATTGATATGATAACGAGGAGCTGGAAATTCGTCGGCGCGATGGGAAAATCCAGCGGAGGGAAAGCGAGGGAGTTGTCGGCTTCTCCGGCGGCAGTGGTGGCGCTGCCGTCGGTGGAGGTGAGAGAAAGTGGAAAAGAGTGCACGATCTGCAGGGAAGAGATCAGAAAAGGTAGAGATGCCTGCGAATTACCATGCCAACACTTGTTTCACTGGATTTGTATTCTCCAGTGGCTGCGCAAGACGAACACTTGTCCTTGTTGCCGGTTTCAGGTCCCGACCGACGACGTGTTCGCAGAGATCCAACGGGTGTGGGACGTTCTCATCAAGGCCAGGCCCACCACGAACGGCCAAGATCAACACACCTGATGGCAGCCACGTAGATAATCATAACCATTGAGCATTGAACACGTAGGCAGAAGAACTAAGTTGTGATGATCTGGGTCGATGGAGACTCTTGTGGTCAGGGAATGACACGTAGGACAAACTCCGTATCTCAACAAATGAGTGGGCTGTATTTTCATACTACATTTCGTATTTATCATACTTTAGGTTAATAAATAAATAACTTGTCATAATTATAAGAAACTATACACATGACATCAACCCATGACAAAATTATACGAAGATTGTAAACGATGTTATAATTTCTGAAATCTATCAATGACACAACTCAGTCAAATTTCCGAGTTGGATTTCTCTCGTAAATAGTGATTTTCTTCGAGCTGATTCTAGGAGAAGTAAGAGAAGGATGAATAGGGCTTCGAGCAGGTTCCGAATTCGGGTCAAATTTTTGTGAAGCAAGGTAAGTGAGAGCGGTGACCACATCGGCTATGACCGGCCGCAGATGAGGCTGCTCTTGAACGCACATTTCTGCAATGGCAATGGCTTGGTATAATCCCCTTGTCGGGTACTGGCCTTTCAGCCCCGGATCCGCCATTTGTGAAAGCTTGTTCCTATCTTTAAACAATGGTCTTGCCTGCAAAGGAAACATAAGTGTTTGAGACAGGGTAATATTATGTTTACCTTCGTAGCATATAGGAGTAGACAAAATCAGACCAAGACCACAGTCTGGACAAGAACAGTCAATTTTGGTCTGGTTCCGGTCTCAATTTCTAATAACTGCAAAACTAGAAACATACTATAGGTAAAAAAAACCTAAAATCAGATAAAATTCGACCCAAAATCAAATAAAATTCAAATATCAGTTCTAAACCTAGTCTAATCACCTCAAATCCAACCCAAATATGATAATATATATATATATTAAATTTGAAATCTAATTGGGAAAAACTGGAAATGCTTTAGTATCGAAATCCACCCGAACCAGACCATGCACACTCCTAATAACATATTTTTTTATAGTGAACGTTGACGTATCAAATTGTGATTAGTCTAGTTAAACTGCATTTAATGTATTATAAGTAAAATAATTATTTATTATATTTAATGTACTATTCACAGCTCGACACGTCAACATCAACATGCACAATAAAAATATATGTAAGAGGGTAAACCTAGTATTATCCTTTCAAGAAAGAAGAAAGGACAGGAAGCTAGAAAGATTTTTAAGAATCGAGAGGCTTTAAATGTGTTACCCATGCAACAAGATTCTGCTCCCCAGAAGCTTTTTTGGTGTCGTCAATGGCTTTCCGGCCAGTGACTATCTCCAAAAGTACCACTCCGAAGCTGTAAACATCTGATTTGAGCGTTAATTGACCGGTTTTTGCATATTCAGGAGCACAATATCCGTAAGTGCCCATGACTCGGGTCGAAACATGGGTGTTGTCACCGACAGGACCTACTTTTGCCAACCCGAAATCAGACAGCTTAGGATGATAGTTTTCACCCAATAAAATGTTTGAACACTTCAAATCTCTGTAAATTACTGGAGGACTGGCCTTGTCGTGTAAATACTCTAGCCCTTTTGCTGCCCCTGCTGCTATTTTCATTCTTGTATTCCAATCCAGCCTTCTAGTAGCAGGCAAAACGTCTGCACAAATAAACATTAATATCGATAACATGTGAGACGCTTTCGCATTTTTATTTTTTCTATAAATTAATGTAAGTTAAGGTTACAAAATTCATGAGTTGTTTTTTTAATAAATTTATCATCTGCACGCGATTCTATTCATAAAATTGTTTTTCCAGATAAATCTCGTATCCCACGTGTTATTCTTTTTTTCGGTTATGGTTCGATTTTCAACAAAGAACTTGTCTAATTCTATAACATCAGCAAGACAGCAAACATAGATGAACTCATTGACTCTAGATATGAAACTCCATGGAAAATGTAAGAAAAGAATAGAGACATGTACCATGTAAATGGTCTTCCAATGATCCAAGTGACATATATTCATAAACCAGCAGCCGTTGATCTCCATCAGCACAATACCCAATAAGATTGACAAGGTTAGGATGATGAAGAAGACTCAACATCAACACTTCAACAAGAAATTCTCGGTTTCCTTGCAACCCGTTTCGATCGAGTTGCTTAATAGCGACAACCTACATTCAAACAAACATTTATGTTTTTTCAGGAATATAGTATGAAATCAAAGAGTAAAAGACCTGAAAAAAATAAGGCAGGTTACTTGATTAGTGCTTCCCAAGTGTCCTTTATAAACTCGACCAAAACCTCCCTCTCCCAGAAGACATTCTGCCCTGAAGTTTCTAGTTGCAAAGGCCAGTTCATGGAATGTGAATGTCTGAGCAGCAATTTGACTAGACCTTCCATTTTCAGATGATCCTTTGAAACTTGAGGACGAATTTGGCTTTGACTTTTCTGAAAAATGTGAAAGGAAATGAGAATGAACATAAGAAATGAAAAGATCGTGTCTGAAAATGCAAATTCACACAATTCACAGTACCCAACTTTAGCTAGGTTATATTCAGAATTTTGCAAGGATATAGAATAAATACTTCACGAAACCATCAATTTTCATGGAACTGGTGGAGAAAAACCCAGCACAAAAACTCAATTTCTGATCTATTATCAAGTGGAACAAAACCCAGATGAAGAATCAGAGTTGTTTCAAGCATTATAATTCTATTCCGTTCTTACCAAACGAATACCTGAAGTAGTTCTGATATGGTCAACTTTGTTCATCAGCAGTTCCATCTTCTTCTTCTTCTTCCTCTTCGACATGGCTATTCCGTTCGAGTCCCCTGAACACGGAATCCAACGCATTTTTGACCTCTTCCAAGCTCTCTAAATCAACAGCAGAACACGAAGCCTAAAATCATCCAAAAAAATCCCAAACATGAATCGACAGAAAAGCATCAAAAGAGACGGAAAACAAGAATTGGAAAAGACCCAGACAGCTCTTACTTCGTAGTCCGCCAAAAGCTTTCGAATGATCAAAGCACAACTAGCTGCCGAAAAAGGGTAAGAGAAATCGAGCCCCGTAACACGCCCAAAGACCTGCTTTACGCGGCTTCTTTGACTCCCCGTCTGCAACTCGCTCAAGAAATGTCCACTCTTTCACAGCGAAAACTTTCCAACATGGAATTAACTAAAGTCTAAAACCATGAACTGCAGCTTTCCCCTTGCTTTTCAACGAAAATCCACTTGCTCACATTGAATAAACACACAAATTACAGGATCTGAAATGACCAAATTATTGAAAAGAGAAACTTTTTGCATTGTAAGCACGGTATCACCTAAATTTATGGTTTTGAAAAAAAAAATCAGAATTGATTTTGGCATCATCTTCTGATTAGTTGGAATCACGTTGGAGAGAAACACGTGGAAATTTAAGGGACGCCCCACCAAAAAGGAGACCCTTTGAAAAGTTTCAATTTCTGAAGCTTAGAATGGATCGGATCCAGTTCATGCTCAGTTGGTCACAGCATATTTATTGCTGTGACAATCAGCCTAGATAAAGCTTCAATCATATTTTGATTCGAATCATCTTCAATCTTCATCGACAACCGTTACAGATGACATTAACATCCAGTCCTTCGAATTGTACCACACAAAATAAGATATTGATTGATATTATAATTAAATATGTGATGTTTAAATGAGTTCAAAAGCTGCATTTAGATCTTATCTTCAAGACAAGCACCATCAAATATGCTAAAAACACATTCCATCTTAAATAAAAGAATACCATTAATTAAGAAGCAACCTCATTTCTCTAAAAGAAATAAAACATGATTTTAGTTGGTAAAACCATCCAGGATTGCAAACTGGACTACAACCATATGTTGTCGTCTATTTTTAATTTAAAAAAAATCATAAATCTGGTATTAAGATAAAATCCGTAAAACTAAAACCAAAATCACAAACAAGCCTAAAATTAAATAAAACTAATCTCAAATTTAAATAAAATTCGATACAAATACAAAATTAATTACAAAACTAGAATAACTTAAATATAATAAAATAATATTTTTTTAATTTTAATTTTTTATATATAAAATAAAATCAGATAAAATTAAAACTGCATTATATTTCACATTCTTATTTCGATTATAAAAAATCTAGAACAGTTCTAATTTCATTTTGACCTAACTCACCAGTGGGCCATGACCACCCGAGATTTCATAGCTAAAAGCTAACCATGAATATAAAAATCAAACATGGTCTACTATCATCTCCAGTATTTAGTGTAATATCATAGTTTTCTTTTAATAAAGTGAAAGTGAGATGATTAATGAAGAAAATTTACAGAAGATCTCGTGAATCGTTTGCGTGAAAGAGACAACGTGACACTAAATCAACAACGAGACTACGATTTTCCAAAAGAAATCTAAAAATGTTGGAAGTCAAAAACTAGATTTTCATTTTAAGTTTCTATGATCATGGTATTTATTTCACAATCATAGTCCAAAGAAGAAACATGTAGAGCACACTCTATCTTGGACCGCTAAAGCTCTTGCAGTCAAGAGCTGGAATTGTGCAATAAATCAATGTTTGCAGCTGTATAAACTTACTGCTTGGCAACACTAGAGCCAAGCAGCTCGGCCAGCTGCTATGATAATTCAATCAAACATCCCCACAACCAACACCAGACACCAGAATCGACAGTCATAGCAATGTTTTTTTCAAACATCCCCACAACCAACACCAGACACCAGAATCGACAGTCATAGCAATGTTTTTTTTCCGAAAAAAACTACAAAGGACTGATCAAACACTCATCGGAGCTAACAAACAATATGTTGAATACAACAGACATTGCAATAAACCTCACAAAAAATGAGGCTCAGTTCAGATTTCAGCACTAATAACTAAAATTTCAGTTTTTTAGATTATTATCATTCCTCCTACCCGTTTAAAGAGGATAAATTTATTGTTGTAATAGTAAAATTGCAAATGCGTGCACTCTTGTTCATGCGAAGAATGGAAAGCTCACTTTCGTGTTGAAGAATGATCATTTATGCTGCCATGGACAGCTTTTTTTCATGTTCATCGAGATTAAGGGCTTGTAGAAGCTTTGGCCAAGACTCTGGAATGCCTCCCGGTAGATCAAACTCCAGCAATTTTCCTCGGCTGCAATAGAACTCCTCGACTGGTTGACTCTGTAAATAAAGAAGAAATGTCAACTTACAAGATGGTTTCACTTTCATTCCGTATTTGAACATAAAAAACCCATTCGACCTACCACTTCAAATCTACAAACACTTTATCAAAACATTTGTAAGATGTCAAGAACTGTTTTCAAGAAAGGGTATCAATACCTTGTCATTGTACACTCAGTCGTTCTTTAACTACTAATTCAGTATCATCTGCTCGTGTAACAAGTTTTTTCATACAATGTGGAGGGGGCAGAAATGGGGCCATGCTAATCCCAGGAACTCTTTTCTCACTCTTTGCATTGATGGAGGCCACATTGAAATTTTTCCGCATTGACTTCAGATTCTTCTCACTAGGCACTTCTCAAGCAACACATCCTCCTGAAGCTTTAAATTGACTAGCAAGTCAATTTTAGTAACCCCTTCCAAAATTTACTGAGAAAAAATCAACCAAGTTAAGAATAAGAATTACATAATTTACCCAAGGAAATCAGAGACCAAGACAAAAAGCCAACATTAAACATTGATCCAAAAGAGTAGTAACCATTATTGCGTGCATGCAATAACATAGCAGTTGATATAAAAAAGAAATGACATAGTAATGCTTTTCAATTAAATGATTCAGACAGCCACAGTGTACTCACTTCTTGTCTAATTGTGCGAGGGAAACCATTCCTGATTCACCTTACTCCCCTCCAATCTGCAATATTTTGGACAATAAGCTTATGATGATCTCATCAGAAACCAATTTACCTTGGTTTACAATTTCAGACAGCTGCAATGAAAATTATCACATAAATCAGTGCAAAATGAATGAGAAATCAACAGTAAGTTAAACGAAAAGACGCCGTAATACATGCCAATGGAAATAAAAATAAATAAAAAATCCGTATCTATTTTAAAGGATCTCTCTTGCAAAAACGGTAGATCCATAAACAGAAAAATCCGATCTCCATATGTGACTGATAATGACAGACACTGATTAAATAAAAGGAAGATACCTGTTAAAAAAAAGGCCTTGAGGAAGCGAGCTCGTCGCGGACAAGATCGCCAGTGGCGATGTGAGGGACACCGAGGAGGTTGCAAAGGTGACTCGCGTAAGTTGCCTTACTTACGCCTGGGCAGCCCAGAAACACCCACTAGACATTTCTGCTCTCAGGATCTCTGCACGATTACTAGGGTTCGCAAAAAATGGGGGAGAAAGGTCAGATTTGAGCTGTTCCGAAGCGGTGCCTGAAAACAAACACCTCTGAATGCTAGGGAGATAAAAAAATGAGGAGGAAGATGAGGATTTGGAAATGCGGGTCATGGCCGCCAGTGCTGCAAACCTAGTAGCGTCAAGGAGCATACTTTGATTACAGGGGATGTTTTTAACGTAATTCCTTGACCCGCAGGCGCAAACGGTACTAAAACGACGTCGTGTAGAAGATTTATGTCTGAAAATAATATGAATTATAGGCACTTAACTAAGCAGGCCGCTCTATCTAAAGGTTAGGCTCAACCCAAAGGCCCAACTCCAAGACCAAACCTCAAGGGCCAACCTTAAGGCCCAACCCCAATGGCCAGACATGGAAACTAAATCCGGGGGTGGGGACACCGAGGCTGTCCCGCTGAAAGCCCGACACGTGTAGCATGCCCCTTGCAATGAGCTACCCAGGCAAGAGAAGGAGCTGAATTGCTTGCTCCTTCAGCTAATCTCGTCTCTTTCATGGCGACCTCTGTTTCTGCTTCGCCAATTTCCATTAGTTTTCTACCCACTCCAACTACTCACAAATTTACTGCACGTATTTTGCACAATTCTTCTCGCCGTTCCCCATTTTTCAATCTCCGTCGTACGCTTTCCAACGACAGTCACAGCACACAGAAATTTTCGCGGCCGCGAGACTTCTCGGCTTTCTCAGCCATTTCTTCTTCATCCGGTTTGTTGACATTTAAATAATTCATTTTGTTATTGAGAGCGGAAAATCGAGGAATTAAACTCTCCCAGATTGTTTTGAGCAATCACTTGTGGTATATTTATGTTTGTGGTTTTTTTTCTTTGCAGATTTTTGTACGAAGTCAAAACTATGAGAATTTCACCCTGAAATTATCTAACCCCAATTTTTATATTGATTCAATCCAAATCTTTTCGAAAGAACTAGAATCACAACTAAAAACAATTGTAATCTTACTCGTGAGGCAGCACTTATATTTCAGCTAGCTTAGTTTTTTCTATTTTAAAATACCTGTTACTTGTCTTCTTCTTTCTCCAAAATGTGTTGATGCATAGATACTTTATTTATTTCTTATTAAGTAAGAGTTCTATCTCTTAATGAGTTATTTCATAACGTTAGATTATTATTATGATTGATAATTTTTATTAGTTATTTCTTTATGTTAGATTATTTGCTCAAGTAATTGTTTGCTAAGCTTATTAAATCACAAGTAATCTGTAGAGACTTTTGACAATTAACATACATTATCCTATTTTGAGGTGCACCACGAGTCATCTATTGTGATATTCTTCCTTTTTTATGGTTCTAGATATGTAAAATTTTCTTTTCAATGGCTATCATTTAGTGGATTGGCTTTGCGTACAGACACTGAATCAACAACGATGAGTGAGGACACCACAAGTCCGTTGGATAGAGTAAATGTCCTTGATTTGAACGGAAATGAGGTATCATTAACTGATATTTGGAAGGATAGGAAAGCTGTTGTTGCATTTGCTCGCCATTTTGGGTAATTGTTTTGATAAATTGAGTTGAAATTAATTGTTGGCTTCGATGTTTTAATGACGTGGTTTATTACAGGTGTGTTTTCTGCCGTAAACGTGCAGATTATCTTGCCTCTAAAAAGGTAAACATGTCTCTTGAGCATTGTTGCTGATATATTCTCTTAGTCATATTTAAAAGTTTTCATTATATTACTATGCGAACTATATCCCGTTTGTTTAATTCTAATCTCTCTTGTTTTGGCTCTTCACCTAAGTTTCGATGCTAATCCTACACTGTCATCTGCCTTCATGTGCCCAGTAAACATCGTGAATCCTGATGAAGGGATGACACCATATCACCTTTAGTTGATGAATCTCTCTGATATGATCTGAAAAGATTACTATTGTTTTATTTAAAACGAACACGTACAAAAGTACACATACGGCATACTTCGAGGGGTCTCTAACTCCACTCCCCACACTTCCTAAGTGATATCTATCCATTACCTCTCTACTCTGTTCAATAGTCCTATTTTAATAACATTAATCAACTACCATAAACTTCTATTAACTTCCTCTAATTTCTACTAACTAATCACTAATTTATGGAGATCCTAATAGTGTCAGATATTATTTTTATGGATTAGCCAGTTATATTGATTCTTTTGAACTTATTGATAATTTGCATCTTTCCAGGATGTAATGGATGCATCTGGTGCGGCTCTTGTGTTGATTGGACCTGGTAATATTGATCAGGTACATCACAAATATGTAATTTTAACATCGAGTACGAAAGAGTCTCTAATTGGTTTCTGTAATTTGCTCGTTCTTGTTATGCAATTTAGTCAGAAAAAAGACAACTAGCTTTCTTAGGCATTTTTGTGGTGGAAAGTCTTTTTTTCCACGGTTTTCTTGCCGAAACAGTCAAATACCACATTACCTATACCTTCAATTTGTACGAAATGTTATCTGGCACTTGCAAACAATTTTTCTTTCTATACCTTCATTTTTATTTGCCTTGATAAGAGAATTGCCCTTTGATAATCATAAGTGGTGCCTTGATGCAGGCGAGAGCATTCAGTGAACAGACAAAATTTCCAGGAGGTATATTTTAGAATATTTCCATAGTTGATTGAACTCGGTGTTTGGCATTTTATTCCTCGTGTTTTTGAATTTTGTAGTGCTACTTTTTTACATTGATAAATCAAAGAATTTGTCATTTTCTATAATGTAATCCTATAATTGATTAGACTACAGAGTTTAAGAAAGAACTTCTCCTTACTGTATTGTGTTTGTTTTATGGCATCTTCCCAAATCCAAGTGTTTAAGTGACATTTTTTTTGTTTCAGAAGTGTATGCCGATCCCACACACTCATCATACGACGCACTTAAATTTGTTTCAGGGGTTTCTACTACATTCACTCCCAAAGTATGCTTCTATATATGTATAAAAAATTAAACTTGTGAAATATAGATGTAGAAATAAGATTACTGATTTTGGCTTACTTACCGTGGTATGTTCCTTTTTTATATTTGTCCAGTCTGGTCTTAAGATTATGCAATTGTACATGGAAGGTTATAGACAAGATTGGAAACTTTCATTCCAAAAAGATACTGTGACTAGAGGAGGCTGGTAAGTAAATTGATTAAGAGTAGATAATATGTTTTTGTTAGAATTTCTATTTTCACTTAAGTAACTGACTTTTTACATTATAACTTTGACTTCCATTGGTGATCATGATGTGAATTTGAAATTGATTGGTCACTCAACTAAGGGTTCTAAGGGTTATTATCAATATCAAGAAACTAGACTTCAATCCCAAATAGAAAAAAGAAACTTATTTGAAGTACCTTAAAGATTTGAGTTCATCACAATTCAAAACAACCAATATGTAATGTTCATTTTTTATTCAATGACTACTCGCTATACTTTTACTTCAAATCTCACTTGATTACTGTTTTAAGATTTTCAACATCTTCATCTTTTTCTCAGGCAGCAAGGTGGAATTCTAGTTGCAGGTCCAGGTAAAAACAACATCTCATACATTCACAAGGTAAATGCTATTTGCTTATTTTCTTTTATTTGGATGTAGAGATGTAGCTTCATGATACTAAAGATCAATTTTCAACTGAGCAGGATAAGGAAGCAGGGGATGAACCAGATATACAAGATATTCTAAAAGCATGTTGTTATTGACAAAAAGGAACGATCCTTTTCTCAGGTCCTATACTAATATGTTAAACAGCTCACAGACGAAGAATAATAGTTTTAAGCTTATTATAAAAAGCATAGAAGCGGGAACAAAAATGTCTACATTTTGGATGTATTGATAAACCATATATATATACAGCCCTGCCCACAGGAATTACTATGACTAAACAAACATTTCATAGTGTGTGAATTTGGATTCTTTTAATTTTACTTTTGTGGTTTCATAGTGGTATACAAATGAAATTGAGGTATATGCCGTTGTTGTTTTCCAGTACAACTTGGGTAATTGATGGATAATTTGCATAGTTCTCTTGGATATTTAGTCGTTCAAGTGATGGCATGATGATTTTTTTTATCAATTTGATTGCTCCATAAACTATATAAGGCCAGAATATAAGCATCAAAATTTATACAATCATCAGTCTTTATCCTAAATTTTCAAAATCATTAAGCAGGAGTAATGATTGAACTCTCTAATTTTATGGGTTTGCTTAAATATTATATTTATAAATGTTATTAGCAAGTAAATCTAGCTTCAGATAGTGATGGAGACCAAGTATAGGGAGAAAATGAAGCTCAAATTATGAACAATCATATTTAACATTAGAACAACTTATTTTGCTATGACCCCATCAGCAGAAAGAAAAGAATTACAGCTCCATCATTTACAAACTTCAAACAAGTTTAGGAAAACATGACCTTTGGTAGTTTTAATGGCGTCTTATTCTTCTTCAACCAGTGGAGCAGAGATCTCCTGGTGATTTTCAATCTCTGTACAGCATAAGGTCTTCTGGTTGAGTACTTGACAGTCTGTTGGAGTTTTGCTTCAGGGTTTCTATGTGAATTATGAGAAGATGATGTATATAGAGCAATTTGAGGATCTACTTGGACCACATCTAGCTTCAATTCGTCTAGTAAAAGCTTCTTTATTGCAAGTTTCACTCCCGATTGTCGAGGGGCTGAGTCTACCTCATCGTCTTTCTCGGCCCCAAATATGATGAAAATGTCATCTTTGACCTCGTGCCCTGCAATATTTATCATGAGATGTTATCTACTTGAAAATTCTCCATGTAGTTCTTGATTCTAACTTTTCAAAATTTTCTTCCTGACTCTAGATTCCGGGGAAGTTTAAGGCATATGAAGAACATTTAGTGAAGAATGGTTCATCAAATTGATAGTGGAAGATTGTACCTAATGCATAACTCTCTTTGATCATCCGCAGAACGGCCAGAAGCACAATGCGAGCCTCGACCTTGACGAAAATCGAAAGCTTAAATAGTTCCACTAACGAGCATGAAAATTGAGAGCTAATAAAAAATTGCAGGAACTGAGTTAACTTGCTACAACAGTCACCATACTCTGGTAAGGTAAAATCCTGGTTTGTTTTTTGTAGTATGCAATTTCTCCCATTCACTATTTTTGGAATGTGAAATTTTTGGAATCCCATGAATATTGCGCGATATTTACCTGCGATCTATCTTTCTTGCACTAAAGCAATACTAGAGTGGGCTTAACCGCAGTTGGACGAGGGTTGAATAATTCTAGATTATATTGGTGTGATGATGGGTGAGGATAATAATACCTTGGTAAGCTCCTGAAGATCAATTGTAGTGCTCTCAGAAAACCGCTTTTGCAAATGTTCAGCAACTTTTTCGAGAAGTAAACTCTGAGGATTCCCCGATGCAGTTCTATTGGATAAACTGTACTCCCCTTGCCGGTGATCGTTATCTTGAATAACTCCTTCACACCACTCCTCAATCAGCTCTTTAAGATAGTGATCGTCTGCATTATAGCTGCAAAACATCCCAAAATAATCAGTGTATGAGTATGAACGATTCTGTACATCAGCTAGAACATAACAAATATTCAAGAATATGAGCTTTATACCATAAAAAATGGAAAATACAAAAAGACAATTATGTCAGCAAAAATGATGTCCCATGGAAAACTAGATATAGTGATCAACTCATTGGTTTGTGACTGATGATTCTCCCCAATAGTATATGTTTTTAAGCAGACAACTGTAGAAGATTTTCATACCCTGCTTTCCTCATATCTTGGTATATAGCCAGACACTGCTGCACTTCATATAATGAACCATAACTGCCACGAGGTCCTAAAAGTGTGCTATATGTGACCTGAAAACACAAATAAATAGAAAGTTCTTTTGATCAGAATAATAAAGAGAAAATCTGATTGGTGTCTGCAATGTAGTAATCTCTGTTTTCAATAGAATTAGCTCTAAGGAGACTTTGATTGATAGTGAGAGATCCTTTTAATGGGTTTTTACAAGTTTGACATAATTCTGCTCCTTCATTAAATAGGACAATCAATGGATGCTTCTTCAAATTAATGAGCCGGTGCCCAATATTTACCATAGCTTAAGCTTTAAAAAGAAGATAGAAGCACACTAATACTTACCTTATTTGGCTGTATTTCAAATCTTTTCATTTCTTCATATAACGAAAAAGCTAGCTTCCATTGTTTACTTTCCATACAAACCTATAAAACATAGAGTATGATAATGCAATCTATAGTTAATGTTCATACATTTAGAAATGTAAGAGAACGTCTAGTTGTCACTAGGTAAGCATTGACCTTAATTGCTGTTGTAAATGCTACTACATCAGGCTCGATTCCAGCTGCACGCATTGTTTTCAAAATCTGCAATCTAAGAAATTCGTTATCGGTGAATTGATATCTAGTCCGGAAGTGAATCTTCCATATTTTGGACATTGGCTCCACATGTAACAATATATTATCGCTAAAACATAGAAGAATGAAAATCTTAGATCAAAACATTATGTATGGCTAGTATGAATTGTCTAAACAAGAATTCTTGAACAACGAACAACTAGAGTTATTACTTACTACATCAAAGAGTTTCCATCAATGAAAGATGTAAATATTAATGAAAATTGTAAATCCATTGAAAAATAAAAAATATGCATGTCATATGAAATGGTGTCACCGTTTATTCTTTCAAATAAAGGTAATTCTAAGTTAACTTACTTTATGACATGTCGAGTTTTGATTGACACAATTAAAGTAATTTTAATATATTATAATTAAAATAATTATTTATAATATTTATTGAAACAATTAAAATTTGACACGTCAAAAAATAAGTTAAATAAATATATTAAAAAAGTAAGTCTAACCTTACCTCCAAACAAATACATTCAACGAAAGAACACAAAAATTAAATTTACAAAAATAAATCACCTGTACTGAATCTTCAGCATTCCCCGAAGCTCCAATTATATCAAGCAAGATAGACCAGCTTATATGATTAGGCGCAAGGCCAACTGTTTTCATCTCGTCCATTAGTGCTCTCACTCTATAGTAATTAGTTCCACATGCCTTCATTAAAATATTATAAGTGGTGGCACTAGGTTTGAAGACAAAACCTTTCCCAAAGGTAAGTTGGTGCACGTTGGAAGGAGAATTTGTGTTATTAGAAGAACAAAGTTGATTCTCTGAACCATAAACTTGACCAATGTCCACCAGGGTTTTCTTTTCCTTCCATGAGCGAAAGAATCGAAATGCCCTGTCATATTGACTAGCTTCAACACAAGCATGTAACAGAATATTGCAGCATTGGGTGTTGGGTTCACAACCAGTCAAAATCATCTCCTCAAAGAGTTCTATAGCAAGCTCAACCAGACCTGAATTAGCACAGGCACTGATCAATGATGACCAAGTAACTACATTAGGAGTAACACCAGATGATTGCATATCCTCTTTGACTTTGAGCGCCATTTGCCATAGTTTTGCGTCTGCAAAAACCTGAATGTGGTGATTGTTAATTATAAATGCATCATATCAAATGACTTCAACGCTGTCATAAAAAAGAAAGTTGTTAACAGGGGATTCTTATGAATTATGCAAGGAGCGAATGTGCTTTGAAATAGTGAAATTCTGACATGGAAAAGCAAGATAGAAATATTGAGGAAGTATAACATTTAATGCATAGAGATAGGCCTCGATTTTATAACTTGTACCTTTAGTATTGTGCTGTACGTGAAAACATCCAATTTCAGAATTGCCATCGATTCCAAATGCTGTATTTCCTTGTATATATCTTTGGCAAGGTCAACTCTTTCAGCAAGACAACATGCTTTCAAGAGGATGTTATATGAGGCTAGATCCGCAGTGACTCCCATATTCTGAACATTAGGTTATTCAAATTAATGAAAAATGTGTACCCCGGTAAAAATCACGAGGCAAAAGATGTTTTTCAACAATTATAAGTTACATAATTAAAAAAAAAACAAGTCTTTAAAGGAGATATTGAAGAAAAGAAGGTTGAATAACATGTTTAGTTCATGTCACTCCAGATGAGCAGGAAAAAATATACTACGAGAGTGATAGAGACTTTACTTGCATATCCTTGTATAAGTCAAATGTGTAGCTCAAATCATGGGCATTCACATTCATGAGACTGTTGAAAACGTAGATATTAGGAGTAATTTTCCGATGGAGAAAATCCTGCAGAAAAGTTATCATGTAGAAATCTTCAATCTCAGAATAATAACATTCTCATACGAACTTGTCTAACAAACTCACAATACATTAATATATGTATGAATACATAAAATATAATATGTCGCAGAAATTTGAGGCTCTACTGTCCTTTTTTTTATAGAAGTTCAAGTCTCTGCATTTTTCCCAATTGCTCTCTCAATTCCCTCTGAAAGAGTCACTAATAATTCTCTCTCATCTATTATTTAAATAGAGACTAAAACTATCTAAAATTTCCCATGAACATTGCCTAAAATACTCTCAGAATATTATTTATGTTCCTTACACATTCTTAAAATGTAACTTTAACTGAATATCAGACTTATAACGTGTTCACAAGTTTAGATAGAGAAGACTGTTTTTTGCCATTTAATTGTAAGCAGTGAACATATAGCTCTGGCCACAGGTAAAATCCAATTACTTTTTTGCAAATCGCTGACTAATCATTACCAATGCCACCATGTTTGAAGAAATAGAACAAGGTTTATGTTTACAACACGCAGTTTGTATTTATTACAAATTTTATTGAAGCTGTTAATTATCTCATAATATAGTTAAAAGAACTGGATTCACAAAGTTCCAGCAGCATTCAACTTCTATTTAAAAATTTAAATGCTCAAAATAATTTGAAGGCCAAATGTCATTTACAAGCATCATCTTACTCAGTTACCTGGTAAATGTGCCTAGATTTCATGTAGTCTCCACAGAGACCACAAACATCAATGATTGTGCGAAGGATATAC
This sequence comes from Begonia fuchsioides, assembly GCA_003255005.1. Lineage (NCBI taxonomy): Eukaryota > Viridiplantae > Streptophyta > Magnoliopsida > Cucurbitales > Begoniaceae > Begonia > Begonia fuchsioides. The sequence continues at coordinate 190,952 of QAOC01040521.1, read as the reverse complement.
ATGTTAGGGCCACTCAAATATCTGTTGGTTTCTTCATATGCTACCAAAGCAGATCTCAAGTCTCTTTTCTTCCCAAATTCATTAATTATGGTGCAATACAAATAATGTGGATCCGGAAGAATACGAGCATACCTGTAAAGAAGATAGCCTGAATAGATGAAATATGTATAAAGAGATTTCTTCGCTTCAAACGACAAATTATCATCTCAAGATTTGGCGAATATGAACCATTCAAACGACAAATTATCATCCAAAGTATTGAAGTGTACCTAATTGACATTATTGGGTTGCGTTGATCAACACACATTCGGATTACATCGGATGGCTTCATGAGTTGTTTCACTGGGAAATGAAAACCTGAACATGAAGTCATATAATTACTCGATGCAAAGAATTTGGTAAACAAATAGATATATATTTCAACTCCTAATATGGTAGTGAAATTTTCAGATTGTTCTAATTTTCCAAAGCAGCCTAAGAAGTTTGAGGTCATATATAAGCACAAATAGATTTCCAAAAACAAAAATTTCTGAAATTTCGATGGATAGTTTCTTATCAATGTCTTTCTTACATCACTAACATTGAAAAGAATAGATTTTTTGTGTCGTTACCAGCAAAAACTTCCATCAACTCAACTAGTTGCTCGACGTCCCCACTTTTAGCAAGCAAGCGGCATTCATTCCTGAGCGACTCCATGGCAGACCCATCCAAAAACTTCAATGGATCGATTCCTAGCTCATCAACTTTTCTCACCAAATGCACAATGCTCCAGACTCCCCTATCCCTAAGACAACGAGAAATCCCCTTGGCCACCAGCTTAGTATTCAGCTCGGCGGCGAATTGTGAGGCCTCCATACCCGCACCGACGACGCTTTCCAACAGCAAAGCAAAATCATCAAACTTTCCCCGCTCTGCGAGCTTCGAGGCGATGCCACCATAGTACTCAAGGTGATTCTTACCAGATAGTCGGATGTCTAATGGGACGGTCGAGTGTAGAGGAAAACGATGATGAACAGCGATGGAAATTGAAGAAGAAGAAGAAGAATTCCGCGTCGAAGGCTCCGTAGAAGGAGAAAGCCCGGAAGCGGAAGGCTTGGAGTGCTTGTATTGTCTGCTATGCTGATGATGAGGAGTAGTAGCAATGGCGGAGTAAGAAGAGCCGAGGATGAAGAAGACTCGCATTCTCGGCCAACCGTTACTCCATCGAAAGAGTTTTCAGTTTCATATAAATACTGCTGGAAATGGATCGAATATGAAGGGTAGACGTTTGTCTATTTGTCTACAAGAGAAAGGGCCAAAAAGTAGATGTTTTCTTTAAACCCCGCGGTTTCGCTTTCATAAGCACCCTCAGGGCTACAACGAGAAACCCCATGGATCATTCTTCAGACGATGGCTTAAAATCGAAGCATTTTTCCGTCTAGAAAATCCGGCCATCGGAATCCAGCATCACATCGCCGGTGACTCTTGCGCAGACTCAGCGACGTAAAACGATGTAAAGAATCAAAAGTCAGAAGCAGATCATTGATCATTTTTATTGGTAGAACAAAGCTGTAATCTGAATTCATACCGGCGAATTGGCTGATTTGCGAAGAGAACAAGACTTGGAGAAGACGACGATGGTAGAGCATATCCCTAAAGATCAACTGAAGGTTATTATAGGAATAAGGTTTTAAGAGTTTGAGCAAAATGAGCATCGGATTATCATAAGACGACAGATCGTTTGGATGAAACCCTCGTGACTCGCCTGGCTGAAGCTCCGATCCGATCCACATAGACGCTGTTTCAATTCAACCTACCGGAAATCGAAGATTTTATTCTTCTTCTCCGGTTGTCTCCGGCGGCATAGCATCCTTTTGTTGGTGAGAAAAGAAATTCTACTTTTACTCTCGATGAACTTCGATCTACTAATCATCGTTTGAAATCTAGGGCTTCTGAAATCGAATTCGATCTGTCAGGAACATTTGAGTTTTCTCTCTTGGATTCTACTTTTTTTTTCGTTTCGATTGCTCTGTTATACACCGGAGTTAGAGAAAATGATTCAGCATCAAATAGTTCAGTCACCGGTTAGGTTGGGGGTGACGAACCCGACATCGCCATCGCCGTCTCTCCAAAACCCTACTCCTCCTAAACTGCCTCTTACTCAGCAATCTCACCCTTCTTCTCAGCAAAGTCATCAGTTGATGCCGTCTAACTCTACCTCCTCAACTCTCCTCCCTCTTCTTCCGCCTCTCCCCAGAGCTCAATCTCTTCTCCTTCAAATGGCCTCCCTCGCGTCCAAATTATTTGAAGTTTCCCCCTATCGCTCGAGTTGGGCCACTGCATTTCGTGGATCCTTGCCCACTTTTCTCTCTCCTCAAATTCAGTCTTCTTCTTCGACCCCGCTTGACTCTTCTCCTTCTACTACCAAGGAAATCCTTTCCTCGTTCACTGTTCTTCAAACGCAGCTCTTTGAAGCCGTTGCCGAGCTTCAAGAGATTCTTGATCTCCAAGACTCTATGCAGAAAATATCTCGTGAAATCCGGACAAAGGACTCCACTTTGCGTGCATTTGCTAACAAATTGAAAGATGCTGAGCGTGTTCTTGATATTCTGGTTGATGATTACTCTGATCATCGCTTCCCCAAAAGAGCAAAAACAGAAGACGATGCCGAAGATGATTCCATAGGCCTGACTACTCTTTCATCACGGCTGAAGTTATCTGATATTTTGTCCTATGCTCATCGGATAAGCTACACCACCTTCGCCCCACCGGAATTTGGCGCTGGACAAGCTCCACTTCGAGGGGCGCTCCCACCTGCACCGCAAGAAGAGCAAATGCGGGCTTCTCAGCTTTACAATTGTGCTGATCTTGACATCGGGTTGCCTAAATCAGAGGAAATGATGGAGAAAACGATTGAGCCGATCATCGAGCCACCTGCACCTCAGCCTGTAGATGTCAATCCAATTTCTAGCTTGGCTGGCCTTCTTCCTCACAATATCTCAGTTCCGCCCGGATGGAAACCCGGAATGCCAGTTCCATTGCCGATCAATATTCCATTGCCACCGCCCGGTTGGAAGCCCGGTGATCCTGTTCCTTTGCCTCCATTGGACGCTCTTCCTGTTCCTTTGATTGACGAGAAGCAAATGCAGCCTAGTGCTCTGCAGGGGTTGCACAAGCCTCCCGAGCCAATACAGGTTCGACCAGTTCAGTTGGATATTCTGGATCAGGATGATGATAGCAGCGATTATAGCAGCGAAGAAGGAAGTTCCGAAGACGATGATTAACAGCTTAGTCTTAAACCTGTGTTATTCAACAGTGCGGAAGGTGAAAACATAGCAATTTAGTTCTACTGCATTGTTAACGGATATTTACGGTATCTGCTGATGCTTATAGATGATTGGATTCCAGAGAAGTTCGTCAAATCGTAATGATTTTCACTTGTATTAGGAGTGATTTAGTTTTAGTTTGATCATTTTGCTTGTTTCTGCTTTTTTAGTTACACCAATACCTTCTAATGCTTAGCATTGAATCCAAGTCTCCCATGGCTACTCATGTTTATCAAGGATTTACCATATGATTTGATGCTAAAGAGATAGTATATTATGAGAAGGTAGTAGTTTGATGTAGATCAATTGTATGACTTGTAATTTAATCTGATGTCTCTTAAATTGACACTCTTTTAACTCTCATGCTGTAATTCTATGCAGAACTACAATTTTCGATCCGGAATTGACACAACCCACGAAAAGAACTAGTTCCAATTCAAAATTCTCAACACCCGAAATCCATAATACTCCGACTGAAACCACCAATAGAACTGGTTCCAATTATAACTTCTTCTCACTTGGGATCCATGAAACTCGATCTAAAAATAGGTTAAAACTCAGTCAATAGTTCTGGTTCTTCTTCACCCATACTTTTGCCGCAAGTGAACCTAGATTGTGAAATCTTTCCCATTGTATGTGTGTAGTGTAGATTATAAATAGCTAACAAAGAAGTTGTTCACAACGGTGGGCAAGGGTTCGACCAGACCAGTTTTATTTCGAAATAGAACCGAAATCAAAATCCACAGCTTTGGATTTTTGAAACCGGCACCGAAACCAACAGTTCTGGTTTTGTTTTGGTTTTTACCGGATTTTTATTTTATATTTAAAAAAAATTAAAATATAACAAAAAATATAGTTTTTTTATTATACTTGAGTCGAGTTTTAAGTAATTGAGCGAATTTATAACCAAATTTTAAGATTCATATCGAATTTTATTAGAGCTTTTAGTCAGATTTTACTCGATTTTTGAACTTTTTTGACATTCCAGTTCCAGTTTGACGGTTTTTACTCCGAAAAAAACAGCCGTCATTTACAAGAACAGCCGTCATCCCTATGCTGTGAGCAGGCGCGCTGGTCATCAAACTTCAGCCGAATCGTGGGGTACTGGAAGTGCTGTTTCCCGTATTCCTCGTGTTCCAGGAGGCGGAACCCACCGTGCTGGTTAGGGAGCTTTTGGAAACAAGTGTCGTGGTGGACGGATGTTTGCACCGACTAAGATCTGGCGCCGATGGCACCGGAAGATCAATGTGAATCAAAAGAGATACGCTGTCGTGTCAGCAATCGCCGCCTCTGCGATTCCATCGCTTTTTAATGGCTCGCGGGCCGTATTGAGACTGTTCCGGAAATGCCTCTAGTGATAAGTGATTCTGCTGAGAGCGTTGAGAAGACCTCGTCTGCGATCAAGCTTCTGAAGCAGGTTGGTGCTTATCCTGATGCAGAGAAGGCGAAGGATAGCCACGCTATCCGAACTGGAAAGGGGAAGATGAGGAACCGCCGCTACATTTCTCGTAGCTTGTCAAGTCTAGTCTGTGGTTCTTGTTCTGCCCTCCTATTAAGAATCGTAATATAATAAAATTTAAAATTAAAATATGACAATTCATTTAATTAAAATCATTTTGATATTTATATCATATATTAATGCATTTTAAGCTGCAGATAAATAGTTAATATCATATATTAATTATTATTTTATATAATGCAAATAAACCGCGCTTCTACAATTTCATAAGCACACCCGCGTTTCTTGTTTCCCACACCCTAGCCAGCCGCTCCAGCACCAGAGATTGGCTTCTTCGATGGGGTTAGTTCTACTCTCTCTTTCTCTAATAGGGTGTCACAGACACAAAATGGGGCTCTGGGGCTTCTAGAAATCTCAAGTCTTCTAAACCTTATCCAAGAAACTCAAGTGATCTACACAGAGCCTCTGGGGCTTCCAGAAATGGTCAAGGCATTTCTCATGAAAGCTGACATCAGCTGCCTCTCAACCAATCCCATTGCTGAAATGCTTGAGTGAAGCTGGTGAATCCATGAGGGATGTCATGCCAAATCGAACAACTATCGAACCTCATCAGTCATGAGGTTAGTCTCAATTCTCAATTCCAGAAATGAGTCTTATCTCTTTCTAGCAATCTGGTTTATGATTTGTGTAAGTACATTGGAGAAATCAATACTGGCAAGAAGCCTTAGAACTCTCTATTTTTCGATTGAACCCGGAACTAAAGTCGAAGCAAGTATCTAGAAATGTTAAAGCCGATTATGAATGCAACTGAGAGTCATGTTTCTTGAAGACTTGTCTTGGTAAGGCTGATTCCATCTGTTTATAGCCTTGAAAGTTTGTGGTTTCCAGGTTGCAGCAATGGCGGGGCTATAACAGCAAAGTTTCAAGGCAAATCCAACTGTTCCGGCATTAGGTGAGTGAAGAATGTTTAATTTGAAGAATGTTTTTGGGCATTCAAGATGGTGAATGAATTGTGAAATAGTTGTTCTAAGTTAATCTACAATTTGCATGACAAATTAGGGAGGGGAAAAACCAGACCAGATATGAGGTTTTGCCTAGAATCATAGGTTTCGATCCGGTTCGTTTAGTTTTGCCCACTAAAAAACCAATTCGGTTTGAATTCAACTTGAAATGCGGTTCAGGTAAGCTCCACAAGCTCAAATCGAATCGAATAGTGCGTCAAATCGTACATGAAATCTAGCAAAACTCCATACAAGCTCAAAACTCGCCCCCCACCTAACTTAATACTGAACACTCGATCCAAATACAAAAGATATACATAATATTTTTTTACTTTTTTTAAAAGTTAAAACCGAACCGGAAGTTAACCGTATTCCACGCTTAGTAACTAGAACCCATGGTTCAAATTCCGATTCCGGTTCTCCCACAATTTGATTCCAATTCTAGAATACAACCGCACCGTTGCAATAATCATCTACTTCTGCCCTTTCTTCCATAAAACTCCCATCTTTTTCAACATGTTGGCATAGTTCTTCTTCGGAGAATCCTCGTCAAGATCGTGAACGTATGCCAAAGGCAAGCCAATCGAATAATTGACATCAAAAGAACTTGTCTTTTTTATCGATTTTCCATCGTCACCGTCCGATATCATTGAAGCAGCTAGCTCAGCCGCTTTCCTCCATTGATCTAGTTGAACTTTTAGCCTTCTCAACTCGGACTCCATTTCTAAATTTGCAGCCTGCGCGGCTTCGAGCTGATTCGTTACTTGAGCTATGATTATGTTCCTTTGGATCTCCTCTTCCATTTCGATCTTCATTATTTCATTTTTCTCAATTACACTCTGCAACTCTGTCTCCTTGTCAACAAGTATTGCCTTCAATTCCTCGACTTCGACCTTCATTTCCTCGTTTGCTCGAGTTTCCTTGTCTGTAAGTGCTGCGATTTGAGCCATTGATTTGGCTAGCTCATCCTCCAACTCTGCCTGTTTCCGAAATGATTCTGCTTTCAAGAAATCGATTTGATCGTACGCGTTTCCGATTTGCAAATTGTTTCGAATATATTCTTCTTGGTACCTCAGCTCAGCTGCTTCTAAGGCAGATCTCAATTGGCTTACTTCACATCTCAGAGAGTTAAGCTCAGCTTCAAGATCATTTATTTTTTCCAACTCTTGATTGTTCTTGGCTGTATCCTTATTGACAGGATCGAGTTCAAGATCAGCTTGGAGTTTGCTAATAACTCGCTCCAATGTTTTAACCCGATCCTTCGATTGCTCCAACTCGAACAACAAGGAGTTGATAGCTTTCACAGCTTTCGACCCGTTTGATCGTAGATTCTCTATGGTTGTGTTTGCTGTTTCTAATTGCATTCGAGTTTTCCTCGAAACCTCGATAGCTCGAGCTTCGGAGTCTTTGCAATCACTGAGCTCGGCTCTCAAATTTTCGACGAGGGAGAAAGTTTCTTCGAGTTTCATTCTCATGTTATGGATCTCAGCCTGTCCAGATTCTGCTACCTTCTCCAGTTTAAGCTTTAGTTTATGTATTTCATTCATTGCAGATGCCAATGCAGATGAGTCCATTGAATGTTGCCTCTGCATAGCTTCGAGCTCCGATTGCCATGCTCTGTCTCGATCCTTAGAAATTTTGCGTAGTTCTAGAATTCGTTCATCTTCCGAAGCAGACAACTCGAATAAATATCGACGAGATTCGTTGAGATCCGAAGTCACAGCCAAAAGCTGCCTTTTTGCTTCTTCTTTCTCTTGCTCGGACGTTTTCTGCTGCTCTTTCGCTTTCTTCAGCTCCTCCTGGAGTTTAACTATCCGTGTGTCTGCATCGGATACTCGATCATTCCGTCTCTTCTGCATTCGATAAAAACTTAACCATGTGAAAAATCGTTGAATCGCCAATTAATCCAAAAACTTAAGCTCTTGGATTGAAATCAAGATATATCATATCTAAAAGAACGATTCGGCTGATAAACCTCAGATGCAGGGCTAAGTGCGGAATTGTTTTCACCCGTTTTTAGAGTCTTATCGACACGGATCGTTCGATTCATAGTCGAAGATTTTCTTCCAGGAACTTCCAAACCTCTAGCTCTACACCATAAAAAAACCAATACACGCGTTATATGATTTAATATTTTTGCACAATCCAAGACATTCTTGAACATATCGAATTTGAAGCATTAGTTGTTCTGCAAACTGAAATTGGGAAATTAATGTTTGCAAAAGAAGAGAAAATGAAGAAGAAGCTTACTTTGGCCTGGGAGACTGCATATTTTTATCTCCTCTTCTCAGAATTTTGAGAGCAGATGAAACAATGATCTTCACTTCAGAAGTCCCCTGACCCACAAAAGAACAAGTGGTTCACACTAATCTAGGATAAGAAATGAAGACCAAATCACAGTAATCTAAACAAAAGCAATCACGTAATTCAGCAAACGAGCAGTTCAAAATCCCTTCGAAGAAACTCCACAAATCTCACAAACCGACACCCACTACCAACCACAGCTATATGTCTCGAGAAATTTACAGCACCGGATCAGTAAAAGACCATTTTTTTCAATCTTTTTTACTCGGGTCTCCTTCTTCTACTCTACTGTTTGAAGTCAATGTAGCAATGATTTCATTATCAACGATGGTGGCCCGAATAAAGGTTGATTCTAAACAGCCAGATACAAAACTTTCAGTTGTACCAACCAATGGAAACTTTTGGCTCAAGCGAAATAAGGTTTTTCTGTTTCGGGTTTTGTTGAAACGTGAGTAAATCTGTCTGCATTTGTTTAGGTTTTAAGGTCTAAATCAGAAGATAATAAAGGGTATTCCAAATTTTAAGAACATATGTAATCCAAAACTGAAAAACTTCGAAAAAAGAGGAGATGAGAGTAAGCAAATAAAAGGACTTCCTAGTTTCAGAGATGGAAAAACAGCTTGAAGAAAATCGACATATACAGAAACATTACACGAAAAGAATAGTAGAGCTGAGCCTGTCAAGAAACCTTTTTGTTTCTTCTTCTTCTTCTTCTTCTTCTTCTTATTCTTCTTCTTCTTCTTATTCTTATTCTTCCTCTCGAGAGTTTCTTTCTCTATCCTTTTATGCGTTATTTTCTGTTAGTGAAGCGAGTGAGAGAGAGACAGAGCAACAGCGCCGTACATTATAGTGGTAGGCGCAACTCTGTCTCTGGGCTCGCTCTCTCTGCTCACGCTCTCCATCAAACTCACGAGGACCCACTTTCTCCAACCTCCATTTCCAACAAAATTCGAGCTTTTTAATGTTCAAACGATTTTGCATCCTGTCCACACAAACCCAAATCGCCATTTTTGTTCTTTCGCTATAGTTCCATATATAAAAAAAATGACGGCAACAGGGTGGATTTTGTCTCCTGGGTTTGCTTTTTTGGCTCTTACTTTTTGATTAGTTGATTTCTCTAGTGAAAATATTTGTCCTTTTCCGAACGAACGACTTAGGCGCTCAAAAATCGTAGAACGGTTATATCTGGCAAGATTTTATGATGTAATTAAACAAATATACATATAATCAAATTATTTGGAACCACTCTTTTTTGGAACTGACTTCCTCGATGGCCCGCATTCATGACAAGATCAAGCTGATCCGATTTCTACATCAGCTTGCCCGGTGAACTAACGTAGGGTCTTTCAAAGTACACCAAAAGATAAGAAATTTATGAGTCAATTCTTAAAAAAAATGGCCGACAATGTGATTGAGCTGGCAGAAACTAGGAAATTAGAGCTCCGATCATAAAAATTAGCCGACAAATTATCAAATGCATTAAAAGAGGGAGGAAAACATGAAATCCGATCGAGATTCAAGAAGGGAAACAGTGAGAAAATTCACACATTGCAAAAAAAAGCGTGGAAATGGAAAAGGGACGAACAGAATCATCCGACTAATACATAAACAGCGTAGATAATTCCAGGAATGTAGCCCAAAAGAGTGAGCAGCAAGGTGATCCAAAATTCAATCTGCGAAACCAGAATCACCCAATTTGTAAAAAAAAAGGAAAGAAACAGAGGAGGATGTAGAGCCCAGGGCATTAATGGAGGAAAGAGAAAATACCCCACAGCCATAGCGAAGGAAGACACCGACGGGAGGAAGAAGAATAGCGAGCAAGATTTCGACGAAAGTCGCGGACCCCATTTCTGATTTCACCGCCCTCTGCTACCCTACCGGAAGATTTGATGAAAGTAGTTGCAGGTTTTGGGAGATTTTGTAGCAGGAGAGAATGCCGCGTGGCAGTCCCTGTTCATACGTGTCGTCTGAAACCTAGAACAACGTATATTGCAACGTACAATACGTACGATTTCGTGGTGATTCATGGACTACACAAAAATCCAAGCAGAAGTTTGGTAGATTAAGCGAGAAGAGGAGTCTATTATTCATGCATGGAGGCATGAAAAACTCTAGTAATCACTAGAAAATGAAGAAGCAAATCAAGGGCATTATTATTTCAGAAAAATAAAAAAACAAAGATCCAAGTGTGGTCGGAACCAGGAAGTCCGATCACCGTCTAGACCTTGGTCTAGGCCAAGTAGCCGTGTTTGAGATTGAATGCCCTGTGTCAGTCCAGATCAAACATCAACCAACTTCCACTCTGAACTCTCCAAACGCCGGAACACCACAAATATCTTCCAAGCTCTAAATGTAATAAATTCTCTCCTCTGAAATTCATAAACAATTGAATTCCAGCCCCTGCCATCCACGCAAACTTGGAGCTCTCGAGCTTCAAATTGGCGAGTACTCAGAGGGTGGATAGTGAAAGGTAAGGGGTAATGAAGAAATCTGCGATACCCGTGTCGAGTCCGGGTCGCTCCGAGAAGTATCCGATGCCATTGATGACGTTTCTGAGAAGCAATGTAGGGAGCCGGAGCAGGAGCCGGAGCAGAGGGAGGAGCAATTCTAGTCCGATGTTTGCGAGGAAGAAGAACACTGCAAGTGAAATTCAAGAGCCGTCTTCTCCGACCGTCACTTGCATGGGTCAGGTTCGAGTCAGACGGCTAAGGATTCGTGCTAAAACTGGGGCCCCGGTGAGACGCCGGTGCCGGTGGATAAGAGCTGCTCTGTTTTGCCGCCGTAAAAGCAACCCCAAATGCGCTGCCTTCTGGCGCAAGTGGGTACTGTTGTTTAAAGATGTTTTTAGAAAGAACAGTGAAATTAGAGAGGATTCATTTCAGAGGGAATCGAAATTTGGAAGTAAAACTGAAGATTCAGGAAAAAATGTAGAAGAAGATGAAGACGCAGATTCCATGGCTATGCCTTCTTTACCTCCGAAGAACGCTCTAGTTTTAACTCGATGCAGATCGGCTCCTCATCGGTCGTCGTCTTTAGGAGGGAGACTTTGGAGTTCACCTTTGAAAAACTCAGAAGCAGGGGAAGATATACATTCTCCGATCGAGCACCCCACTACCCGGAAAGAGTCAATTCCCGACGAAGAACTCGCCAGAGACCAGAAAACTGCGTCCGGAGCAAGAATCACCGGACAGAAATGCAATGAAGGAAGGGGATCGGAAGAGTGTGCGCATCCTCTGATTCTGACAAGGTGTAAATCAGAACCTTCAAGACGCGGCGGCGGAAAACCGGTGCCGGAAAGAAACTGGTTTAGAAAGAGAAATCTAGGGTAACCTAATCCTCCATCTCGCTTACCAAGAAATTTATGGATAGTTAATGATCTGCAGGGTCTGACTTTCAGTCGATTCTTTGCATTTACCGAGAAAAGTTTCAATTTTTTTCCAACCCAGAGCCGTACGAGAGAATCTCCACCTCCATAGCTCGTGTGCAAAAGTAGGAATGAGAAAATGGATTGGTCGTACGATGAAATCGAAATATAAAATCTGTCTGCTAAATCTCTACATTTATGGGATCCAACCGGGTCTAACATATACCATCTTATATAGCAATAGATTTAATCACCTATTTACAATATTATCTGCAATATATGATAAATAAAATATAAAACATAAAAGATTTAGTTATTTGGTTCAATTACTCAGAATTTGGGTCGAATTATACATGATCTTGACGGGTCAATTTCGGCTTGGGCTCTAGACATTTGGTTAGATAAATAAGCCATCTCAAATAAGTTCGGAAAAATCTAACTCGTCGAGTCAGTTGTAATTTTCGAGCCGACCGTGGAAATCTAGAGAGCAAAGCCAATTAGCTTGACCCGGTTTGAGATTTTCGAACATAACGAGCCGAACCGACTTAATCTTTGGATTTTTTTACCGAGCTATGGTCGTATGAATCCCAAGAGCAATACGCCAGCCATGCAAGCAAACCCACGCTCACAACCCCCAACAAACAAGATCATAGCTCCGAGCTTAAACTAATGAGAAACTAGATTGTCTTTTCATGGATTAGATTAATCTTGACCAGCTCAAGATTTCAAATCTCGACACAAAATCAGGAGAAGAACAAGACAACCCAGAAGCGAGAGCTGAAATGGAAGCCTTTCCGTGTAGGGCATCGCGCCATTTATCCACACATGCAGCTGTCCAAGGTGGGAGTTAAGGTGCTCGATGAAATGCTTAACAGAAATAAATGTTCCAACTCACGCACATCCACATCATTGCCCAGCAACGTAATGCTGTGTCGATCGTGACTGTTGTAGCTTCCCAATTGTTGAAATATTCATCCTTGAACTCGCTGTGATCTCTCAGATGATCTAAACTTACACTTTTTTCGCTTTCTTTTTGTAGAAAGAGCCAAGTTTTAGCTTTTCAGACAGATTATCGGACGAGAAAGAACTTGATTTTGCACTTCCATGGCGGCCAGGTCTGTCCTCTTCGTCGCCATTCTTTTGTTCCTTCTTGCGTCGCCTGGATTATCACAAGGTTCACCTCTCTCTCTCTCTAAGATTATTGAAAGTTAACCTATTCACTAACTGTTCTTCAGGTTGAGTAAATGGGTCCGTATTTTCTGCGATTTCCGCTGATGGGTTGAGCATAAATTAAGAAAAACTTGTAATTTTTAGGTGGATCTGACTGCTTAGATAAAGGGATTTATGAAATAGATTACAGAGGACCTGAGACTCACTGTTCCTTCACTCCGCCTGATCATTCCCATGAACAGCCTCTAGTTCATCGACAAACCAATCTCCGTCGCCCCAAATTAGCCGTCGTTAACGTCGGTCGGAAAGGTGGAAAGGTAAGCTTTCATCTACATGTCATAAAATGCACTGGATGTAATCACCAAAACAGATGAAAAAAGAGAAAATATTGATGAGATTGATCTACTATCGAATCATTCATTTGGTTATAACTTGGGTGCAGACGAGGAAGAATCGCCGATGACGTTTTGTTGAAAGAATCGCCGCCGTCTCCGCCGCCGCTTCTTCGCCAGAGTGGGAACTTCGCCAGAGTGGGAACTAGATATCTTTTTCATCTTTTTGTCCAAAATTCAAATAATTCAGATCAAGTTAAGCAATAAAGATACAGGTATTCAAATAATTGTCCAAAGTTAAGCAAAATACTATATATACATATATACACGACAATTTCAAATGTTCAATCGTAACCACGTGTACATGATATCTTCAAATGTTCAATCCGTAGGAGATGTCACTCATTTATTAGGCCACGTGGAATTATTTGTAGCATAAATAAAACTCTGGGTCTGGTCTGCTTACTTTCCTTGCTAAGATGTGATGACCACCTTATCGTGTTGATTTCTGTTTAATACATGAAAATAGAATATTAACATGGAATTTGACAAAAATAATTCAAGATTTAGCATTTTCTTCTGATGTGTTATCGCGTGATTGAATCAACTCAAATATATTTAATAAATAAAAATATAAATAATTTTTTATAATTTAAATTAATTTAATCACACAGCGACACGTAAAAAGACATGATAAAAATAAGCCAACACATCTGACAAATAAAGGGCAACCTTAGGTTCCTCGCTCAAAAACTTCAGACCAGAGAGAGGGATACATCCATACAATAACTAAAAGAAGATTTAACGGCTTATAGCATTTCGTTCAGAATGGGATAAATCCAATTTCCTCAGTTTGAGGATTTATGCCCAAATATAAATATTTACAAGAATGAAATGACAGAGTGAATTACCATTTTCCATTATTTTCCCATCATTTGATCAGTCAGCGCAGCAGCTTTGCAAATTGGGCACAAGTTCTTCATCGACAGCCATTTCTTGATGCACTGGACATGGTAATCATGGCCGCACGACCTGAGTGATCCAACCCCGTCCATGTCCTTGTATCCTTCCTGCCAATTTCACACGTTTACAACACCAATTCAATACCCTTTTCCATCACTCTTAAGGTATCCAAAAGCAGCAAAAAAAACAATCTAAGCTGTCGCCAGACAAAATGAAGCGAAAATATTGTAAAAACTTTGAGAGAAGTTTGATGAAATATCATAACAGACCTGCTTTTCAGGAGGATGTAAATACTAGAGTTTTTGAGAGGGGCAAATTGAATTACTTTTCGAGTGAATTATGATAGGGCCTTACCAAGCAGATTACACAAGTTCCTTCTTCGTGGGTTTGATCGGAGCAGTATATAAGTTCCATCAGACACTTCGATATCAAATGGTCCGACAAGCCAGTGCTAACGTTTCCTATTCTTTCACCAAGTGCCAATAGTTCCTGCTCCGACAGATGATGTTTAGAGCCTTCGGATGCACCGTGAGAGCACAAGTAAATATCAACTAATCAAGGAATTCCAAACCTCATAGCTCATGTTGTCCACGTCCAGTCTCATTTCTCTATGCTGGTCAATCATGTTTCTTGATCCATAATAAGGAGAATGATCCACAATCACGACGCCCTGAAATTACGAGGACAAATGCATCCCATTCACATGCATTATTGACACAAACAAATAAACAGTCTTTGACCAATACTTTTCTAGAACTAGAACACACTCTTACTTATTGTATAAAATGCAACGACTAAATGTTTCTCAACTTCGTACCTCAGATGAAAATCGGTCACGTAGAGCCCCATAGTCAGAGATTGATCGATATCTTCCTGTTACTAGCCTCGATCTTCCATTCTGCTCACTACCACGCCACTCAGCTGTGGAAAAGGATGGTGGATATCTGGTACAATAACTTCCATTAACCATTTGTGATTCACCATTTGAAGGTACAAGCTGCCCGATATGTAGGCTACTTGAAGAAGTCCCTGGTATTGAGTTAGTTCTTTGAGAATTGCTACTAGGAGCTCCCCTTACATATTGATTTGCACCACCATGAAACCCTTGAGGCGCAATAGGGCCTTTACTAGGTACAAAGTCTAGATGGGGGCCCGCAAGATCCAGAGGAACACTACTGGCACCAACTCCCGTCGGAAATTTATTCCTCTCATGGATGAAACAACTTGCATCTGCAGCGATCGGAACTGTCTTGGTGACTGGATGATTAAACTTCATACACAAATTAAAATATCCTTTTAACAAACCTGAAGCAAGAAACTTTCCATGAGCAGACGACATGTTAACAAGATTCCACTCCTGAGTTGAAGCATTGCAGCTCTGGCCTGGAAGATTCAACATGTTAGAATGATCACAGCTTAAAGAATAAGAAAAGTAAGAAGGATTGCTAGATAAATAGTTCTTGGTGAGGTTGGATCCCAAATCTAAGCTAGAACGACTTCTAACATTCCTCTTAGACTCCTCACCCCTTATTGAGAGGCCATTCCCTCTACAACTAGGAGTCAAAGTGGAGTGATCCCAGGGCATCAGTTGGGAGCCAAGACTAAATTTCTCCTGACAAAAATCCGAGGTTTGAGGTACATGGGAGGAACTTCCAGGACTGAAATATCTACTTGCATTGCCTCTCTCGCTGACATATGAGAATCCAGTAGTTTTCCGCTTGTGAGGCCCTCTTCCATCACCAACTGTGATTTCAACGACACCATCCTCAACCCCATAATATGGATGCCTTTCATAATTTGAGGAAGATGCATGGTGTCCATAATTTTCTGGAGTCATAGATAATATTCCAGGAGCCGATGGATGCAGAAAACGATCATGAGAGGAACTTGAACCATCTGGTTGGTGCTGCACCTCAACACTATGACCTGAGGATGAATAATAAGTAGACCTCACAGCAGCATTCCAATGAGGAGAAAAATGTACCCTGTTAAGGGGCGTATTGTCAACAAGACAGAATTGGGGACCGTTATCTGAACCAATTGACCTGGCTGCCATATTAACACAGAATTAGACAAAGGAATTACTCAATAGACAGATTGCTGAGCATTAAAAGACGTGGGAAAGTCAATCAGTGACAAACTCTACATCTTTATCCATTTCAATAAAAGCAACTGTAATGAGCACAGATCAAGGAAGGCACAACATTCTCAACAGCCATAACGGGAAACTTAGCATCTGATATAATTTTAGGAATAATCTACTTTGACAATCAAATATCTGATTATCTAAGTACTAGAAAGATATATATCAGCCAATAAAGTAACATAACAATATCTTGACCATATCTTTTTCAAGGACATATCTTGATCATTCCATCCACCATAACTATGATAAATAGAGCTTATATGGATACATAAATGAAGGTTCAGATATCACATTACCCATATTAACACAAGGTTGATCAAAAGGCACACCATTCCAATTCTGGTCCTGGTCACTTCCAAACATCTGGGACGCACCGAATAAATGTCTATGTCCCATAACTGCAAAAGAAGAAAATGTACAAGGATAGAATGCATTTTGTGGACATGAGAGACGGATAATAATGTCATACACAAGTACACTCCTGTTTTTAAAGGAAAATAAACTCCATGCACATAATTGGCATAACTTTCACCTTAGATAGAAACTACTGTAATACTTTCAAAAAGAATCCGATGGAACATTTTACTTCAAATCAAATAAGAACTTGTACAAAGTGCATTTATCCCCTAAGTTTAGGCAGACTTCACAGCTGCCATCTTAAACTTTATTTGTCAAACACTAGACCTACACTTACAATAATGAACAAAAACCAAACCGTCATCGTAAAATTTACTAAAATGGTCACGTAGAACGCACTTCATTGTCCATGTTTCAACCACTGATACCTCTTTATCACTTTTTGTCTTCTCCAACCCACTTTCATCACTGCCTTGCAGATCCTCATCTCTTTCACACCTTGTTAGTTTCTTTGATCACTTTTTTCATAACCAAATTTATATGACCTGTCTCGAAAAGTACACCATATAATGTCTTGTTATTTTATGTGCTTACCATAGCACTTGGCTGTTGGTTTGAATCTGTTTGGTTCTATTAGTGCCTTTCATGGAAAAATAAGAAGCAGCAGCTAGCTCTTAGTTACCACTAGTTCTTAGGCAGGAAGTTGGCATCAGAAGATGGCTATCAAAATAACCAATTTTGTTAAGCAGCTCTACCATTAGTCAAAAGCAAAATCTCCAAATAAAAGAAGCGACCTTCCATAAGATACTGTTAGAAATATCAGGAAACCAGGCCTGCTTCAAGTGGAGTCGTATATCAGCAAGTCTAACTGGCTTTCCCCAGTAATAAATCCATTATTACATTCCATTTTACATACCTTTTGCGATTCATTGCTGAGGGAATCTCACATACCAGAACAATGAGCACAATAAGAAGCTAGAACGACTGAGATTTCAGAGTTAGCTCAGGGATTATGAGATGAGACACTCCACTCATCTCATCAAGAAAGAGAAAAAATTAAAGATATGAAATTTGGTGTGTCATTCTATAGAAAATTCTCCTCTTGAAGCTTATAATGTATCCTGCATATTTCAGACAACGAATACCACAATCACAATAAATCTCAGGAGAAAATTGTCCCGTGACAAAATTTTTCGTTTTTTTCATTTTTGGTACATACTCCATCCATATAGTGGAAACCCAATACATGAGAAAATTCAAATAATAAAAGACTTGAAAAATCCAAAGAACAAAAGTTAAGGTCTTAAAACTGCTTAGTTTTCTCCCTCCACGAAGACAAAGCGCAGAAGCAGATGGAGTGTGTAATTGTATATTGCATATTTTCGGTAGTAAGATCACAATCATGATAAATCTTATCCTCAAAACGTAGTTACCTTATTCAATTTTTCGTGCATACTCGATCCAATATAGTAGAAACATGATATACGAGCAAGAGGGTGTTTTTGTTGTTTTTGAGCAGACAAGGTCATGAGAGTATCAAGCAAGCGTGTTCTATTATTTGATTGGTGGGGACCACTAGGAGCGAAGCATTCTTGTTTCTTTTCTATGGTAGGATTATCAGTCATTTTGTCAAAACACACAGTGAAGAGGTTGCCGAGTCTTTAAAGCCTTCAAGACTTGTGGTTGCTCTTGTTTGTATTGTGCTAGTTCAAGGTTAATATCAGTTATTTGGAGTTTCACCTCCATCATATCCAACAAGAAAAAATAATTGCGATGACAAACTGAACCACAAAAACGACCACCTATAGTTAAGAATATGTAGTGGTTACAGAGACTGTCAGATGTATCATTCATCAATCAAAATGCTTGACACAGAAGGTAAAACTACCAAATGTTCTCATTACAAGAAGCGAAAAGTATAGATTCGAACAAACCTAAGCGCGATCAGCAATCCATAAAGTCGCTATATATAACTGCACAGATTTCTAAAACCAGTAAAAGCAACGAAATAATCATTCATACATTAGTAAAAAGAGCATCGTCTTCGTTGGATAAACAGAGCAAAAAAATCAGAGAAGACCAAATTAAAAACATAATCGAACAAGATAATCGCACCGCAATAGGACAAAAATACGCTCATATCAACCCAATCAAAACGATAATCAACAGCAATAGAACAGGCTATGGAGAAGTAAACGTACGGTGAAGTTACATCAGTCCGGCGGCGATGAAGAATGATCGGAAAGTAAGAGAGAATTTTCTCCTCGGTGGGGATTTATACTGGGAAAGTGAAGAGAAAAAGGAAATAAAAGCGGCAGTGGAAGGACTCTTGTGGACATGATTACCTGCTACCGGTTCAGACTGTTAACACTTAGCCTATAGTTATACCTTCAATTTGTTGTTGGATTCTATTTTTACATTTTCGATTATAAATAATTTGATTTTTAATAAATTAAAAATGTGAAACCGTGAAGTAAAAGTCAAAGTGCCTAATTTCTACCTCTACAAGTACGGTCAACGGTGCAGCTTCAGTGGCTGGCAGACTAGCAAAGACCATTTCATACCTACTATCCGGAAATAATTTCAGAGTTTTAGATTGCCAGATTTCCAAAATACTCACAATAAATAAAAATTCATCAACGAGCATCAGACGAGTTAGTTGGAGGATAATCACTACCAGAATCTAAAGGAGAATCTGACCACCGGAGTCGGCGAAGACGACGATGGTGTCCCAAACAAAGCCAAAGGGAGAAGCACCTGGTCCACCTGATACAACGCCAGCTTCCCGTCTGAGTAAATCTTATTGGAGACTGTAGTAGCAACAACCCCCGTCGTAATGTTGACCTGATTTCCCGACGTTGTCACTTTAAGGATACTCGCCGGCGGCATTATCTCCGGCTGCGTTCTCAGAGGGTTGCTCACGGTCTGAGACTGGGAGAGGGAGTGAAACTGAACGAGCTGAACCTTTTGCTCGTCAGTGAGCGAGTTCAGCGTACCTGGTTTGAGGTTCATGAATGCGTTGTCAGACGGAGCAAAGACGGTCAGACCCTGATTCGAGTTGTTAAGCTGCTTGTTGATTTGGTCGCCTTCTTGTGTGCTTATGAGTAGCTTCGAGAACGTGGTGAATTGGCCGGCTTTGTCTAGCTGTCCGGTATGTTGGCCGGGCCGGAGGGCGGCGGAGATTGGGCAGAAGCCGGGGAGGAGAAGATAAGAAAGAGCTGACGAAGAAGGAATTGTTGAGCTACGGCGCGAAATCTCTGTACGTCGACGATGAAAAAAGTAAGGATTCTCCGACGTTGTTGGTTTCAATCAACTCTCGATCGATGATTGAAAGGATGTATCCTTCGATTTTGTCTACTCAAGGGCGGCCGGAAACTTGTCTGGCCGTGCGGTGGAGCTCGAACGGGTGCTTAAAAATGGTGGAATCGGAGCTCTGATTTATGATCAACCAGATTCAGCCGTCTTACTGAAAAGATCTTTAGTAGTTCATGTCGGCGTCTTCAACGAGTTCAAGCTGGTCGTGTTCAAGAAGATGTACGAATGTAAAGGATGATCAGATCAAATTATTCATAATAAATTCTACTCTTTTTTATGAACTATCCTGCTTGAAAAATCCAAAAAAAAACACCCATTTAATTCAAACCCAATATCGAAATAATGGGCATATTTTGACAGTTGCAGATTAATCTCCATTGAAGGATGGCCTTGAACATTACATAGGCGCCATTATCGAAGCAAGTAGAAGAAAAAGAAACTAAATACAGACGAGCTTTTACGAGATCTCTTTGACGTCGCAAGGTAGGGTTTTTGATTTTCTTGGAATTTTTCAGTAGGAGCTTCTGAAAGAGCCCAAAGCTTTCACTGCCCCGGCTCTCAGAATGTACTGGTGATAGATTGCAGCAATGGCGGCTCCGATAAATGGCCCCACCCAGAATATCCACTGCAACAAAAAAATCTCGTTGGAAACTGGATAAACGGATTGAGCAGCAAAGAAAAAACTAAACACGGGTTGAAAGTCTTCTTACTTGATCATCCCAGGCTTTATCTTTGTTATAAATCACGGCAGCTCCAAAGCTTCGAGCCGGGTTGATTCCGGTGCCGGTGATCGGAATGGTCGCGAGGTGAACCATAAACACAGCGAATCCGATCGGGAGTGGCGCCAAGACCTGCATTCTCAAGATTTCTATGAGTTATTCGAGCTCAAACTTTTAAAACTTTTAGAAAATGAAAATCACTCACAGGAACGTGAGAATCTCTCGCGTTTCTCTTCGGGTCTGTTGCAGAGAAGACTGTGTAGACAAGAACGAAAGTCCCGATAATTTCAGCTGCTAATCCAGTGCCGGAGTTGTAGCCGGCGGCGAGCATGTTAGCTCCGCCGTGGTATTCTTCATAGTAAGCCTTCTGAAACGCCTTCACGAGCCCAACCCCGCAAATCGCCCCCAAGCACTGAGCTACCATGTACAGAAGAGCTCGGATTAACGAGACCTTGCGCGCTAAAAACAGGCCGAAAGTGACAGCCGGATTAATATGGCCGCCGGAGATTCCAGCGGTGCAGTAAACGAGAATGAAAATCATCCCCCCAAAGGCCCAAGCGATTCCGAGAATCCCAACGCCACCGCAATCGCCACCGCCGCGAGTTTCATCGGTCTGAACGTTGTAACCGATCACCGTCAGTACGGTGACATAGAGGAACAAAAGAGTGGCGATGAATTCGGCGATGACGGCTCGGTATAAAGACCACTGAGTGAGCTCTTCGGCGTCGATCAACGGCGCCGGAGGTGGGTCGTGATAGTCCTTGCCGGAGAATCCTCCGCTTTCGACGTCTTTAGCCATGTGTGATTGACTGGTTAAGTGACTGATGACAAGGGAGAGATAAAAAGAGAAGAGCTTGCTTCAGTGCTTTAATGGAGAATCAAAGCTGTGAGGGGCTGCTTTTATAATGGAGAGAGCGAGAGGAAGACTGTTCATTTCTATGTTTTTTTTTTAAATTTAATTAATGTAAATGTGTAATATTCAATTGTAGCTACATAAAACAAAATGACAATTAAATACTTTAATTTACGTAAAAAAAAATAGTATGAATTATACAATTCAAGTACCCTCAAATTATTATATATTATATTAATTTTTTAAAATATTGTAGAAACGCTATCTACTAGCTTTTATAATGGTGGTGATCGTGCGACTAATATTACTGCAATATTCAAACGGTGAATAATTCAACCTATTGTCAGCAATTACCGACCTAGCATCGCGAGACAAGACCATAGACCAATGCAGCCAATAGGATATGTACAAGTGTCATCAACTTCCATTTCTGGCCATATAAAGTTTGGCCGTCGTCACCGACCTGGTTATTTTAGGGTTAAATTCGCAGCAGATCGCCGCCCCTGCTGCCATAACCAATCATTACTAGCCACGTGGAAGGCAGTACAGTGCCTGATGTGAAAAACGGGTGCGTTAGGTGCGCACTCGGCTCCACGGGGTCGTTGGGTGGATGGTTTGCGGAAGCGTCGATGTGGGTTTGTGGAGATGGCTCGAGGGAATCTCGAGATGGTCGAAGTGGGTCGAAGGGTATCGCTCGGGAGGTGGGATGGTGGTGGCTCGAAGGTCAAGTGGAGGTGGGGTGAGGCAACTTGAATACTCGGCGATCGAGTAGAACAAGTTCGGTAGACCTCGCTCACGTCCGGATGTGACGCACCGGTCACGCTCACAAGGGTTGACGCCAACTTGGCCGGATATTACGCACCGGAGAAGAAAGTGTCGTGAGGAACTGGATTGAATAAGGCACTCGGCTTTTTCATTCAATCAATTCTCTACTTTACAATGAGGGTCTAATGCCCTTTATATAGACAAAAACTAATAAGGAAATATTCACAAGAATGATCCTAAATCTTTGGATCTCTGTTTGACGGTTAGGATGGCAATCCGTGTGCTTGCATTTGATTGGACGATCCTTGGATGCACACAAGCCGTCGGATTCGATGGATGACTTGGATCGTAGGCTAAGGGCAATCCGTGTGTTTGTTTTTGATTGGATGTCCGGTGGTTTACACGGATTGGCTCGACAAGGGTGTGCGAGCCGGTGTCCATCGGGTGAGACATGGTTAGGTTTGCCGAGGTCGCGTGTGTGCATCACAACGATGATGCTATCCCATTGCACATCAGTGCCCACCGGGAGAAGTGTGTTTTGAAGACTGAGGCAGTGTAGTTTATTCTTTCTAAGTTCATAGCTCATACGTAGAAGTGAACATTCGAGTTAAAACAAATAAAAATAATATTTAAAATATAAATAATTATATTATATACACCAAACATTTCTACACTGGTTAACGTACATGTCGAAGTCTTTCGTCCCATTTTCAGGGCATCCAAAACAGAACAGGCTAAATTATTGGTCCTCGTCGTCGAACTCTTCAGATCCTTCTTCTAAAATAGGCTCCAAGGAAGGAACGTTCGAAGGTTTAATCGGATAAAAATGATCGGCGCCAGAGCAACCTCAATCCACCGCCGCCACTTTCCCTCTTCCTCGCCGTTCCGGGGTAGAAGAAGGATAAAACGAGACTTTAGAAATTATAATCTAGGAAAGGTGCAATAAGTTAAGTCACGCTTAAATTTATGCAGTGAATACAAGCCGTTGGATGCACCTTAAGGTGGAAAACAACTAAGGAGTCGTGCGTCTCATAAATATGTCATGACGTGTCGCGATCTGATTGTTCAGAAAACTATGACCATGGGGAGTGGAGCCCGCCCATTATTTTTAACTCCTGCTCCAGCCTAGCGCCTGTCTTCTATAATTGTTACACTAATTAATTAAATGTCTTAAGCACGGTTTTTAACGCATCAATTTATTTAATTAGACACGTTTTTTTATTCTTTATCGACTGTACATCTTCTATGTTACGTTGCGTGGATAAATGGAGGAACTTTATATTATAAAATATGATCACATGAGGCTCATTGAAGTTGGGACAAGCTCCACGTGTCCTTTGCAAGCCTAAGCGTTCCACGTGGCAGACTCTTATTCGATGGACATAAATTGTCACTATGGGGAGTTTGGAGTATTGATCTGATTTTTTTTAATGTTCATCGTCGATGAGAAGGTTTCAAGATGATCCAACGGTGGCTTCATGGGTAAGTACACAAGGGGTACTCCGCATGTAAGTATTCCTCCGCATTTATGTTCATACCAAGGAAGACAGCGAGCTTATCCGTTACAGAAGCATTATAAAAATGGCGGAAATCAACAGATTCAGAAGAATGCAGCAAAATTCTGGGGGGAACCTTCACCGTTCATTAATGACGTCGAGAAGGAGCTTCCATAATTACATCTGTACCTCGTCGGAGCTTCCATATCCAACAACTTCAAGCAACGGCATCCATGAGTTCGACGAAGCTGAAATATGGAGCTCCTATGGAGTTGCAGCGATGGGTTCGAAGAAGAAACCAATGGCCGTCGCCGGAGAGACGAAGAAGAAGAATATGATTCAAAGAGCAACAACTGCGGTGAGCTTGAAATCCCCACCATCATCGTCATCAGTGCCGTTGAGTATACCAGATTGGTCGAAGATTCTGCAAGATAATCGTCGGAAAAGATTTCCAGGGCTCGAAGAAGACGACGACGAAGAAGAGGAAGACGATGAGGACGACGATGAAAAGGTTCCTCCTCATGAGTACTTGGCGAGAAGAAGAGGGGCTTCATTTTCTGTCCATGAAGGGATCGGCCGGACGTTGAAAGGACGAGACTTGAGTAGAGTAAGAAACGCAGTGTGGAAAAAAACCGGGTTCGAAGATTAAAAAAACCATCTTCCTCCGCAAGAGAGAGCTAGAGAGACGATCAAAATCATGGGTCGACACACAGACAAGAACATGGGACGTCTGTTAACCTGAAACTTTTTGCGAATCGAAAACCTAAACACTGTTTTAGTTTCAAGCATGATATTATCTTCATTTTTGGGCGTGAAATATTGGTCCATGCGTCGTGGGTGGATGAATTTTGTGTTGTGAAAATGTATTTGGAAATCAAACTTGAAAAATTGGACTGGGGTTTTGTATTCGAGTAGCCGGGAACTGTGGTCGGAGCCGGGAAGGGTAAGGTGATAACGGTGACCATGACTATGTCGGAAAATATTTTCCGACGTCGGAGTAAAACAACGCCGGTTTCTTTTTGCTGGAACTCACCCATAATCGGAGTCAGACAAGTGTCGTCAATAGTATAGTTTAAGACCTAGTTTCGCCATCTTTCTAACGTGTCGTTTCTCTGACTCGACGCACTTATCCATCGCCGGTGGGCTTAATCTTGATTGGCGAATGCTAAAAAATGAGAATTATTTGAATAAAGTACGTACCCAATCAAATAGCTTCGATTATTGGTCTACTTTGACCAAAAGAAAGATGGCAGAAAAGGCAGCTTCCGGGGTTCTTCCCTGTAGTTATCAGTCTGGTTCAGCCTCTCAAATGCAGAAAATAATGAAAAATTAACAACTAAACGACGCCATTATTGATCCTCTGATGAGCTTACACGAGCATTAAAAATGGCTGCTAGCCAAACACAAGAAGATCAAAGAGGTTAGGAAATCGAGACTCCAATAATCACGCTCCTAGAACATTATCATAAATGTGAAACATTATAAATAACAAACTATTCTGTATTTATAAATTTAACAGTAAAAAAATAATTTAAACATTTATATTATATTATTAATAATAAAGACAAAGTCAGAAACAAATGAATCCAAGCTAACAAAAGCATTCATGCATCATAATTTCCCTCTCATAACTCCTTACCTTATTTTGTCCTTTTGTTGAGCACTAGATTTCTTGCTGGGAACAACAAACTCGGTTTTGTGGTTGTGTTTTGCACATCCGTCGGCCTCACGCGGATGGTGGTTGATGGATAGGTTCAAGCAGGCAGAAGTCATCCTGCAACTGACAATTCAAACCAATCTACTACAGATAAAACTTTATTACATACAACCACGAGAAAGGAATATTACTCTATAAACAGCCAAAACTCGAAGGATATTACTCATAAACAGACAAAACCCATCTCAAAATTGATCAGATTGAATGACCAAGCTGTCTTAGATAAACATCTTCCGCGTTCTCTAAGATCGAAATGAGGATCCTCCAATAATTTCAGCTAACTTATGAGAAACCAAGGTGTATATAGGAAATTCTTACCCATTTCGGTCGTTTTTCTCATGAACAATAGCATAGTAACAAAAACAACTTGGAAACTAGTTGGCAGAGCCTTGTTTTAATCACTGTCTAACCAAATTTCATCCCTGAGATGAGCAAAAACTTCCATTTTAGGATGACTTCTATTTGGATGCTCTAACACAATAAAATGATTCAGAAAGACGATAATACCAAATTCGAGAACCGAAC
The DNA here is from genome assembly GCA_003255005.1 of Begonia fuchsioides. Taxonomy (NCBI): domain Eukaryota; kingdom Viridiplantae; phylum Streptophyta; class Magnoliopsida; order Cucurbitales; family Begoniaceae; genus Begonia; species Begonia fuchsioides. The sequence continues at coordinate 165,161 of QAOC01040521.1, read as the reverse complement.
CATCGCTAGACAAACCACCAAAACAAAGTTGATTGTTGATTAATCACGATTCTGATAGACAACTAACAATTTACAGGAAGAGAACCAATTTTAATAAAAAATGTCAATATTAATTTTACAAGAAAAATGTCAATGAGTTGAAAAAAAATCTACATATGTACAGTCAAACCTCTTGAGTTTCTAACAACGTAGAGAAACTAACTAGGTGGGTGAAAGGTTCACCGGGAAGCCAATGACCAAAAATTTAAGAGAAAAGATGGCGAGACAGCAAACCAGCTTATCAAAGCCATTGCAGTTGCAGACTCAAATCTCGCACAGTGGTTCAAATTACATTTGTTTAGATCATTTCCTATGAGAACAGTTATGCCAGCAGAAGAACAGGCAGCCACAAAAGTAAGTGTCGATGTTATCTGCAGTTAAAAATTAACAAATTTGGCTAGGTAGAGAAGACAAAATGAACTATAAACTACATGACTTTAATTTCGATCCACGGAATCAAATTACCACTACTTCACAATATTGTCTTGAGGCAAGCAACGTAGTTCTAAGCATGTGATTAGTGTTAAGATAAAATATAAATGATTAAATTATCTTTCACTCATAAGTTCGAACTTTTAAGAGAGTTGATAATTTATCATGATATCAGAACTAAATGTCTGAAGTTCATTAAAAGAAATACTCACACGTAAGGACAAAAAAAATGACCAACATGTGAGAGAATGTTAAAATAAAGTATAAATGATCAAATTATCATTCACTTATAAGTTTGGACTTTTGACATAGTTGATAATTTATCAATTAGAAGAGGTTCTTAATAAAATATCACTTTCTTGTTAATAACAATTGCAGATTGCACAGTGTTGCAAAAATATTTGGGGTCATCTTAATTAATATTTTTTATAATATTGGACGATAAATTAGGCCTATTAATCACGTCATTTTACCGATATGAGCACGTTTGATGCTCAACAAACAAAACTTCAAGTGTTTAGAGAGACAAAAGCTGTAAATTGCATTGAAATGAACTAAACAGCATAAGATGCCCACCAAAATCCCAATTCTGGAATTTTCTTACCCCATCACAGATGGTAAATAAACTTATAACTCTGAAATTCTTCAAGCTTCGCCTCACTAATATAGCATATCCATCAATAACTCCATTTGCCAGGCTCCACAAACATTGCAAGCTCATGGCAGCAACAAGGAATCTGATTGCACAAAGTAGATAAGCAAGCTAATGTCAAAGTTTTCAAGAATCGTCAACATAACTCCAAGAGCAAAGCCACAGTATAAATTTAGTTACAATTGGGAAAATAGTTAAGAGTTCAATCAAATCAACTAATCCACAAAATGGAATTAAAACGCTGAGCTTTAATGGCAACAAAAGTCTATCTGCATGTCCGGAAATGACGATAAGAGTCTCAAACCAACCATTGGACAAACACATCAAATGAAACGACGATTAGTAAGTCGTTATCAGATCAACACCTACAAAATAATCGACACAAAGCTACTCATCGCACAACATTAATTATCACATAAGACAAAAAAAAGTCTCACCGGAACGCCGTGACGGAAGGGAGATCGGAAGTGGTTGCCATAACACTGAGCGCAATGACGGCGAAAACGAACTGACATAAACGAAGAGCAAATCCACTAAGTGTACCAGGCATACCCTGCACATCTTTCGCTCGAACCATCAGCGCATCGTGGTCGCCGCCGTAAGTCAATGGCGGCGCCTCACCGGATGCACAGAGGGACGGCTAATGTTCATCGATCTCGACCGGAAAAAGGAAGCAGCTCAGGTCCTCCTCGATTGAATTCCAAGGAATGGCTTCATCTCCGAATCTTCATCTCGATGGGCGGCTCTGAAAGGCCCATCAAAATACCCGGGTGGATCAAGATCGAGGAATATCGGGGCAAACAGAAAGCCAACATCGACAAGTCGTAATCAACGCCAGATAGAGACGTCTTATGAATGCGTTCATGTGGTCGGACAACATTATTGTATACAGGTCAATACGTTGACTAGATAAGGAGAATAAATTGGTCCCACCACACCACGCGGCCATGATATTGTGCCACCTCATCAATCTCTTTGTCGCGTGTATAATTTCCAACTTATATTATACGAGTAGCTCAATGTTTATGCGTGTCTATACTATACACAGCCGTGGATCGTGCCACCTCAGCAAAATAATTAAATATCCGAAATCCATCAAGGAATCAAAGATGACGTCAGTAAATCAAAAGGGACCCACTTGCCACATGGGGATTGTCTTGACTGACGAGGAATGTGTTGGTATCTAGTATTGTGTTTTCCGAACACCGTGCACACTTGATTCATCAAATGTGGTCGACTTCCCAAAGCCCGTTGACCAATATTATCCACGCGAAGATAGACAAGGATAAAAAAGCAGCAAACTCCATTAAAAGGTTCTAAAATCCAACGTGACAAATCAGTAGAGCCTAAAAAACAAGAAGCTAATAAAAGTCAAAAAGGAAAGAACAAGGACAGGTCAGCTCTGAGAGCATCAAAAGAAGCTCCAAGAGAAAGGTCAGCAGCTTAGACGAAGAGGAGGACAGAAGTAAACCAGCGATTCGATATCTTCTCATCTCGCCCTATCCGGAGTTTCTACGTTAGTAGCCGACTCCATTAAAATCGTCACTCGCCTAGCGGTTTTAGTGAACTCACTGCACCAAGAACAAGAAAAACTAACGAATTTAACGAACATGTCAATCGCAACTCGGTCAATCATGGACAGAATCGAACCTGAATGGCTCATCTCCGATGTGTTTCACGGCACCGGATCCGTCCCTATAGAGCGCATTGCTTAACGTCTCTGAATTTTCTATCCTGAATAGATTCGCCAATTTTGCACAAAGTTCGTCGTAGGAACCGAGCAAAGAGAGATCGATTGTTCGACCGGCATCATCTGATTCCACGAGGGCTTTAGAATGACCTGTTTCGATGTTGAAAAGGGCCGGGGAGGCCGGAGCCGGATCGTCGGACATATTTACCGTTTTATCTCCATTCCCATCACCCGAACTCTTCGACATTTGCTGCTCGGTCAGTATTGTTTTGCCAAAAAGCACGAGCTGGCCTGGTTTCGAGTCCTCTGATTTTCTCGGAACCGCCATTGTCAACAAGCTCGAGATGTCATTATCCATAACACGCCTTTGATCCACTCTACTAGTCGGGACTACGGGAGTTGGGTTCGGTGGTGCATAGTTAACCGGGAATTGGGTCGAGTTAAGAGCGTTGAATTGGAGATCGGAGAAGGATTGGTTGTAACTAGGATGCCTGGCTCCCTGCATGCCAGCAGGGTGGGAGTAGTCGGATCGATAAACGAAGGGCTCATTCGGCCGAATTCGGTCGTTAGTGGAATATCCATTTGCCATTGGGAAAAGGGTGGCATCGAAAGGGAATTCAGAGTGATCTAGCAATCTCGGTTTTTTCCTCGGAGGCGAGAACGGGGAGAGATTCATCCCCGAAGAATCCACCATCTCTACGACCCACGGGCTAACCCGCTTCACATTCTGCAGCATCTCCGGCTCATCCCACGTAACCTGAGTGAGCAGACAATAAACGTAAAGGAGTTGTCGTAGACTTGTTCGTGATTAAATCGAAATGGAGCGATGATTTTTACCTGCAGAATGCGCCAAGGAGATTCCGGCCAGAGCACCGGATCGGCAACTTGAACGGAAGAGATAATTCCCGAGAACCAGTTAACTCTCAACGAATCCTCGGCCTCGACAGCCATTTTAAACCTCGTACCGGAGCACCACCGGATCTTCAAAGCCGCTCTCATCGAAGAAATCCTCACACAAAATTCCGGCGTGCCACCTCTCGGGTAATAAACGACTTCGAATGGATGCCCATTAGCACCAAGCGTCGCGGCCTCCACCACCGATTCCGGCCTAACCTTTCCATTACCAGTTTTCGAACTCACATTCGAACTCAAACCATTAGAATTTCTCAGTAATTTGCCCTCTTCGTCTCTATAATACGCTGAATATCCTCCATATCCACCAGAAGAATTCCATCCAGATATCGATTCGGATCCAACTCCGATTCCTCTCCTCGACCTTCGAATTCCGACGCATAGATCTCCGTTTTCTGCCCTCAAGAACACGATAGAATCCCCTGCTACGAGCTTCTTATGATTCACGAAGGTACTCCAACCAGTCGTCAAGAGATGCCTCCTCGGCGTCCCTCTGTAAATGTGGCGGAATTTCCAAGTCTCCCCATGAACATCCTTAGCGAGAATGTTTTGGACCGGTGGATCAGCGTGGAAATCCAACGGTGGAAAGATCGATTCAGCGCAGTATCTTGGAACCGAGAATCCCCCGCCATTGTTGGCATCAGATTGAGTTAGGGTTTTCGCGAACGAGGTTGGTTTCTCCTGCACTCCAGCCACATTAAGCCCACTGATTCCGTCTTCGTCGAAATCAAGCTCGTCGGGGCCCAACGGAACCAATTTCATCTTCGAATAAACTTCGTCGGTTTCTCGATCGGCCAGGAATTTTACTGCGGAGACTCTACAGGGAATAAAGGGGGGAAATCTAGGGGAATTCCCGAAATCGACCAGGCCACCGGCGTGCTCTGCATGGCCTTGGGGAAAGTAGAAGACTTTGGAATCGACCGGAGGAATTTGAGCCATTCCTCCGGCACAGGCTCGCCATAGCTGAGTCTCTAAGCATCCTTCGACCTCCTTTAATTTCTCTTTCGTTTCAATGAAAGTAATCATCTTAATTTGAGTCCTCCAAATCCAGTGCACAAGAATGTAATTTATGCATGAAAAGCCTTTCTAAAAGCTCTCCTCTTGAAGCTTAATTTCAACCCACAAAACTCTGCAGCGAGAAATAATCATTCAGATTCAGAAGAAGAATTCTATCAATTCGAAGAAAATAAACTCAATCGGGGAACTGGGTATGTATCTTACGGTGAATCAGAAAATCAGAAGCCGGTGAAAACTCAGACACCCTTTCCGGCTACGTCGCCGGCGAGAATTCACTTGAACGACCGAGCACTGTCAAGAGCTCACTCTCGACGGAGCCGATGCCGTCAAAACCCACTCTTTAAACGAGATCGACACTCTTCGATTGAATATTCCCACTCTCTTCGATCTACCAAAAAGAATCAAAACAAAAACAAAAAATCGATAATCTCATTCAAGAAAACCCCAAAACTCGAGAACGAACGAATCTTCGTCCTCTCGCTCTTCAAAGATCCAACAACAAACTCGATAATGGCCGACACAGTCGCAGATAAAAGAGAGAGAAAGAGTAGGAGAAAACAAAGAGGCACCTTTCAGATCACGCAAGCGTCCAAAAATCAGTCGCAGAGGAAAAACAAAAACACCACAACAAGAACACAAGAGAGGAAAAGAAAAAGAACAAATCTTGAAAAATAAAATAAACAGGCAACGGCTGCGAAACATACATCATGTTGTGTCTCGAGTGAGAGGTTGGAGGGTTTTTAACTCTCCACTTTCACCAAACCGGAAGCAATTCCGCTACACCATGGTCCATCCCACCATTTTTTAATTTCGTGGACTCTAACCGGCTTCTAACTCGATTCGTCGTCACGGAGTCTTTCATCTAATCAGACGTTTAAACTTTATTTTGGATAATTTAAATTTAATTATTTTGGATGGGATTTTAACTGATGTTCAAGTTCGAAGCATGCAAATAATTAAAAAGTCGGTGAGAACTAGATAGGCAACAACGTAGGCATGTCGTCGGGGAAGTCGGTCTGGACACGTCATCACTACATCATTCGTTCATCTATCATCATGTGAATCTCTGTAGTCGACGCTTCCCACCGACTTCTTCCCTCCAATCACGCCTCGCCACGTCATCCAATACCGTCGTATTGGGCCTTGGCGTGTGTTTGGGGCACGCTAAGGTGACAGCTACGAGACAACAACAGCAAACAATTGCTTGACATTGATCCTCCGCCATGTGTCTTTATGTTCCACGTGGCAGAGATATATGACGTCATTTCGAGTCACATCACAGACGCTGTGAGACGCTGTTGTTTTGTGGCCCCACTCCAAAAAATTAATAGTAATAATGCGGATAAATAAATAAAGAAATAACGAATGTTGGTTGACGGTCAAACCGGGGATCAGTTAGAGGATTAAGGGTAGTTATGTAAGGTTAGAGCGAGGGGAATGGGGATTAGTTAAGGATTAATTATGAACACGTGTTAAGAGGTTGTTCGAGGCGGCTGAGAAGGCGCATTGGCTGGAGATGCCGGCGCGCCCACTTGATTACTACTCTTTAACCTAAAAAACCCTCACTAATACGCAATTAGTGAACCATTATTTTGTCAATTAATTAACCGAAAACCTAAACACTCCATAACGATTGTGTGCATGGAAACTTCTATTTCCTTATTCCCATGTAATCTTGTCCCCTTGTAGCTGGGTTGGGCTTAATTGATCTAGCATCGTAGTCTAAATTGAAATGATCAATTTTGATTTAGTTCTAAATTCTATTATAAAAAATTGTGATTTATTATTAAGTCCTTGTCTTTAAACATGAAAAATAGTAAAAATGTATTGAAAATTGTGATATATTGAAAATGTATTGCGAAGCAGAAATCAAACTATAACTGCATCGTATTTCATTATTGTGGTTTTATTTATGAATGAAATCAGACCGGACATGAACTGTTTCACCCTCAAACTTCAAGTTACAATCCGACTGTAATTTATTCTAATTACATTGCTTAATTATTATAGGCTGAGCTGGCCAATCCAACATTTAGTTTCTACTACACGTGAATATGTTGGGCCCATTCGGTCTAGCAGGACTTTTATGTGCCTTGTCGGCTGGACAGCCTGTTATATGGCATAAGATGAAATATAGGCGAAGTGAGGTGCTTCCAGATTTATCAATTGATGAAATATATCTTGTTATATGCATAAGATTATGACGTTCCAACCAAGACATTAGAGCCAACGCGGTCAAACTTGTGTTTGAAAGCTAATTGCAAGTGTAATTTTGGTCAAAAGGTCAACTTCCATTACGAGCTGAAAAGGAGTAATTTACAAAAAATTGAGATCCCCGTTGGCGAAATCATCTAGAAATATCATAATGTGGAGGGTAGCCAAGCTGCTCAATCTCCCAGCTCAGCTTCGAAGCAACTCTTTCATGGCAGGGCACGTAATCCTATTTATTAAACACACAGTTCAACGACAGTCTTATAATCGTAGCCTATACGTATATACGTAGGTATAAATGTACGTAAGTATACGTATGCATGCATGTATCTTTGGAAGAGTACCTCCAGTTTAATGACAAGCTCCTTGGCCGATGGAGCGGATACGATAATTTGACGCGCAGTTGGACTGATGAAGCCTTCTTCCACAGCTTTGTTCATGAAAGAGAGCAAGGAGTTGTAGTAATCATCCACGTTCAGCAAACCCACCTGGGAAGGAAACCTTGTTAAAATCAAACAATCTAGAGAGAGAGAGAGAAGGATAGTTGCAGAAAGGTCATTTACAGGTTTATCATGGATTCCAAGCTGAGCCCAGGTTATCACTTCCAGCAGCTCTTCCAGCGTCCCATAGCCGCCTGCGAGAGAGAGAGAGAGAGAGAATGGATAAGGTTATGACAAAGACGACAACGAAGGAAGAAACACAAGTCAAAAGAGAATTATTATTCCCGGCAAAGTGAAGAGAGCTAGCTGACAAAAACTATTTGATGAAAGTATTGTCTGAGAGTCGCGTTCCCTATACATGGCAGTGGTACCGTACAGTAAAGCCACAGGCTTTGTTGGTTGCATTAGAGGAAAAAAAATAAAATAAAAATAAAATAAAAAAGCCAGTGATAAACAGTTGCAGCGTTCTTCGCACAAAACTCTGTTTTTCAGTGTAAGATGTTGACGGGTCAACAAAAAGCTTCCAAAAGTTGTTCTTCAATCACGTTTCTTGGGGTTCGTGACCCAAGTTTTTAAGAACACTAACTCCATCCCACGTCTAGATCAATTTAAGTCAATGGTGGAAGGCCATTTTGGTTATTTTATCATGTAATAGTCGAAACTAAATGATAAAACAGAGTCAAACGATTCTAATTACACCAAATTTCTCAATTCACAACTCAATGATCTTACAAGATTAGCTATGAACATTTAGAAGCGGCAGAGGTAGACACTAGTATAACATAAATAGTTTAAATTTGGAAAGCAAATGAAAGTGCAGGGAATAATGGAGCAGAGGTTCAAATACTAACCGGGCAAGGCAATAAATGCATCTGAATGCTTGGCCATTTCAGCTTTCCTTTGGTGCATATCAGCCACTGCTTTCACCTCCCCCACTGTTTCACCAGTTAACTGCAAAAGGGGTATTATCAACAGAACAAGTTGAGCAACTAGAGAGAGAGAGAGTTCTTAAGTAATTATAGTTTTGCAGTAGCCTTTAATTGGTTACTTCCAAACAATCCCTGTAAATATATTGAATTTAAGATAGAAAAAAAATGGGAGCACAAGAGAAAACGTCCCCGATCAAAGGATAACCAGGTTTGAGAAGCTACCTGTTGAACAAGTACAATGGATAAGGCTAAAATAGAAAATATCAGGATTTTAAAACAACTCAGCAAATAACAATCAAGAAAGTCAGAGATAAAAGCAAGAAACTGCACTTTTTTCGCAAAAAAAACTAGTGTAGTTCCAAAAATAGATATGAAAAGTTAAGTGACGAAAATAATAAAAACAAGTAAATAAAAGAATCCAAACAGCAAAGAAGACAAATATTTTGAATCTCTCGCTTGAATACTGACCCCAGACTAACAAAAAATTGAACACGAGATAAGTTTTTCATCATTCGGTGGATTTTAAACACTAAAAAAACAAGATTTAAATTAGTTTAAGAATAAAAAGGCTTGAAGCTTTTTTTGGCCAGAGCAGACATACCTCTCGAGGCATGAGCGTCTTGGGAATAACCCTGCAGTGAAACAAACCAAGAATGAGAAGAAAACAGGCTTAATAATTTTTCCTTTTTTAGTCATACTTTATTGATAAACTTTTTCACAATTAATTTTGACTGGAGTAAAGGTAAAGTGGACAGCATTTTACCCTATGACATGCCGACCGCCATTATGAACAGCTTGTGAAATCAGACCCATCAGACCAATGCTGCCTCCCCCATAGACTAAATCAATGTTCCTAGAAACCTTCAAGAAAAAGGAGCAACTTTGAAGTTGCTATTTGACCAAATGTGTAATTTACGATAGACCCATCAACATTGATAAAGTAGTCTTGTGGAAAAGTATGAAGCATTGAAAATTCGTAGAAGATACAACGATTGAGAAAAAAACTGAAAGCTTATTTAACGATTCAGTACTAAATAGTATATTTTATTTCTATCTTTGACAGAAGGGGAGAGAACCAGAGGTTGCAGAGCAGACACCAACATTACGAAAAAAACGACATTTTGGGGAGATTTAGAATAGTTTATTTCCATTTTGCGCAAAATAACAAGAACAGTGGAGCATATCTTCACATTTGCCAAATGGGTATTGTTTTAGAGTGTCCAAGTTTCTCAATGAAGAGAAATATTTCTGACTTCGAAAATGTGGAAGCTAATAGACAAATGAACAAACAGGTTACAAACACTAAAGAAAAAACATAGAAGAAATCGATTGAGAAGTGCGAGGAAGCAACGAAAAAAAAACCCACAACAGAGAATCAATGGATAAACATCAGAAATGAAATCTCAAAACGATTCAATACCAACTCCTTTCCAAGCTCAATGGCAGCATCCTGATAGCTACTTTTCTTCCCCTGGCTACTTCCACAAAACACACAAATCCTTCTGAACTTGGAACGTCGAATTTCACTCTCGTCCTCCATTTCCGACAGGGTTTCGCTCAATAAACAAACAAAACAAGAAAGGGCTTCTTCCTTCTCTCGCTCTCCGGCTCACTATCTGTTCATGTACCCATTTCGCCACTCTGTTTATGGTCTTTAATGGCGGAAAACATAGAATCTGTTCGTGCTTGCTCCGTAGTGTTTCCTCCCCTAACCGATGCAAGTGTCGCTGAAGGAAACAAGTATAAACTATGAATAAAAAGCTGAGCCTTTTTCCAGCGCCCACCACTCCTCGCACGCTTTCCCCCCTCTGCTATTTGGTGTACGTACTTCCTTCCATGCCTATATATAAAGTATAAACCTCCTCGCACGTGACTGCTTGCATACTTCTCCTCCGGCACGTGAAGACCTCTCCTTTTTATTTTTAATTTTTGAATTAATCTCCATTTAATTCATATGAGTAAATTAGTTAAAAAATCATATTGAGTCATGTTCTATAAAGATGTTTTATTTTAAATAAATATGCATTTATTTCTCTTTTTTTTTAAATAAAAAAGACAAATAAGTAATTAGTTAAAAAGTGAAAGAAGTCTTCTATGAATATTCTCTTAATTCCTTTAGAGGTATGACTATTTTTCCTTTTTTTAATGAATCTTTTGCTACTTTTGAAAATGTATACACTCTTCCATAGATAAGGTGACGTCACCCCTAATTAACACATGAATTGACTTGAATCGAAGAGTAAAATTCTATTGAGCGATTTTGCTCGGAATACTAGATTTTCTCCTTATAGTGGCTCATCAAAATCTTGGCAAGAATGGCTCGGAAATATGGTAAATTACAATGGTGTGACTTGAAAGAAATTTTGACACGATTTTCATATTGTTTGATCGTTGTTCAGGTTTGTGATTCGATCTCTCTTCATCAATATAAAAAGGTTTTGAAATGAAATTCGAGAACAATCCATACAAGATCGAGTTCAAAAGTACGCGATAATGCGAAAGTAGAATGAATTTTTACTAATCTTACTAATTTCGACAGTATCAGATTATCAGTCTTCCGTGATCGGCATTGCGGTTATGGATGATTAGTTAAATTTTTACCCATCTCTCTTTGTCACGCACACGATTGAAGTCAAGTGGAGCAAACAATAAGATGTGGGCTAGAATGGTGTATTTTTATTCAATATGTGAAGTATTGTATGGAGGTGAAGAAGCATAGATAAATGAGCAAGGTATGGGTAAAAAACTTGAGAAGATGAACGAGACAGAGATGAGTATGTTTTATAGAGCAATGTGCATCGATGATTGAATACGTAGAGAGAGAGAGAGAGATAGAGCTGGCAATCGAGCCGGCTCGAACCGGGAAAGGCCGGCTCGAACCGGGAAAGGCCGGCTCGTCGAGCCAAACGAGCCGAGCCTTTCGAGCTTTTTTAAAAAAAATTTGGCTCGAGCCGGCTCGCGAGCCTCGAGAACGAGCGAGCCGATCCGAGCCTTTCGAGCCTAAACGAGCCGAGCCAAACAAGAAAAAAAAAATTTCGTATATTGAAGTTGTATAACTTATTCGATATTATGTAATGACCAATTTATGCATATTGTTTTCTTCAAGTCAAAAAAAAATTTGCATGATAACATTTGTATATATCGACTCCATTACGCAAAAGAAACACGAAAACAATACATCGAATAAATATCTCAAAGAAACTCAAAGACAATAGCATCGAAAGTTCGAAACATAGAATCAACATGTCTTTTACGAATCGAAATAGAAACACTGAAAGCATCCAATTTGAAATCAATTCGCAAAAGAGTTAACAATTAATACTCATGCATTGTACGAATCGAAATAGAAACACTGAAAGCATTCATTGTGCCATTAAAAAGTAAAATATGTTACAAAAAGTTGTTTAATTGTTCGAAAAGAGTACAAAAGAACGAACATACTCCATAGGGGTATCGTCCGTAAAAAAATTATCAGTTAACCTCTACAATTTATAGAATTCACGCATAACAGCTACATGCGGTCGACCTTCAGTTTTAAAACGGTCGACCTT
>QAOC01040521.1:101349-152810 GCA_003255005.1 Begonia fuchsioides | reverse complement strand
GAGAGAGAGAGAGAGAGAGAGAGAGAGAGAGAGAGAGAGAGAATAAAGAATGAGTTTCACATTGGTGGGTTGTTCAAGTTCCACAGCCAGGAACGCAGGAAGTGAAGCCATGCCTTGAAAGAATAGAGGAATTAGGTCTTATTTTTACAATCCCCAAAATCTTGTCTTTCTGCCAAACCCTCCTCTAGGTTTCGCTGTATTTCCAGCCCATTCCGCTCTGCATATTGTTCTTTTGGAGACTGTAAACCAGGATTTAATATACATAAGTATCGTTCTAGATGGAGCATCGAGCCTCCATTTATTACTATCTTATTTTCTTCGACATTCTGCATGCTTGCACGCGCGTTCAAACCATGCTTTGCTGTTCTTTCTTTAATGCCTAAAATTGGTGGCCGCAGCCATCCCATGTCCTGCCTCCTCGACGGCGTATGTTAGAACAGTGCCATATGTTTTTTTCTACATCATTCTTGAACAACAGGGAATAAACACACGAATAAGGATAGTTTTAGAAGAGAGGCATTAAAATACTTTTTTATTGTTCATGCGTTCATAAACAACACAAATGAATAGTGTTTTATATTTTAATATATTAATCCAACTTGATTTTAAGACTACTCGTTTTAAAGGTTATCAATCCAACTTGATTTGCTACATCGCGGGTAATGAATTACTGCTAAGATGCCATTTTTGAGTCTTTTTATGCTTTTTTTCTGAAATGATTTGGTGTTTCCTTTTGCTTGTTATTTGGTCTGGGAAAGTTGAGGCAGCTGTCTGTTCCTAAAAACCGTGGGAAAAACTTGTCATGAAATTAAAAACTTTATCGAGTCATCGGCTTAGAGCTGCTACGTGAAGTCGAGAACAACACAAAGATCGTATTGAATGCGAGAGTCGAATTCATAATAATGAAGTTGTAAAATCTCACCAGGTTTGTTAAAATGAAAAATAAAACAACTTAAATTAAAGTTTCTACAGCAAGAACGAATCTGTACAAGTTTTGACGAAAGCGAACAAGATTGCTCGGAAAATATCAGAGAACTCCATGAGACTTTGTTGATTAATGCCATTAATGAGCAGCTTTCTTCTAGTTGATGAATGCAAAACTTTTTCGTTTTTCCTTTGAAAAATGATGGCAAAGGAATGCCCCTGTCCACTAAGCATGCCTTGTGGTTAACCTACCAACTTTTCTTCCCATCCCATTTGATCTTTTACTTCCTACCCTCCAACCAAAACCCTTTTTCATACAAAAAAAAAAAATCAATTTTTGATATTTGAGATGAACCCTAGATGAACACGTCTTTGCACGAGATACCCTCCATAATTTCATCGCAATTAGGGTTTGTGTGGTATTTTTTTACAGTCAAATTTCAGGACCCACTTAGATTAAAGGATTTTGCAGATGGGTTTTCTTCAAATTTTAAAACTTTGTTTGATTTTTTTCTTGCTTTCGAAGAAGATCGAGAGCATAAAAGTGGACACGTTTTGTTCCCTCAACCTACGTCTAGGGTTTACTTTCTTCTCTCTACCCACCACCACAATCTGTCATCCATTTTGCTGTTATGGATCTCCACTCACTCCTCCAATATTTTCGTCTGAAACAGTTTTAAGTGCTTTCTTCCTCCTTTACGACTTTCAACTCCACTTATTCTCGAGTTTTGATTGGATTCTATGAATTTTAGTTACTTTTTTTATTTATATATCTTAATGACGAGGCTGTAGTGGGTGGAAAATCAGAAAATATGAATACAAAATCCAGTAAATCTACGAGGTGGATGTGTGGAGGAGGATTAGGATAAGCAAAGTTGTTCGCAAAAGGTCTGCTGGCATGTTGGGGAGGAGAGGGAATCCTTGGAAGAAAGATGACAAAAAATTGGCTTGCTTTCTCCATAGATTCTATCCCTACCTGCTCCATCAATGGGGTTCCTACACGTGGCACTGTCTTCCATAATCGACTTTATTTCGGCTAAAGGTAATATTATCATACTGCTAAATCTTGGAAATGGTATGCGAAAATTGTCGGATAAAATGTTTAGTTATTTGTTGAGACATTAACTAAAGCCTAGGATTCTGCTTTTGTAGTTGTTTTTGCGGCATTGTATCAAAAGGCCTGTGTTTGGACTGTGCAGAAGTCGATGCATTTTAAAAACTAATTTTTGAAAAACTCTTTATGAACAACCAGATTTATAGGCCTGTAATGGGTTATCGAATTCAACACAGCCAAGACTTTGATGAGTTTTATCCAATGGAACCCAGAAAGGTTATCCTATTAGGATATGTCTACATGTAAAAGATTTAACTCAAACACCGAGTAAAGATTTAACCCAAACACCGAGTAAACTCGACCTGAATTCATAACCAAGAAGACTCGAACCCAATCCAAACTGCAAACGGATTTTTTCAATGTGTATATTTTTCAAATTTGGAATTTGGGACAACTCCATGAAACCAAATAACCATGGTCGAATGTTCTGTTTCCGAAGAACGAGAACTTTGGGCAGAGGATGGAGATTTGCATGAAACCAAAAGCAGGAGTGGAATGAACTGAAAACAAAATTAGCATTTGGAATCAAAGAAAGGATGTCACAATGGCAAAGTATAAGCTACAACCTAATAATAACACAGTACCCACATTCAAATTTCAGCATAAACAATCTCATGTTTCAACAACTAATAAATCTATCAAAAATTTGTAAAGAGATGGCCTGTAATGAAGTTTACATCCATAGGATCCCATTATATAGTGTTTCCAGCTTACCCCCATTATCATGTCTGTTGCTAAGGCTGCTTTTGTTGACGTAAAACTGCAAAAAAAAAAAGGATTAGTATCGTCGCCAAGAAAATTAAGAATTTCAAAGTTTCTAAGGAGCTATATTCTTTCTAATTTCTATTCAAACTCCAAAAAGGAAGTGATTTCTACCACTAATACTTTTTTTAGGATGATAACGAAGAAGGTGAACTCAAAACCGCCTTGGCCTTGATTCTGCGACAGTGACACGGATTGCTCGCCCATCCAAGTCCTACAAGATTCATATAGTGGTAGTTAGATGAAGGATATTGCTCATGTCAACTTTATACAATAAAATAAGTATAAATGATTGCAGAAATGGGAATACAAGGCAAAACATTAGTAATTTCACAATTGGATATATATTCTAGGAGATACTATTCACATGAAATTGACAAATTACACTACATTCCAATTTCATTGCATGCGCTTGTATACACTCTAGCACATAAATATTATGAATCATTACCATTAAACTATCTTTTCTATCATTCATCAAATCCACCAAGTACAATGCGTTAAGATAATGAAGATAAATAATAAAATTATCTTTCACTAATAAATTCAAACTTTTGAGATAGTTGATAATTTGTTATGATATCAAAACTAGAGATTCGAAGTTCGATCTTCAACAAAGACAAAAAATCATTAAAAAAAGAGTCACATGTAAGGGCCACAAAATATAAAATAGTCTACATGTGAGGAATAATATTAATACATATATATATAGATGATTAAATTATCATTCACCCTACAAGCTCAAGCTTTTGGAATAAATGATAAGTTGTCATAGAGGCAATAACTCATGAAGAAAACTTGCTGTACATTATATGATGAAACTATTAGTTTAGGAAGAAGATATAATTAAACAACTGTCGTTCATATTCCAATCATTCCTGTGGAATCCATCTTCTTACAATGATGAAAAGAAGCTAAGGATTAGTAAACTACCTAAGAAAACTAAACTATACATATTGTCACAATTAAAACAAAGCACAAATGGAACTATATAGTCAAGATTAACAGTAATGCAAGAAATTAAAGTCGTTGATAAATTTTTTCCATAGACATAGTCAAGTATAAGGCAAGAATACTCACAGCACCATTCAAGGACTCAATAGCACTGTCTACTTCTTCAGCAGAGCTGTATGTTACAAAACCAAAGCCCCTTGATCTGCCACTATCCCGGTCAAAAACAACTTTGGCTTCCAAAACCTTTCCTTGCTCACTAAAAAATGTCTCGAGCATCGAATTATCAACATTCCACGATAGGTTTCCGACGTACACACGGTTAGAATTATCAAAGCCTCCACCGCCTCCACCACCTCCACCTCTGGACCCTCTAAATAAGGACTCCTCTCGTCGTGGCTGAGTTGGAGGAGGTCCATAATTCACCCTCAACGCCCTGCCCTCCAATTCCTGCCAAAATGCTGACATTATATTGGATAATGTTACATTTTTGGATAAGTAGGCTCCCCCAAACCAACTTCTCTAGCTTTACAATTCATTTACCAGGAAAACCAAACGATGTCACAGTAACATTATCATTGCAATTATTAAACGATACAATTGTAGGTGAGGGGGGAAAGTCTCAATTTGTCCAAATTAAGCTCTGTATCTAACTACTTTTAAAGTAAATAAAAAAAGAGCGGGGAAAGTGGTCATAAGAAAAAATTGAAAACAGAGTCTCGTGGCTTACATAGCCATCGAATTGTTGAGCAGCTGCTTTTACTTCTTCGAGGGTAGACATGGTCACAAAACCAAACCCTCTGCTTCTTCCAGTAATCTTATCATAAATAACCTACAAAAAAAATCACTTCATCAAACTAAAGCAGTTCTAAATCGTCATTCCATAGAAACTTACAATAAAATAATTCACTATACCTCGACCATTTGAACATTTCCAGCGCTTTCAAACAAACCAGCTAGCTGAGAGCTGTCGACGCTAAAAGGAAGGTTACCCACAAAAAGCTTAAGGTCAGGGGCAAAATCGGACTCATCGCCATCACCGAAAACCTCCTCATCCTGGTCGTAATCGGAAGAAACTGCAACATTTATGACAAACCCAGATGACAAGCTCCGAGAGGAGGCGGAAGAGTGAGAAAATGAATAGCAAATTGAAATAGGTTTGCCAAGAACTCCGACAGAAGAAGAAGAAGAAAGAGAGTGGAATAAAACGGATGTTGGTTTAGGGCTGCAAAGGGACAAGGCTCTGGTAGTGAAGGAGGCGAGGGATAAGGAAGAGGCTAAGGCAGCCATGGATATGGACCTTGGTCTTCGAGCAGATAAGGATGTGAGAACAGAGTTCGAAAAGGGTGGAGGTATGTGCTAGCATTGAAGGTGATGATATAACAAGGCCTTGCTGTCCTACGGCGCTGATCTCTTGTCTTGGTCGAACGTCAGATCACAACCGTTGATTCTAATTTTTTATTATTAGATTTAAATCCAGTTTTGAATGAGTAAATAATATTTGAAACTAGTTTTTAAATTTATAATAAATTTTATTTGATGTATCAATTTTGTGGTTTATCTAATTTAAATATATATAATATTTTATAATTAAAATAATTATTTATAATATTAATTTTATTAATAATACACTTACATAGAAATATGTACAACAAAAAATATATTAAGAAAATAAAGTTAATATTATATTTAATTTAATTATTTATTTATTATTAATTGACACATAAATATTTTAATACATTACATTAAGAATGTAAATTTAGAATTTTTAAAATTTAACTATTATGAATTTACAATTACATCTTATAAATTAATGTTTCACCCATTATAATATGTAAACTAAACCATGGTTTCTTTTCCTTTGACTTGCTTAGCTTTGACTAGTAACTTAAAATTAGTTATAAATTAATCTAAAAAATTAATTAAATTAATTAATCATGATGGGTTATGATTTAGTTTGGATTGAGGATTCAAATGAGCTGAAATCGCCATGGCTTCGTACTGCTCTGAGCTCTAGTATCTCTCAAACTCCGTAAAACCAGTCATGTCCATAGCGCAGCGCAGCACAACCAAAGCGTAACTCTCTGGGTCTGATTTCATCTTGAAAAACAGCTGAATCCGTCGACATTTTGAAATTAATGTGCTCCACTTTCCTGATTGCTCCTCGTCAAGCAATTGATTTGAGGCATCTTGATGAGAACTCGAAGAACAAAGGGAAGAGAACATGTTTTTGTTACACGTTATAACTTATTGTGGGTCTATATACGTGTATTAATTAATCATAAGGTTAATTTATTATTATGAGTTTTATAGTGATCTATTTTAATAAAGCCTAAGACCTTTTATAATTGTATGAGCTTAATAGATAAATATTCATATTAGGTCTTTTAGGATTTTAATGGAAATCCTAATAGACTAGTATATAAAGAACATTAGCAGTTATGGTCCCCAATACATCAAACTCAGAAGTCACCGTATTCTTGTTAATCTCATATTTGAGCGAGAACTCATTCAGTGCGTACGGTAGTTTGGTGGAGGAAAATAAAAAAACCTGATGTATTCTCTAC
This sequence comes from Begonia fuchsioides, assembly GCA_003255005.1. Lineage (NCBI taxonomy): Eukaryota > Viridiplantae > Streptophyta > Magnoliopsida > Cucurbitales > Begoniaceae > Begonia > Begonia fuchsioides. The sequence continues at coordinate 146,492 of QAOC01040521.1, read as the reverse complement.
CTATCTACGTTTTTATCACAATGAATTCAAGTATGATAATTCTAACCGATCTCAAGTTTTATAGATTAAAACATATAAAGAATTGCTAACCGTTTTATCCTACGTCGACCACCCCTGCTGTGCAAATTATACATTGATGCAGAAGCTCAGACAAGTCTCGTAAAGCACGCCCTCACAAACGGAGAACCGAGAAGAACGCAACCACTTCGATCTTTCAGAAAATCGTTGCATTCGAGGAGGAGCTCCTTGCCCTTCTTCCAAATGAAATGGAGGGGACGAGGGCCGCCGTTGAAGGCGGAACCGCCGCCATCGGAAACAAGATAAAGAAATGGAGATCGTACCCGTTGTACGAGTTCGTGAGGGAAGAGCTGGGGACGAAGCTGCTGACGGGGAGAAGGTGAAATCTCCATCGTACTCGTTTTTTTATAAATACGAGTCATTTGGTCACTAAAAATAGAAACATTAGGAAAAATAATTTTAATTATTTCTAGAAAATGATAGAATGGAGATGGCCCGAATATGGATGGGCCTATTGGCTGGACAGCCATTTCAAGCCCAACCCTCTTTGACTTCTTACTATTTCGTCGTTGATTATTTTTAGTGCTCGAATTCTCAATTGCTCTTGGTTGTCATCATGGCTTCGCTGCTCCTCCGACGATCCCTTCGAAGCCGCTCCGCCGCCTCCAACCCTTCTTTTTCAAGCTATTTCTCTTCCCTCGCCACTCCGATCCAAGCCACTCTCTTCCCTGGCGACGGTATCGGTCCCGAGATCGCCGAGTCCGTCAAGACGGTATGTTTCTCTTTTGCTAACCCTCCCTTATGGATTTCCATTTTCTTTTTGAGATTTCACGTTGTTACATGCTTGAATTTAGTGGCTTTTGAAAAAAAAATATGCAATTTGTTTGGGGTTTCTTCCCTTTATATTTCTTATCAAAGAGCTATGCGATCGTCGACTAGCGTTGAAATTTCTGATATTCGATAAAAAAAATTTAATATTTAAAGGATTTCAATATTCTCTAAATCGCGACTTTTCTCAAGCTCGAGCTGATTGTTGCTTTGTTGTACTTTATTCTTTTTTCTCTCAGGTTTTTAAGACGGCTGAAGTTCCAATTGAATGGGAAGAACACTATGTTGGGAAAGAAATAGATCCCAGAACTCAGAGTTTTTTAACTTGGGAAAGCTTAGAATCAGTAAGGCGGAATAGAGTCGGTTTGAAGGGGCCAATGGCAACCCCAATTGGAAAAGGACATCGTTCTTTGAACCTTACTTTAAGGAAAGAGCTTAATTTGTATGCCAATGTTAGGCCTTGTCAAAGCTTACCTGGCTACAAAACTAGGTATGACGATGTGAATCTTATCACAATTCGTGAAAACACGGAAGGGGAGTACAGTGGACTAGAACATCAAGTAAGTTTCTGAATTCTATTAAATTTATTTGATGGAAAATGGAAAGGATAACTTAAGATAGACCAATTCTAAGGAATTTGTTTTTGTGTTAGGTGGTTAGAGGTGTTGTCGAAAGCATCAAGATCATTACCCGTCAAGCAAGTTTGAGGGTAGCTGAATATGCATTTCACTATGCCAAGCTCCATGGGAGAGAAAGAGTTTCTGCTATTCATAAAGCCAACATCATGCAGAAAACTGATGGTCTTTTTCTCAAGGTCTTCCACTTTTTAACATTCTGCTACTCGATTCCAGTACCTTTTTCCTAAATTCATTCTCAAATCCTCATCGTCATCTAGTGTTGCCGAGAGGTTGCAGAGAAGTACCCTGAGATAAAGTACGAGGAGGTTGTCATTGATAATTGCTGTATGATGGTATGTATGGATTTCTTTGATTTCGTAAACAAGTGTAACTATTAGATAATTCCACAGGTAGTACAAGATTGATTTGAATATGAAATCTATGAAAAACTTATGTGTTTCCATTTGAAAAAAACAGATTGCTTTAGCCACATAGAACTGAAATCTATATTTTTTCTTTGTTAATGTAAATTCGAGAAATACACTGACTAGATACATTGCGTTGTGCAGCTTGTAAAGAATCCAGCACTTTTTGATGTATTGGTGATGCCTAATCTCTACGGTGACATTATCAGTGACCTTTGTGCTGGTTTGGTTGGGGGTTTGGGCCTAACACCAAGGTGTGATACCTTTAATTTTTCCTTTTAGACACTACTTGTCCTTTTCATCTTATGTCCTTTTTTTCTATTTGATAAAAAGCTGCAATATTGGTGAGGGTGGTATTGCGCTTGCAGAAGCTGTTCATGGTTCAGCCCCTGATATTGCTGGAAAGGTCAGTCTTAAAACTCTCAAGATAGTTAATCCTGTTCATTTCAACCTCTTTCTTGTAATGTTGGTTTCTTTTCTTTTTACCCAGTCCATCATTTGTTATTTTGATTAGTGAGTAGTGCTATATATAGTTGTTGAGAAGTCATTGTCATTGAATTCGAGGCCATGCATAAAAAATGAATTTTTTGGGGGTTATCACCTAAACTAGCATACATTTCACATGGTTGTTGAACAAAAAAGTCTTATGGAATTGGATCGAATGATGTGTGGTTTTGTCGAGAGACTCTTGAAGCTATAATCTTTGAAGAAAGTTTAATTATATGATGTTATAACCTGTCATGGTTCTTAATTAATGCCCGTGGAGAGAACTGAAACCATGAAAATGGAGGAAAAATATGGAGAGAAATAGAAACATGACATTGGGGAGTAATACAATAGTTCATTTAATGATTTTAAGGCCTTTTCATTGGAGAAAAGTTGACTGTTCATTGTTTATAGATCAGGTAATAATGTCAAGTTTTTTTTATTGTACATGTTGATGTGTCGAGTTATGATTGATATAATAAATAATAATATATTATGTATATTTTAACTTGATGAATTATAGCTCGACAAGTATATTAAAAAGATAAACTTATCATTACTCTTATAGATCTGTTCATCTTTGTCAGTTTGTTCAGTCTCTTTGCTTATAAAACTTTATTGGAAATATTTTGCAGAATATGGCGAACCCGACAGCATTATTATTGAGTGCTGTCACAATGTTACACCATTTGGATTTCCACGCAAAGGCGGATCATATCCAAGATGCCATCCTCAACACCATTGCCGAAGGGAAGTATCGGACGGCTGATCTTGGCGGCTCATCCTCGACCACTGATTTTACAAAGGCAATATGCGATCATCTTTAAGCCATGCTCGTAAGTGAGTTCTTTATCTTGATTTTTCGACCTTCTCTCGCATTTATTTGAAGGGGAATAATAACACAAATCAGCTCATGATTGTGAAGAGATTTCAATCTTATAGATCAATGGAAGGCAACTGTGGAGAAGTTAAAACTCTTACAGTTGATGTATTGATGAATATAACCATAGTTGAGTTTAGTCAACAAGTTCTAATTCGCTCGATCTTTAGCGGCATAGTTCTAATTCGCTCGTGCAGTTGTTCTTACTCATCTCAGAGCAAGCGTTCCGGCGAAGAAGACGAGCCTCTCTTACGGCCGCCGCAATGTACGGCGGTAATCGCCAGCTGTTTCGCAACCTCCACCCAGCCCATCAAATTCTTGGTCAAGCTTATATCTCCTTCAACTCTAATCTCGGCATCTTCTTCTTCCTCACCATTCTCATTGTCTCATTCCGTTTGGCTGTCCAAGATGGCGCTCACCGTATTACCTCCTTAATCGAACAAGATCGTTCTCTCAAACGTCTCTCTGCCTGCTTGGAACACTTCAGAAACCATCAACCGCCTCGCCGGCCGCCGGCTGAACTGCCGGCGACGATTCGTATCCGTCGTGGCCTACGCCTTCCCTCCGTTTTTCTTCTAAATCGAGTTTTGATCTTGGAGGAGAATCTCTTGTTTGACAGCAGTTATGACGAACCGAACTTCTATGGGTCGAGGAAGTCTCACCGTAATGATAGCATCGTCGTTTATATCGGCCCGACGTGGCCATTTTCGGATGAGGTGATTGATGACGGCGTCAAGGTTTTTGAAATTGTTCGTCCTGGAATCAAATTCAAAGCTAGGAGTGCTTCTTCACCAGCTCGAAGAAACGGCAGTCTTGGTCAAGGAGAAGAAAATGTGACACTTCTTGAAAATGAATATCAAGATTCGTATAGATTGATGAATAAGAGTTCTTTTGAGAAGGATAAGGAGCACAGCTTTGGAAACTTGGCAGGTCTATTCTTCATTGTAACTCTTTTATGTGTAGCTCAATGCGGGGCAGTTCTTGCATTTGTTATCACGTATGCGTCAGTATTCGGGGTCGTGTTTGTTGCTGTTGTTGATGATTTTCTTGGGAGGTTTGCTCCGTCTGTTATTATATTCAGAAAAGGTTCTCAATTGGGGCTCAAAAAGCTCTTTCATTTTGTTCTGATCAGATGGGCATTGAGGGATATGTTGACTCATCTTCTTGTTCTGTGTTTTTCTGATGAAATCGGCAATCAAAAAGGACGCATTTTCCAAGTTTTTGTGAGTTTACAATTGGTGCCTTTATCTGCTCTGTCTCCATGGTTAATAGGTTCTCAAGAAGAGATGCCAGCAATTATATTCTCATTGTTTTTATTGGACTTTCTTCTGGCTTTTATACTGGCTGTGTCTCCTTGGGTTTTCATTGTGGGTTCAAGGAGGAGAGGTAGACCAGAAATTTTTGAAGGTTGGTTTTTGATGCGGAAACTGTTCATTGAAGCTATTCACATAAACACTCTGGAGGTAGTATGTCGTAATTCATTAGCAAGTTTAGTTGCGGGTATGACTCTTGGAAGATATGCTGCCATAGGGCTTCAGTCGCTTGTGGAAGTGTATTTTATGGTAGCTTGGCTTATATTTTACTTTAGTGCTATGTCTATCCATGCTGAATCTCGAGGACGGAGATTTGGACGAAGAGAACTTCGGATGTTAATGGTGAGACTATTATGATATCAGACGGCTATTCTAAGGCACTTTTTCATGCAAGCTTCAATTCTAATAGAAAGTTGACAATGATTTTTTGGTTCATCTATACAATATCTACCACACTCGTCATTCCACTCAGCAATTCATGTGGAACCATCATCAACGTTGTGTATATACTTTGTATCAAGCAAAAAATTCGTTTTGTATATACATTGCTATAGAAGTTTGTCAAGTATAGGATAGACTGGTGTTTTTTTTTACGACTATCTTGTCTGCTTCTTCATATGAATGTATGACCAAGATAGACCAAATGTGGCCTTTCTACGGTTAGAAAAGATCTTACATGTAGTTTTTTATTTGTTCATTTCAATGAAAAAATGTTACCTTCATGAATTCTGTACCAAGGGACCTAGCATCAGACTACTTTTTGTAGCATCTTTTTCTCCATTTGGCTCTTTGTATGTCTCCCTGAGTTCTAGACTTTGCGGTGAAAGATGAAAGCTTCTTGACTAAAGTGATTGTTATGGAAGTCTACTCAAACAATAGTATTTTAGGATCGATGATCAACAAACTCTGCTGTTTTTGAATTTTCATACAACTTGGTGTTTGGTACAATGATCTCTACTCTTGAGGTAATTCTTATACCTTACACAGTAGTTTCAAATATTTTTATCTTACACAGTAGATAGCTAAATGTTTAATCATTTGGAGTGAAGCTCTAGTTCCTATAGCTTGAGTTCCTTATTTAATATGTTTTTCCACAGCTATGGGCACAAAGTTCCGCATAATGATCATCTTCTGTTATATTTTACTTTTTAAATACAGATCATATGTTTCACCTATTTGTGTTAAATTAATAAGACATTATAAAGCAGAAGTCGTGCTTGAGGCAACAATATTTATCTGAACTCCTTTCAATGCCTGTTTCATCTAATTTTTTTGAGATTGAGTTACTGCTGCATCTGAATTACACGTATTTATCAAGTTTTGTTGGCATCGGGTCAAAGTTAAGCATAAAGAACCAAGAAGAAATGGGTTGGTTCATGGGGGAAATATTCCTGGATTCTCTTTATAATGCGAGTTTATCAATTCTTCTCCTTTTGTGATTTGTATCAATTTTTTTGCTTTTACAAAGGGAATCTAACTTCATTCCCTTCAGCTCTCTCTGATTGATGTTCATTATTTTAGAAATTATGAGTCAACGGGTGATGATTATCAATCATTTAGAGAAATCACACTTGTGGTAGATTAGGAGCAGTTTAAATCCTTCCTTCAAAGAAGTGGAAGGTTCTAATGGAGTTGAAAGCTCATCGATACTCTTAAAACTAGGAAGCCATCTACATCTCTACGTGCACAATTTGAGCTAAAAAATTTATGGTCCGAATGGATTGCACTCTTCCAATAATAACATCAGTGAGCTAGTAAAAGGTTATATCTCTACACAGTTTACAAGTTTGAAGCCACAAAATCTCAACGCTGCCTTTGGAACTAAAACTCTTTTAATGTTGCAGCCTCGAATCAATGGATTCTCAAAGACAGAAAGACATTCTTCGGGCCTCTGGAGAGCTTGCACGTTGAAGGACACAATGGAAAATATACTCATCGCAAGGAATACAAAGTTTTGAGTCTGCTGTGTAATCATATTCCTCGCGAGCTTGGTCCAGCAATGCCTTGAAGAGTGGGTGATTGAGTAGGGAAATTTTGATGACGTATCTTCTGTAATTCTCTCCAACATAAACAACTAAGTGGCCCTTTGGCACGTCTCTTGGTATGGAGCAATTTTCATACTCAGAAGATCTTGAACTCGACTCTCGACAGCACTCACGGACTCCACTAGGTATGATTCTACTTCCTATCTTCCTCCAATTGCTAAGACATTCATTCATGAACTTTCCCTTCATACTGCTAGTATGTAAAGCAGATAGGCAGAGAGAGAGAGTAGAGACAGGAGACTGTAGAGAAAGAGTTGGAGAGAGTGAGAAGGGAGTCCTGGTGAGAAATGAAAGTTATATATACGTGTGGATTTGGAAACAGCCAGTCTTCTGTAGACTTAAATGGCTGACAAGAAGGGTAGTCAATGAGTTGTTAATCTGCTAGAGTGAGTGATGGGATTTTTTTATTTTGGATTTTTATTTATTTTTACTGTACGAACATGTCAACAATATTCTGAAATCAAGAGATTATAGAAAAAGAAAAATGACACAATTGAAGCATGGTGCTCTAGGAATGGTGCCTCTTGATAACGATCCTCCTAACTTATGGAAGTTAAGACCCCACGAGTTGGGATAGGATATGAAAGAGATGGGATGAATTTTCTTGGGGAATGCGCGATCCTCTTACTTCGTATGCTTTGATATTGTAAAATATATGACTTTATGTTCAGAGAGAGGGAGAGAGAAAGAGAGGTGAGAGAGACTCTTGAGTGATGCTATAACTGGATTTTGAAAATCGTTATCTGGAAGATGAGGCAGAGCATCGCTTGTAAATAACCTTTTGTCTTTGTCATATTTTTTCCCCATAACTTCATTATTGGGTCATCATTGGAACGCCAAATCTTTGATCTTATTATATTTAAACAAATCAGAGCAGAGCATGTACCATCCGTACAATGTTTTTTGTTACTGCTGATGGATTATTGATAATTTTATAACCATGAATGCAGAGATGGGCCTCGTGAAAATTACTCAGAATTTATGGAGCTTCGCTCACATCAAGCACGCCCAGTTGAAGAACTCTTTGGAAAATCACTTTGTAAGTTCATATTAATCTATTTTTTTTAATTAAACAGTAAAAAAGTTATTTTTCCTCCTCGCTGTTACAGTGTTAACCACCAAAGAATAGTTTCAAAAGTTTTTTAATATGCAGCCAAGATCTTTTCCTTTGATGTGGGATCGCATTATTATGATTTCTACTCGTGCATGTGAAATTATTAGTATTTAATAATTCCAGAAATTAGGTTCATCCCCTGAAGACACTGCATGCTTTGATTTTTTTATGCACACTGTTGCATGTCTTTCTGCATCCTTGAGGAAAACTGCCAGCCTTTTTGAAAAATACATAAACCTGAAAAATAATACTGTCTCTGAGTAGTCTTTTCGCGTAGCTTTTTAATAATTCGAAACCCCGTTTATTAAAGATGTCGCTCACCTGCCTTTAAGTTACTTTTTTGGATCCAAGGATGGAGAAAGCGCATAGAATTTACTATGACAAACGTGAATGATGGGAATTTACTCAAAATGGATTTGAGTTTTGATTGTTTGTTCTTGGAAGAAAGTTAATATAACCCAATGGTGCTGTCTTTTGTTATTTAAGGAAGCATTACAGTTCCGATATTTGCGAGCGGAATTGAAGTTGTCACATGAGGGTCAGGGCATTTTGGATAGAGATGGAAAGCAGTGAAACTGGGCATTAATTTGGGTGAGCAACAATCATTTGATTTGACCTCTCTCTCTCTCTATATCTCTCTTCTTTGATTCTCTCTCCTATCTGTCTGGTAATTTTCTCAATGAAAAAAACTAGGAAATGGCATAATTGGAGAATGGAGGAGAGTGTATTGAGGGTTGCATGTGTGAAAAGTCAGATGATTTTAGCTGTCAATATCCTGTCAACATTTTGGATTCAGCCCCCCAACGGTTTCTGCCCCATATCATCCTATTAATGCCCTCCCATGCTTCCTCTTTGGAGGCATAACTGAGGTTAAAATCTAAACCTAGTTGGTCCCATTTCCACCGAGTCGAGCTCGGTGAGCTGAGTTGTAGATTTGTCTTAAATCTATTTTGGGCATGGAGAATGGATTGGTATTTTCAGGGTAGGTTTAGGACCAGGCTATGGCTATGGCTTGTTGATAAGATAAACTTAGCTCCTCTTTTGGGATCCTTTGAATAATGAACATCACTGTGTTATTTACATTTGGATTTAATTAGAAGACTACTAATAATACAGTTATTTACTTGCTTATGTGTCAAAAAATGATTTGTGCAGCTAATGTAATTATTTAATTGTAGCTTTGTAGGAGATGCTAGGAATAATTTGTAGACAATAATATTATTCGTTAAGACTTAGAGTCTATCGGTTGATGTGTTAGCGGTTATTTTAAAATGGTAGAATTAGAAAGTAAATGCAACAATGTGTTTTCATAATTTTGGGTCAAAATGCTGGAAAGTTAAGTTTTATTTCTAAGCCTATGATTGATGGCTTTATTTCAAACATTTTCACGAAAAGAAGGCAAAAATCTCTGCTGCAAAGTTTTTTGGTCAAGTATTTATGAACTGGGTCGAGCTTTTGAGCCTAGTCAACTGCCTGACTCGAGCTTCTGGACTGGGATTAACCTGTGTTTTAATCAACATTTTATCGAGACAGTTCAAGACATTCGGATTTCGATAGCAGAAGTTACATTTTTCAGCCACCATAGCATAGATTTCATTAAATACTCCATGTAACGATTCTGAACCCACTTAGTTTTGTCTACTTGTTTTTATTCTTTTACTTTTAGTGGAATCTCCAAAATTTGTTTCCACTCAGGTACATCGCTCTATAAATGGACCCAGAATTACTTCTCAGTTCTTACCATTGTAAAGAGTTGAAAGGAGGCACCCAACGAAGCTCATTGCGCTTATGCTTAGCCACATCAAGAGGAAATGCAGCGATTCATGGAATATAAGAACAAGGTAAGAATCGAGAGGTCTATACGGTGAATCGAAAACAGTAGCTGTCGGAGATAATAACAAACCATCGATGAATTCTAAGTTTCCGGAAGGTGGAACAAATCACGACGGGCTCCCGAGAGAGTGTATTTTTAGATGTATATTAGCTTTGGCTGTGTTTCTTTGCGATTTCTTTAACGCCAAATGATTAATTTTCCATACATTTATCTGCCAAAACCCACTGCTCTAAATCAAATTCCTTGACTAAAACATCGAAGCCGCTCTTCAGATTAAGGATTGAAATCTGTTGAATTACAAGCTAGCAATGTCAATCGACCTCTTAAATTGATTGATTATGTCATATAATTCTTTTTTGCAACTTCAACATCAGTTGAATAGAAATCTAAAAAGTAGGTCCCATACAACTTTTAAAATCTCTTTTGGGTTTCAAATAGCTCTTGAATGAGCGATTTCGATCACCTGTCGACAATTTCTTGAGAGAAAAATTCCTGTCTCTGCAACAAGAAAACTGTGGTGTAAGATGATCGGCTTCGATTTGAGAAGGTGCTTCGCTTTTGGTTGATCGATCTTGGAGGGAATATTAGCACAAGTTATTGTGAAACCCCCTATTAATTCAAAGCTGTTAGAATCACTTGATCATATTCCTCGATAATTTATCGTTGTGTTTTGTTAGATCGTATTTTTGTCAGATCGTTGCATTTGTGCGTTGTTCTTGTGAATTCGATAACAAATTTGACAATAACAATCAATGTTCTCACAATAATCTCGCTTTTCGTGTTTCGCCTCCTCTTAGATCATAATCATAAGTTTATGCTAAGTGCTCGAGTTTGAATAAATAACATGAGAGCAAGTTTAAATTATTATATTAAATACTGCAATGATTTTTGAACATGTTAGTAAGTATATTCAGACGGTAAAATAAAAGACTAAATGTCATTAAAATATAATATATTATTGCTGCAACCATTTTTGAACATATTAGTAAGTACATTTAGATGTCTGCACAGACATAGCTCAGTTGGCTCAGAGATGGTAGATTGAGTACAAGAGCCTAGGTTCGACGCTTGCGTTGTCCTAGTATGAGAGTTGTTACCCCCAATATTGATGTAGCTCATTGGGATATTAGGTAAAGGCCTCCTATTTCTAGGCCGCTGAGTCACCGTGATTTAACCCCCTCACAAACTGTCTGGCCGGGGTGTGAGGGCACTGAGGGCGAGTGATTTCGCTTTTTGGGTACAAGTAAGTACATTTAGATATTAGAATACAAAAATTAAACTTTTCAATCAAATTTTTCAGTCTCTTGCTCGGAATAAATTATCATTATTTTCATTCAAATCTAAGTATGGCATTTTTATTTGAATTTTCCCAAATTTACTCATAAAGATTCTTATGTCAGTATTTTAAAAACAACTCTTCAATTTAAATGATCAAACACAATGTTTGTGGTAATTTATGTGAAGAGATGCTTCATGAAAAATGGTAGGTTCCAGTTTCTCACTTCTCAGTCCACACCTACTTTTGGCCACGTCCTTGGTGACAAATTGCAAAGGTCTCAATTTATATATATCGTACTATGTGTTAGTAACGCCCTCTTCGTTCAATATAAATCAAGGGTTTCGTCTTCGATTCCCCATGCGTTCATGTACATTGACAGAAGAACCAGAAAAAGACGATTGTAGAGAGAGAAAGGGAGAGAGAGACGATGGACTTAAAGCTGGAAAAGAACAGAAAATGCAGTAATTATCAGCATCCATGCGACCCGTGTAAATCGTTCGGGCAAAAGTGCAGTAATTTGGTGAAGAGGCAGCGAGCCAAGTTCTATATTCTCAGGCGTTGTATTGCCATGCTCGTTTGTTGGAGAGAGCTAGGCGACCAGTGAGCTCAAAACCACGTTTAATCTTCTTAATCTACTGAAAAATAGCGTAAATTTCAAACATATCAGCTTCTTTTTGTAACCCTTTTTTTTTCCAAATATTCCTGCTTTTTGTTGGATTTTAGATCTAAGTTTGTAGTTGTTAATCTCCCTCTCTAGGTTTACGAAAATCAATTATGAAACTCTCTCTTTCTCTCTCTGCCGACTATTTTTGGCTTCTCTTACGATAGCTAGCTTCACTGAAACTTCCGGTGAACCGGAAAAAACTTCCGATCTCAGTAGGGTTTCTGATATGTAATAAACAGTGATCGTTTCTAATATCTTCTTGTCGTTTTTATATTAGTTGTGTGTTGGTTAAGTAAATATGCTGCTTAAAACTCCAAAATCCCACTTGATTCGTCACGTCGGAGAATCTAATCAAACGGGGTCTTGTGGAGGGAAAACATCAGACAAGACCAAGAGAAAAAACTTAGTTTTTAACAGATATTAATATTATATTCAGCTCTTTTCTTTTTAAGGGGGAGAACGACGAGGACTTTCAATGGCTAATGTATCCTTAAAACCCCACCATCTTTGTGTTAATGTTCCTTTTAATGAAGCAACATGCACTTTAATATTAGATTATAGTGGGATGTTTGAATTGTGCGTCACTGGCTGGGGTTGTGCTTAGGGTTTCTTAAACCTAATATGAATTTCTAGCAATTTAAAGAGATAAAAATCATGAAACTTGTAGGATCTTACGTGTTCTTGTTTTCGTAAAAAACTATGATCGGAGACTCTTCTTCGTTAGTGTCGGAGATGGTTGAAAAGATGGCCGGAATCAGACCAAGGGAAGGATAGTTTTTGAACGTGTAATGGAAATGACAGCAATTAGTGGATGTAGAGAGAGAGAGAGAGAGGCCCTACGGGGTTCAGCCGACAAGTAGAATCNTTCTTGTTTTCGTAAAAAACTATGATCGGAGACTCTTCTTCGTTAGTGTCGGAGATGGTTGAAAAGATGGCCGGAATCAGACCAAGGGAAGGATAGTTTTTGAACGTGTAATGGAAATGCAGCAATTAGTGGATGTAGAGAGAGAGAGAGAGAGAGAGAGGCCCCACGGGGTTCAGCCGACAAGTAGAATCGTGGATAGAAAACGAGAGACTGTTTTTCTGTGTACGGAAACCCTGTACCTGCAACTTCGTCTCTTGTTCACAGACTTACAGTCGTCTCGTCTACACCCCATCGTGCGCTACTCCTCTACGAAACAACTTTGCTACAACAAATCAACGTTTCATCGTACATTATACGTTAGAAATAGGAAACCTCGGACAGCAAGGATTGGAATTAATAAAAAAACAGTATGTAAGAGGAAATATTAGTTTTATTAATTTAATGATTTTACAGACGAGTAAGGCTTGATTCTATCTATTACCAACAGATCACACATAGTTATGGGCACGTCAAAATAAATATTATATATAGACACAAAGTAATACAAAATAAACGTGAACAATCCTGAAATTCAACAAATATATACATTTATAAAAACCCAAAGTAATAAAGATTGATTTTTCAGTTCGATCAACACCACGAGGATCTTCTGAATCTCGTTAGAATACAGGCCACAAGTGAGGGATGAAGACTTGAAATCTCAAGGGTGGCTGACAGCCGTTAGATGAAAGCTGGGTGGACGATCAAGTGGTAATAAATGATGGGGTCCACGTGGAATGAGAGTGTGATTACGTGTACGGTGTGATCGGAACGGACTCCAAATATCATATCACATAGGATGATGTGAAGAAGAGACATGATTTGATTTGAGTAGTTTTATAATTATGGGACCCCAGAGTCGTCCTTCGCCAATTGATTGCTTGCATCAAATCACGTTACCTCTTTTCACAAACATGACCCTTCTCTCACTTTACTCTTAATTTCACGTCACCCAAGATTATACTATATGCTAGATTGAATATTAAGTAATAAAGAATTCAAATCTATCTCGGTGTTTTTGAAGGTAATACGTGTCTAAACGGACATAATTCAATTAGTCTAAAAATAATATATTTAGAACGAGAGTTTAGGTTTAAAGTTTGATGGTCTCAATGTAAGAATTTAATTCTTTAATATTAGATTGTTTTTTTGTAAACGACAAGTAAGATTTTTATTTCTAGATCGCTAAATCATCGTGATTAACCTTCTCACATATTTTCATGCTACGAGAATCTTGCCATGGATAGATTTCGTCTTTTGAAAGAAGGAAAGTCTTAGACGTAGGTGAAAGGTCACGTGATGGAATGAAAACTTCCAAATGTTCACGTGGGTATGTCCCGTTTTTTCATGGAAGTTGCACAGTCTAATCAGTCGTCATTGGAACTTAGATTTCACACGACTCTCTCTCTCTCTCTAGACGGATTTCTTCCATATTTAGACACACGGGTTTGCCGCACAATCTTGAACAGTGTCCATGAGAACAATTAGAGGAATTTCTAGTTTAGCTTCGTAATTCTTTGTTCAAAATGGTGGAAGATTGACACGAGGATTGAACTTGAAGCATATCCCCGTCAACCCAGCCGTGTTTCCAACCGAAACAACTAGAATTGCATGGATTATGGCTTGGTTTGATGTTATTGGCTGGATCAAGACTTTAAAGCAATGTAATACATAATTGAGTAATTAAGGATTGACAACAATGCCTTGTAAATGGTCTCTAAATCTTCATCTAAATTGCATTTGAAAAAAATAGATCTAATCTCCCCCTACTTCGAACCATCCTACAAAAGACCATTAGTTGTTCTTTCTGTACCAATAGTATAAGATTATCTTTTTGTTATACTTACTAGCGTGGTGTCACACTGTCCGACCAATTCAAATATTAAATTATTATTTATATTTTTATTCATTAAATATATTTGAACTGATCTAATCACACACAAATCCGTCAAAAAGTATAACAAAAAAGTGCGTTTAGAGTAAATTATAACAGAATAGACATAAGATTAGGAACTTACCTCAAGTAATCTTATCAAATGCCTAAAAATAATAATGCTACAAAAGCACAGGAAGAATTATAATCCAAGTTTCAAATTATCTCCATAACATAACAATATTACGAAATAGAAAGAAAAAAGAATGTTATTCAAATTCCACATTGTAAAACCCTGTAAGTCCCACGGGGTACTCAATGGAAGATGGTTGAGCAAATCCATAAACATATATATATAAGAAAGATATCCAAAGCTTGAAATCGACAAAATAAACTTAACTGTAGAGGTCGTCTTCGTCGGCTGCCCCAGCCGATGTTGCAAAAGGGTCAGCGGCAGGAGCACTAGAAGTGTTCTCTGTGAATCTGAATTCACTTCCGAACCCTCTCGACTGCTGAAGTGTTTGAGCAAACGCTTGGTACTTACGAATATCCGCATCACTAACACTCCTCCTAGCATATTTCATCGACTCCTCGAAATGAGCCGCCTTAATTTCGGACACCTCGTCTTCAACATCCTCCTCCATTGCCTCAGGATTATCTTTTCTCCTCCTTTCCCTCTCAATGTCCTACAAAATAAAAAAACATAACATTGTAAATTTTTCATATTGCAAATTGAGTTGAAGCTAAGGATCAACCTTCTCAATGTTCTCTCTAATGGCATATTTGCAGGCCCGTTGGCATATTTCTGTAATATCAGCACCGCTGAAGCCCTGAGTGTACTTAGCTAGGGCTTTGATGTCAACATCTTTTGAAACTGGGGATTTCCGCAAGCAAGCTTTAAATATTTGGAGGCGAGATTCCTCATCTGGGAGCGGAATATATATCAACTGATCAAGACGACCTGGACGCAGAAGTGCAGGATCTATGATATCAGGCCTATTTGTGGCACCAATGATGAATACAGTTTTCTTTGCAGACATTCCGTCCATTTCCGTCAGGAGTTGATTCAGAACTCTGTCAGCAGCCCCCCCAGCATCTCCTAAACTGCTCCCTCTCTGAAAATTAAAGCAGTAAAAAAGTGTACAAATTAAAATTTTGGGGTGGCTAACATGTTCGAGAGAGGAATCAAATGATTCATTACAGCAAAGTGGAGTATAGATGACTATTATCAAAATTATAGTCATTTAATTTCCAGCTCGTTTGTCATCCATTTTTTTCAATTGTTCATTTAGGTCCGTTTGATAAGATCGTAATATTAGAGAGGTAGTTATTAGTAGCTAAATCTGAAAATTTAATTTGTAATTAATAGGAGCTAGTACATGTTAAGAGAAGTTAAAAGAAATTTAGGGAGTATTAAATAAAAGCAGATAGAGATAGAAAAAGCATCATAGGAGATAGTGATCATCTGTGAAAATTAGAGAGTCCTCAAAGTCTCTCTGTTGTACGTTGTCGTATCCAATAAATCCATAAAATTCTTTTGAATCCTAACACAGTTATCACAAGTTATTAATTTCTAGAGAAAACAAACCTGGGTAGCAATGGAGTCAAGTTCATCAAAAAATAGGACACAAGGAGCAGACCCACGAGCCTTGTCAAAAATTTCCCTGACATTAGCTTCACTCTCTCCAAACCACATTGTAAGCAGCTCTGGACCCTTTACACTAATGAAGTTTGCCTGACATTCATTGGCGATAGCTTTGGCAAGAAGGGTTTTACCACATCCAGGAGGACCGTAGAACAGTACTCCTTTTGAGGGAGACATCCCAAACTTCTCAAACTTTTCAGGATGTTCCACTGGATATTGAACAGTCTGAGCGACAAAATAAATATCAGAGTGAAAAAAAGGTTGAGTTTGCAATTATATATTTCCAACATGCAATAGAATATTAAATTTGGATCCTCAATTACCTCTTGAAGTTCCCTCTTAACGTTCTCGAGGCCTCCAATATCCTCCCAGCTGACATTGGGAACTTCAACAACCTGGTTGAAAACCAGATAGTTAACTTGTAACTACATAGAAGGCCTATTCGACCAACCAAATAAAGGGGGACACAACCTACTGAGTGTTTCCCTTGATACATGAAAATAAATACTTACTGTTTCACGAAGGGCAGAAGGATTGCTTGTTCCAAGTGCGGTCTGGAAATGTTCATTCGTAACGGCCATAGAGTTAAGAATCTCAGCATCAATTGATTCATCTTCCAAATCAATCACATCCATCTTCTCTCTTATGCATTGAAGTGCGGCCTCAGTGCAGAGAGCTGCCAAATCGGCACCAACATAGCCATGAGTATCCTTGGAAATTCTTTCTAAATCGACCTACAACATAAAAAACAGACAACTTAGAATGTGAGAAATTAGAATCACTGTTTTACAAAGTCATAATAGGAGAAAAATCATCTCACATCCTCCGCAAGTTTCATGTTCTTAGTATGAATACGAAGAACCTCAAGACGCCCAACTTCATCAGGCACACCAATGTCAATTTCCCTATCAAATCTTCCAAACCTTCTCAGAGCTGGATCAATACTGTTGGGACGATTAGTCGCTCCAATAACAATAACATGAGCACGGGACTTTAATCCATCCATAAGTGTCAAGAGTTGAGATACAATCCTCCTCTCAACTTCTCCATTGGTCTTCTCTCTCTTGGGAGCAATTGAATCAATCTCATCAATGAAGATGATAGATGGCGCATTCTTTTCAGCCTCCTCAAAAGCTTTACGGAGATTACTTTCGCTCTCTCCTGCCAACTTTGACATGATTTCTGGACCATTGATACAAAAAAAGAATGCACCAGTTTCATTTGCTACAGCCCTAGCAATAAGTGTTTTTCCAGATCCTGGGGGGCCATAAAGCAAAATTCCTTTTGGAGGCTTCACTCCAATTGACTTAAACAGTTGAGGATGCCTCAATGGCAGCTCCACCAACTCTCTAATCTGTGCCATCTGTTTCCTAACACCACCAACATCATCATATCCAACCTCATCCAATCTATCTTCATCTTCTCTTTTCACAGGCTCCCCTTCACAGAAGATTTCAGTATCAGGAGAAACAACACAATACTCTGAAGGATCGGTCTCAATAACTTTGAACTCTACACTTCGCATTCCTCCCCTCACAAGGAAGAGATCACCCTTTCTCACAGGTCGGTAGGCCTCCAAAAAATAAGCTGCAAACAATTGAGTGTTTAATAGTATTTTGAAATGTGTAGACTGTAAGCTAGCTTGAGAAGATATTGATAATAGGACATCAAATAACACAAGTGAAGCTAGAGATAGAAATCTCACGTTTTAAGTATGCATCAAAAAGATTCCCAGTTACCCCTTCGATGGTGTCATCCACTGGTAGAATATGGACTCTTTTTCCATATTTAACATCAGCACATTGATGCACTGAGACGACATCTCCAAGCCTGACCCTCAGGTTGCTTCTTACAACCTTGTTGATCCGTATTTTAGGCTCATCACAAGTATCATCAGCGAGGGCAATGCAAATTGTATCTTTTCTTTTCTTTCCCTGAATTTAAAGAAATAGAAAACGATTAATTGAAATAAAACTTGCTCAAGATAATTTATATTAGAAATGCAGAAACAATTCTAGTGGACATAACAATATGATTGCACAGAATTCTCTGTTTAAAAAAAAAAGCAAAAGAATCTAGAGTTTTTGACACGAGATAGATTGAAATTTAGAAACATTACTCATAGAAAGCTGAAGCAAACATGCAAACGGACAAGGTTACATCATATCTATTTAATTGAACATCGTTACAGTTCAATCTCTGATACCCAAAGTTTGAAATATATCATGATTACTTCACATCTCTAGCATCAGATGGTCAAAACATCGATTGCTATAACAATAATTACAGTATCATTCCACCTCAGTCTGTGATTTGAATGATGATGAGTAGACAAACTTTGAATTACATCACAAAGAGGGTTTGAAAAAAGTATCATGTAAGAAGCAAACTCAGACAAATGTTGTTGAAATACAATCAAAGGCAAACATAATTGCGACTTACAAGTGAAAAACAAAGTTTCAAGTGAGATAAAGGCAATTGGAAAAATTTTCCATTTCTGAATCTCCACAAAAAGTATTTATATTCTTAGTAACCTTCATTAAAACATCATCCGAATAACATCAATGATCGTTAATCATGTCCAAGAGCAAAGAAATAGAGTGCACGCATTGTCCACCAAGTAATTAGGACACATTCCGTACGAACTACTTTTATCATGAAGAAATCCATTAGGTCAGATCCGAAACATTCAACGGCAATCGACAACTGAAGTAAAATTAACATTCTCAAGTCGCGCAAAACTTATAATCCATCTCAGAAACTGAACTATAAGATAAAATAAATAAAACATTTCGAGTGAAAATCTTAAGCAAACTGGTCGCGAAAAGCAAGAAATGCGCATGAAATGCGAGAAATCAAACCTTAAGCAGGATAGTATCGCCCCGAAAAAGCTGAAGCTTTTCCATGGTTTCAGGGTGCAGAGCAACAACGGAGTTGTCGTCGTTGATTGCCTCATCGACGACCAGACGATTAGCGGCCTTCTTTCGCTCCAAAATCGCTGTACTAAAATCCCTCTTCGTACCTTTCCTGATCAAATAAAAAGAGAAATATATCAAATTTGCCAGATCGAGGAGACCAGAAGCAAACGGAATCAGAAACATCCATCTCGTCGCACAACATAGGAACTAAAAGAGAAAAAAAAACAATGAAAGACGATCTAGATAAGAAGCATACGAGTCAGAGGATTCAGGTTGGTTAGCCATGGTGGGAAACTGAGCTAACGAAGAAGATGAGTTACAGAGATTGAGAGCGGTGAAGAAACCGGAGGAAGAGGAGGAGATTAGACAACAGAGATCAGTATATAGGCGCTCCGGTTGCTCCTTTTCTTGTTTCAAAAGAAATGATTTTCTTTTTATTTTTAATTCAATTTTAGATTAAACTTGTGCTGTTAATTTTTTTTTTTAAATTCTAGAACATTCTGCAAATTATAAGCTTCCTTGTTCAATGGTTAACCTACCATACCCTTCATTCTTTTTAATAATTAATTTAAATATATATTCTTCACATATTTTTTAATTAAATATATTTAATAAATAAAAATAAAAATAATTATTTATTATTTTAATTAATCAAATATTTCAAGAAGTACGATGAGAAGGTAACTCTAGTCTTATTTTTTTTTAATATAGAAAGAAAAAAAAGGGTTATACTATTAACACTTTGTTCATGAGCTAGAACATGGGCTTAGTAAGGATAAATAATAGTATCGAGTAGGCCTATAATGTATATTATATTCAAGTCGCGTTTAAATTTGTATACATAGATTCCATATATGAAATGTTATTTGGAAGGTTGAAAAGATCAAGAATTGTATTTTGGAAGTTATTGAAGCATGATTTGAGGTTAGAGTTATTCACATTTTGAACGATACCTTTGAAAATAGGTCGACACTTCTACGAGACTCGAGATAAAATGACGTTGATTTTTCAATTAATCGTCTTTGCTCTCATTTGGATAAAGATTGAATTGAATCACGAAATTTTTGCACGATGAATGGAGAAGTATGATCGTGGATATTAGTAAAGATTATCCATAAAACTAGAATTAAATAGTGAGTACTATTTAACCCATGATTCATATTTTGTGACCCAAATTGAATAACGCCCTTTGCAAATCTTTTCTCATATACATCAATTACAGAAGAGCAAGAATGTTTTTCAAGCCCGCACAAGCATAGTTCAGTTGATTCACAAATGATAGAGTTGGTAACAAGTGACAATGTTTCAAATCTTGGCAGTCGAAGTATGAAAGTTGTTAATTCTAATGTGAGGTACTTGTGGACGCAGGTAAAATCCTATTATCTCTAGCTTATTGAGTCACCATGACTTACCCCTTTACAAACTGTCGGGTCGAAACGTGAGAGTCTGACCACGAAGGATTTTGACTTTTGTTAATAAGAATGTTTTTCAAGTTTGGTTTTTCTTCAAGTTCTGATCTCCATCTTCACGAGAGGACGTTCTGGAGCTCTCTGGCGTCGCAGGGAATTTCAAGAGCACCCTTCTGATCAAATCCAAACTCCTCCTCCGCCACGTCCAGCAGGCTGAGGAACGGCTGATGGCTCAGATATCTGAGAGAAACGAGCAGCTTCTTAGGCTTGCCATTTTCCTGAACCACCACAGAAAAATACCCTTCCTTCATCTTCCCTTGATCTTCGAAACCCTCGTTGATGTTCTTCGTTCTTCTGCATTTGGCCACCATGGTTGAAATGCAGTTATTTCTCCCCTTCTGAATCTGCTGCACCATGTTCTTCTTCCGGCTCGATCGAGCTCTCTTGCAGCGTTCGAATATGGCGAAATGTGGACTGGTTCCGAGTAGGAAGAAAAGGGTATAAATAGATGAAGCTAGAGAAATGAAAATTGCAGTGATTTTGTAAAGATTTCATGTGATTGTCCACCCCTTGTTTTTTATTGTCACCCATGATACGTCCTTTTTATAATCTCCCACTTGTTCATTTATCTACCAATCTTCTGGTACACAAAAAAAAAATACCCAGATATTTTCAATCATACTCACAAAACCAAGAACTCATAATTCAACCAACTCCGAGTGTTTATCCTTTCCTTACTCGAAACGGACCGAGCAATTTACCCGGTGAGTACCCGGTGAGTAATTTCAAGAAACCCGGAGACCAAAAAGCCGACCTCGCCAACGACAAACACGGGTAAAAGTGCAAATAACATAAATCGTACGTAGCATAGATGTATCGAACATGGACGGTTTCGGGGGGAGATTTGGAATCAGTTTTCGGTCCCATTTCGGAGAGGAAAATGAAGTGTTAGGGAGGCAATTTGGGACTTGGTTATGTGGTTAAGAAGATTTGGTTAGAGTGGATGCATGCATCTTCAATTACTGCGAGCTTTTGGCAACTTGGAACTCTTTGCCAATTACTCCTAATATTGAAACACACTTAAGACTGACTTACTTAAAATTCAAGTCACATCAAATTCTAATAAAGACACGGTTCTGTAATGAAATTATGGAATCATGGGTTTAGAGACCCCGGTCGAAATCGAAACCGGCCTTATTTCATTATTCAATTCTTGTTAGATTTTTAAATAGAATTTTATATATTGAGGTGTCTATTTTGATGTAACCGCAAGTTTAAGCTACTAATAAATGAACGAAAAATTTAATGTGTCGTCGGTGCTAATCTAAATCAAGAATGATGAAGATATGATACTTTAAAATTTAAAAATTATTAGTTGACAAATTAAACTTTAACATAATTTAAATGACACTTCTGTGATGATATTTTTTCATTTTAATGACTTCGGTCAATTTAGTTCACATATTCATCAATTAATGAGGATAATAGTTCTAATTTTTTATTAGAAAAAAAAATAACTAAATTGACAAAAAATACTACCTAAATTAATAAATATATTAAAATAAAAAAATATAATGATGTAATATCTATTAAAATTAAAATAAAATTAATTTTGAAAATTTTAAAGTTTGAGTCATACGAGTAATTAGAATAAGTTAATATGAAGCAAAATATTAATATCGTGATAAAGATTTACCTTTGTCCCACAAGTGATCGGAGATTTGCTACTAGCTCGGAAGTATTTTATGGCATTGCTTCGTAGTATATAGATCGGACCAAGTATTCGGTAGATGAATTTTTTATTTGATCCGACTTTCGGATCGTTATCGGATCAGATTGTCTATCGGATTCGAAGCCAAATCCGGTAGTTAATCTGATCTCATCCGAAAGTCGGATTGCTTAATTCAAATCGGCCGAAAATCGAAAGTCGAAACCATAAATCATTCAGCATCCCCGACTCCGATTTTGGAATCCGAAAATCACCCGTCCCACTCCGCTACTCCGACGACGAAGCCGAGCCTCCTCGCCGACTCTCTGCTCGTAGACTCCGAGTCTCCGACGATGGCCGCAAAGAACAAAAATGAAGATATAAATAAGTATGAAGATTTGATTTTACATTTATAAATTATTTATGTAATTGTAATTGTAAATAAGTGGATTCGTTAAAAACGACGAAGAACAGAAGAGGAATCGACAAAGGAGCCGGCCGGTCGTCGGTACCCTCATCGGATCGCGTCACGCATTACAGGTATTTACAATTTCAGAAAATTTCCGAATTATAGGTTTTTAAAAATCCGATCCGATCCGATTTCTTTAATCAGATTTGGATCAGATTCGGATTCGGATTCGGATGACACATGCATCCGAATCCGATCGGATCAAAATTGTTGATCTGATTGTTATCGGATCAGATTGAATTTGCCTCAATCCGATCCGATAACACTCAATGCCCACCCCTAGTTGGAATAAACCCTAAAAGTTGAGTTTGTTTCGATTGAATGGACAAAAAACCCCAGCTTTGTCGCTTAATTTTCAGAGTTATCATAGAACTACGCTTATCTTGCTGAGAAGAAAATTAAAAATTTATCTTGCTGAGAAGAAAATTAAAAAAAAAAAAAAAAAACCAGGATATGATGGTTTGGTAGAAGGGTCGGCTGGCTGTTGAAGATTGTGCTTCTTTGATTTCCACGAACATTAAGACATTAAGCAGTTTTCCTGGAATTTGTTTCGGATATGGTTTGAAACCCTGTAAGCAGCTTACAAATGAACTGTTTTTAGCTTAAAAAATGAGTAATTGTGAGAAATAGAAGTCGTCCAGTTCCCGTTTCATTTGAATGTTTGGAAGTTGGATTCAATGAAAGAGCCGCCATCAAAACGACACCGTATTAATCCTTTATTGACCCTCCAATCATGGCTTGTGTCTCCAACGACGTCGTGCCGGACCCGCAGACCGGCCTACTTGTCTGCGGGCGAAATGGCCCATCCGATTCGACCATTTTACCTTATTTACTTATCATCACACCACATGACGTGTATGTATGTATCATGTATGGGCATGGACACATAAGCATACATCATGCATGATGAGGTCCACCTTGGACAAGCATTTGTCTATCATCCGTGCAAATTTTAAATTTTAGTAATTGGGTGACTCGATTGGTGGGATCCACGTCAGCAATCACATGATCTTTCACCTTTTTATGCCACGTGCCTTTCGTTTCGCTGTCTTCAATTCTTACCCATTTACCTCTTCTTCTTTTTAAATTTTAATAATTGTTGAAGCTTGCATGATTGTTGATTGTATAATTTATGAAAAATACGCTGCCCTTTTATAATTTCCGCCTCATAATTTAAAAATAATTTTTAATCGAAGATTATAAATGCTCGATTCTTACACGTTCGAGGTTAGGTGGCGAGTGGAATTTAATCGAAGATTGTTATCGAGAACACATTTAGTCACTAGCAAAGATGTGTTTCGTGATTTGTCCGTGCGTGACATTTGTTGAGATTAGGAAGAAAAATAAACTTTTAGTACAATATGGCATCCACCATGATCTTCTTTTTCCTCCTTTACATGATTACCACTCAAGAAGTTTGAACATTGAATTAGAGTGTATTAATTTAGGCAGGTATGCAGTATAATTGGAGGCAAATTCGAGGGATAAGATTAAATAGACCGGATGTGTTGCACTTATTTTGTAATTTAATAATCACGACCAATTGTTTCATGTGCGTGGATAACTTTCAACTATGTCTTTTTTAATATATATACATATATTAAATATGATTTTAATTGGAAAATTACGAAATGAACATTGAAATAAAGTGTATTAAAATTAAAGATCATTTTATAGTTACATTTTTATTTTAGTTGTAAATATGTCGAATCGTAACTGGTACAATAAATATAATAAATAATTATTTAAATTTAAATATATTAGTTGAACTTTAGTTAGATCAATAAATATTTGACACATCAGCGTATATAATAAAATATTATTATAATTGTGCAGTATAATCAAATTAAACTTTCGACGATTTTGCCTTGATAGTGACCAAAGTGAACTCACATCATGTTATTTATATGTTTTTTTTACGTTATTCCAATTTTTGTCTTTTTTTTTTAAGCTTGAGCTTGAACTCGTATCATGGTCGATAAGAACTCTTTCAAGCTCTTTTTGTTGCGCTACATTCTTGCAAGCTGATTAGCAAATTGACATAGAGTGTCGATCAATACGAGACATTTATTGTTTTAACTCGAACCGAACCATATTAAGCGATTACTCTTGTACTTTAGAGTTTGATTGATATTTTTTATATTTTTAATTATAATTTTTAGAGTTAGAGATCAAAATGCAATGACGACAATGAACGCTTAGTTAGAAATATAAATTAAGTTGGGAAACAATTCTTTTATTAAAAGAAAAGGAAAATACGAAAGAATCAACGAACCAACCAAACTAACTCAACCGGGTCTAATTTTAAACCCGGTTGGAACCGGACACTACCCTGGCCTCAGATGTTCACAAAACTCCGACGTGTCTCTCAACTTTCCCGGCCCCGTTGATAACTTTAAAAAACTAATTTGCTATATAATCAATTAATTACATGATTGCCATCGTCTTCAACCTGGAGGTTACAGTAAAGAAATCTCACATAATTGAACAGGCATTGGGATTCTCGTCGCTAAACAGCTGTGGAGCATGCAGTTGGGGAAGTACTGTGTATCCTTCATAAGCGTATCCATGGTTTCCATGGCCGGGATTAACGTATTCATTGCTGGGGATACTCGACTGAGCTTCCATGGCGTAACTTTGAACGTAAGAAGAATACACGTTCCCGCCATGAAAATAGCTCGGAACTTGGTATAGAGGAAACTCCATCTTGTTGGCCGCCGTGACGACGCCCTCGCCTCCACTTTCCGGCGCTTTCGCCCCATCTCCGCCGTCGCGGGTTGCTTTCTCATTCCCCGCCGTTGGCGGTTGTCTCTTAGCGCCGTCACCTTCCTTCTCTCCTCCTCCGGCTTCTTTCGATTTCTTATCTCCACCGTCAGCTCCTTCTTTCCCTTTCTTTTGGTCACCAGCGGCGGCTTCTTTATCTTTCTTTTCCCCGGCGACGGCGGCTTCCTTCTCTTTCTTCTTGCCGGCACCGGCAACGGGTTCTTTCTCTGCGGCGGAGGCGTCTATTTTAGGAGGAACTAGCTCGACGTTTCTCTTGAGCTTGTCTTTGAGATATGGAACAAGCTCTTTCACGTCCATGGTGCCCTTCACAGTCACTAGATCTTTACCGCTTTCTACGTTAACCGATTCAACCCCTGCCGGAATAAAATACGCGTATTAAGAATTAAACAATTAAATTCCGGTAGACAAGTCTGTTCTATGGAATCGACAGAGAAGGGCCCTCAATTATTGTTTCTAAAAAAGAATCTATGTGAAGAGGAATTTCGTGTTTCAATTTATAATATAAAATTCTAGATCCAGAACTTCTAAACGTTCGAATCAGCAAAACAAGAGTTGAATTCTCAGTTCAATTTCCACTCACCGTCGATCTTCACGATGATTCTGCGTATTTTCTGAATGCAACCATCGCAGTGCAATCGGATCTTCAAAACCGCCGTACTCGCCTGCTCAGATTAAACGATAATCACAATCAAAATCATCAGAAAAACTCCGATTAGAAAAACTATTACGAGCAGGTACCTGTTTCGGTTTCTTTCCTTCAGCCCTCTTCTCCGGTTTCTCGTCTGACTTTTTATCGGCGCCGGCGGCTCCGTCGTCTTTCTTCGGCAGAGGAGAGATGAGCTCCACCTTCTTCCTCGTCTTCCGCTCTAGCATATCTTTCACTCCGGTCGGGTCCATCTTCCCCGTCACCGTCAGTTTGTTCGCCGGAGAGTCGGCTTTCACATCAGCCACACCTGAATTTCACAATGATTGAAAAAAGATTCTCACTTTTCACTAAATTCTCACTAAAAAATGAAATTCGAAAAAGGGTATTTCAGATCAAATCCTGTGAGATGCGAAATTACCATCAAACTTCCTCACAGCCCGTCTAATTTTTTTAACGCAGCCATCGCAATGCATGTCGATTTTGTAAACAGCAGTTATTGAACCGTCGGCTTTGTTCTCGGCGGCCGGCGCAGCCTTCTTTTCGGCGGAGGCGACCTCTTCCTTTTGCTGCATTTAAATTTCCAAAAAAAACAAACACAATAAGAACCCACGTGAGTTAAGCGTTGAATAAACAGCAAAGCCGCCGAAGCTCCGCCGGGGAAGAAAAAAGTTCTCATATCGGCGGTGATTTACCACGCCCATATCGGAAAGGCCGAAACTTTCTCCGTGGAAGAGGAAGGACTGAAAAGATAGGGAATTTTAACGATATATAGAGATTAGAGAATGTGGTGGGAGCTTATGGTATGTCATATATTTATGGTAAGTTAGTCCATGTATGGTATGCATGCGCCATGCATGATGGTGGATGGTGATGAGCTTTCGCCATCCCATTGGACTTGTATGGTTGTAGAGAATGTAATAGTTGAAACGAAACAAGTGTGGGCAAAGTCAAAAGGAGGGTTTTAATCAATCAAGGCTGCGTGAGTTCAAAGTAATTCTCTTCTTGTTCTCACTGTCTGTCCCGCACGTTTGTGTCTTGTTCTTCTTTTTTATATCAAAAAGCAAAATCTCTAGTCTCGAAAGCTTTCATACACTGACCCGACAACATGTGAGAGAGTTAATCACGATGACTCAGCGGCTTAGAAATAGAATGCCTTAACTTGATGTCCAAATAAACTACCCCAACATTAAAAGTAATAACTCCCACACTAGAACAGTGCATGCGTCGAACTTTAGTTTTTTGTACCAAATCTACGTTTGCACTAAAGGCCTATCTTTTGGCCTTTTTATCATGTTTTTATTTTAAATTTTTTTTGGCTTTGTTAGGCTGCTTTGCTCTCCGAATTCTTTGCATTTGTTCATGGAAATATAGACGAAAAACATGTCAATCCATAAATCATCGTGCAAATATCAAATTTCTCGTGGTTTTTTTACCACAATTAGCAAACATAATTAAAAGTATACTGTTTCTTAACTTTTACCCTCGTTCGATTGTGATTGTAACGTAATTGTTATGGCGAGAAAAAAAACTAGAATGAAGTCACGTAACGTAATTATGTCATATTTGTAATTTCTAGGGTAAATAAAATGACATGACTTGTCATCCATTACGCATAATGAACTCAATTAATCATGTTATTAAGCTAAAATATTATGATCTAAGACTAATAATACGAGAGCATATTAATGTTTCTAATATTTTTAAGAAATAATTCTTTAGTGTATCCCGTCTGTGTAGTACAATGTTATGCACGATACTCATGTTGCGTGACAATATGAAACTCCACAGTCTATTTACACATGTCGCACACGTTACACGTTACATATTGTGTTGAACATTATGTGTAAAATAAATAGAGGAATACTTAAATAATTATTTGTAAATTAAAAAATACTTTTCTAAGCATTAACGTCGATGATGAGCAAAAGGGTATAGCTGGAAGAGATGAGCTGAATTTGAAGGTGAAATATCATTTAATGGCCTATCTCAATTAGATTGACTCGGCAAGAGAATGATTGGCTCGGCAAGAGAATGAAAGTATCATTTAAGGGCATGAGAGAAATGTCATGTGTGATGGCATACCCAACTCTAAGTGGGACTCGACCTGTCGAGTCAATTTTTTTTCGGAAAAATCAAATGGATTGATTCTTATAAAATTGGATACGAACTCAAATTTATCGAATAACCGACATAAAATCTAAATATCTGGTAGGTTCGATGAGAGTTCACACAAATATTCAGTTAGTACAAGTTGGATTAACGTATAGAATTTTTAAACATATTCAATCCTACTCAAATGATTTGTTTGGTTCGATTTGGCAGATCAACCATCCGATTTTCAATCCTATCCAATGTTTAGATTCCAATATACAAAACTCTAGCTACGTATAGAGTTATGAGTTGAGTGGTGTTTGGTTTTATTAAAATATGTAACCTAAAAAATGATAGCGTTATAATAATCTATGTAGTGTTTTCTTGTACTCAAAAGACAAAATCATTCGCCCCCAAGGCCCCAACACCTCGGCCTGACAGTTTGTGAGGGAGTTAAATCACAGTGACTCAGCGACCCAGAGATAAAAGACATTTACCTAATATCTCAAAGAGTTACCTCAACATTGGAGGTAACAACTCTCACACTAGGACAGCCCAGACGTCGAACATAGGCTCTTGTACCTAATCTAATATCTCTGAGCCAACTGAATTATGACTGTGCACACCTATGTAGTGTTTCCTTATCTACACATAATGTTATAATAAGCTTGTTTCATCTTTTATGCGTATATGTTTCTAACAAATACGCTAATTTAGGTGTTATCACCGAATATCCTTAACGTCAGTGTGTTACAAGTTTCATTTAACTCTTTCTCTGAAACCGAAACACAAGAGAAAACTAACATTTGAGAGAAATTGACTATTATCATCACTGAGAAGCACAAGAAACGACAACATAGACTACGAAGATGAGGTGGAATAGGAGAAATCGATTGATGTAATAAATATGATACATGATTATTTATATTTTAATATTTTAATATATTAATTATTCTTCAATTAAAGTAATCAATATATGACATCTCACTATGTATAAAAATAACTTAATAAGATAGAATAGGCAACTATAATATTACTCTTTAAAAAAAAAACCAAACCAAAATCACCGCCTAATAACTCAAAAAGAAAAACCGGCCCAACCTGAATCAAATAAAAAGCCCAGCTAGCCAGACGCTAATTAGAAACCCTAATTCCAAAATTCCACGCTTCATCTTCTGCGGAAGCTCTTCCCTCCGAATCTCATCTCTGCGCTCTTTTCTCTTGCCCGGTCGCCCGAAAGCAAGACACAACTCCAGCTAGCCAGGCTCTCCATCTGCAAGTTAAAGGTGAAGCTCAAACGACCAACTTTTGAAGCTAGAATAGTTTTTATGTAATTTGAATCAGAATTTTTGTCTTATTTTGCCTTATGAATTCTCGATTTTGTTCCGTTGTTTTATGATCTCTTCACCAGCTAAAAAAAAAGACTGTATAAGTAGTTATCTGGCTTGTTTCTTAGCCAATCATAACAATATCTCGAATTTTCTAGAGAATTCAATATGGGAGGCAAATGCCCACACAGAAGTGTGAAGAAAAGGAGATATTCTCACAAGACTGCTCGCCGGACGAAGTTCCTCGTCAAAGATATCCTTTGCTTTTGCTATTTTCCCCGAAAGCTTTCTTTTCACAACATTTTTCGTTAAGGTGCAGATTTTTCATTCATTGTCTACTTGACTTAGAGAGGTTGTTAATTACGTGATGACATGGTTTACGATGAGTTGAAGAAGCCCATTGAGGTGATGAAGCCATTGACACTAGATGAAGATTTACCGGGAATGGGCCAGTACTATTGCTTGCACTGCGAGTAAGCTATTTTTTTTAACTTGTTTTTCCCTTATGATGCATCTATCGTTATAAAAAAAATGCATATTTCTTAACCTGTCCTATTGTAGTTACCTTTCTAGATTGAGAACGAATGAGTGTTGTTCTCAGTTATCAAATTTGTAGTTTCAATTTTATTAGAAACTGATAAAAGACATGATTGTGCCTTCTTCAACTTCTCAAATCCCTGCATATTTATCGCCTTAGTGTTGTTTCATAATTGGCATATAAACTGAATCTGGATATACCCTTTTCGTTTGTGTAGCCGATACTTTGCAAATATGACAGTGAGAGATGAGCATTTCAAGACCAAACGGCACAAGAAGCGGTAACCTTATTTTCGTGTAGAATGTACTGTGTTTTGAATACATCTTTTTTACTAGTTTCTTTCATCATCACGAATATTCGATATTAATGAGTTTCACAAACCTGTGAAAAAGGCAGTCTCCTTCCAAGGTTGGAAATGAATATCTTACATTTAGGGATTTAATATTCTTACAAATGTAAGGTGATTTCAAGAAACTAGTAGGAATGTGAGAGCAAGTAAATTTATTATATGAAGATCATGTTGAAATTAGAAGCATAAAATGTCCCACTTTTAAGAACTCATTGCAACACTTGGGCATCATTTCTCTCGAAGTTGATTTTATTGGGATGTTTATTTCGATGTAGTGTAAAACAAATGATGGGTCCGGCTCCACACACTCAACTCGATGCGGACTTGGCTGGGGGCATGGGTGCTCCAGACAATGGACCAAAGCTCATGTCAATGTAAGCTTTGCTTTGTGCAATCTTTTTGATTCGTAAGATTGTGTTAAATTACAATACAGTTAGAAAATCATTGAGTAAGGGGCATTAAATTTTGATTGAGATAGTTGTCACTAATGTAATCAATTTTTGGGTTCAAAATAAAATTGAAAATCTAATCCAACCTGATATGTAGCGCCAATCTCACCATGATCGAACAACTTTAAGATAATATTAGATTTTTTTTTATTCTAAACATTGATATATTAAGTTGTCATTGATACAAAGAATATAATAAATAATTATTTTAATTATACATTAATTATATCATTCACAAAATACAAAAATATATTAAGAAAGTAAACTTCGAATTACTTTTAAATGAATCGATCTAATGCTAAATGTCCGAAGCAATGCTAACCATGGGTTGGGCAGGTTGTGAAATTAAATTAGAATTTTGATTTATTAATTATTGTGATTAGATTATTAATTATATTAAATTTAATAGAAATTGCTACTAATCAATATACATTTATGTAAATTTTACTTAGCATAAATAAGAGTGGGTAATACTTGTAACATGTTGGATTACCCTACAAAAATCCACGTCAGAAGAACCATCTTCTTCCACTGCCTTCTTCCCCATTTCTGCAAATCTGCTCACTCTCTCTCTTCTCTCCTCCGTCTCTCCTACACCACCCACGACGGCGTTAATGGCCTTCAGAATCTCCTCTTTCTTCACCAAAACGCCTAACTTATCTTCTTCTTCCATGGGTATACAGTTCTCCGATCTTCGAAATCTGCGCAACTTCTGTCTCGTTGTAAAACTGATCTGCGAGCATCGGCCACGTCAGCAGCGGCACGGTGGCGCTGATGCTTTCCAGAACGGAATTCCAGCCGCAGTGCGTCAGAAACGCGGAGGTCGAAGGGTGGGATAGCACCAGTAACTGCGGTGCCCAGCCGTGAATTAACTGCCCTCTTCCTTTTACCCTCTCTTCGCATTTGTTTTCTGCAATCCATTTGATCAACTCTCCTTCTAATCGTCTTTGATTACCCAAATGAAAGGGGAGTTTGGTTCTTCCAAGGCTAGGCCGAGCTCCGCCATTTGAGCCGCCGGGAGGCGGCCGAGGCTTCCTAAACAAGCGCAAATGACGGAGCTTTCTGGGTGTGAGTTCAGCCACTGATCAACGTCGACGGTGGCTTGGTTATCACCTCTTCGAGCTAAATCAACTGTCCGTTTTTCTTCCTATTTTGTTTTCCATTATTTTATTCTTATTTTCTTGCTTTTTTTTATTATTATTCAGGTATTTTAAATAATAAATAATTATTTATATTTTTACTCATTAAAATATATTTATATTAACATAATTCAATCACACTACATAAAAAAATATGAAAAAAGAATATAATAAAAAGATAATTCTAATTATACGTAAATGATTCATCATTGTTTCTTGCAGGGTTCAAAAACCATCATATAACACGTTCAAAGAATAGTTTGGTTTCCATTGTCCACGAATATTCAACCTCACCTACACTAATAACTTAAATAATGACCGTGACCACATTGAATCAATGAATATAGTCCAGATAAAAAAACAAAACAAAAGGGGTCCTTTTCATGGCTTGTAAATGATTGCTTTCCGACCAAATACTGCAACGAGGAACTAGAATTTAGAAAGGAGAACCAACCGGAGCTGTGAGGCCGAGGCTCCGCATGATTCTTAGCCGTCGGATTTGCCTCGTCGGTTCAGGAGAACATGCCACGTCCTACAAAAAGAACACAAGAAAATCATGTAACCTGGATGGTTGTTTTGTTTAGGTGTATTTATGAACTAAAATATTACATCAAAGTAAACTTTTGGCCTCCTCTTTCTCTTTCCTCTTCCTCTTCCTGCATCTTCGTCTTCTATTCTGCTGGAAATTGAGGAAGCCCTTTTCTCTATTCGTACAAAACATGTAAAGCTGAGTTAGTGGGGCTCACAGGTGCCAAATATAACGAAAAGCCAAGCCAATAGAATGGCATATTCACCTAGATTTTTGCAAAATCTAAACTTGGACAAAGTTTTTCGAAGTATTTTGCAAACAATCCTAGCTAACTTTGCAGGAAGGACAGAAAATTTAAT
Organism: Begonia fuchsioides; assembly: GCA_003255005.1. Taxonomy (NCBI): domain Eukaryota; kingdom Viridiplantae; phylum Streptophyta; class Magnoliopsida; order Cucurbitales; family Begoniaceae; genus Begonia; species Begonia fuchsioides. The sequence continues at coordinate 113,851 of QAOC01040521.1, read as the reverse complement.
CTTTTTACAGCCATTTGAGTGGAGATCCCAAGTACTTTTGCACATACCGGATGACTGGTCTCGCCGATCCGACCCTTCTAGAGTATTGCAATGGAATAACAATCTGGATGATGTGAGTTGCTCTTTTCGGTCCAAAGCCTGCTCTCAAAGCAGAAAAGAGACACTTGAGGAGATTACAAGAAATAAAATAAATTCTTATCGTTATCCTTCAAGTAGTAAGAATATACCAGCTTTAAAGCTTCTTGAAACTCATCCATGGAGTTACAGCTTCTTTCTTCAAAACACTGAAAGAGTTTTGAATTTTCTTAGTCTTAGTATAAATTTGCAACTAAATAGAATATAATCAAGTCGTATATAAATTAGGGCAATTGTAAATGATGCAAGGTCTGAATAAACTACGTTTTTCTACAGAAACCATTCGATAATTATGTACTTTTTGCGTATTTCCAGCAAATACTACGCCATTTGTATTTAGGAAATCGGAATTCAAATATGAGTTTAACTTACATCCTCAAGCTGTGACACGCCTATTGCTAGATCAACCCATGCACTGAAACAGAGAAAAATAATTACTGACATTAGTCAAAACAGAAGAAACTGATGTCAACAAGAACACAAGAGAGCCCCCGTACATTTGATTGGTCCCATAAAATTGCACCCGAACATGTCCATTAATCCCTTGGTGGATCGAATCATCTAATGTAGAGCTTTCTCCCATGATCTAAACATGTCAGAAATGATGCTCTACTCCACAGTGTAAACTATTCTTCTTATAGTTTTAAGAGAACGTGGACATTTAATAAAGAGGCAAATTAAATTCCAATTAAGTTTGAGATTCTTCAAACATTAAACTCATAATTCATGTCATATTCTTTTCAAAATTATTAAGGTTTGAAAATTGCTCAAATTTTCAAGTTTGTTTAGTAAGTTTCATTAAAAAGATCTGCTCCTCAAGTTTGAAACAATATTATCAAATTGATAACTCCATGATATCGCGCGAATAATAAAGAACGAAGAAAAGTAGCTTACTTCAGCAGGCCACCAAATCTGGCCGGCCGTTTTTGCCCAAACCACCCTCCCTCGATCAACACGAACATCGTTGCTCTCATCTGGAATACCCAATTTTTCATTTTGGTCATCCATGGAGCTGCATAAAATCATGAAGTTTTCCTATGAAAAATTGACTATAAAAGAAGTTATATCAAGCCGGATTTAACACGGTTGTAGTAAAGGAAAACCTGCCACTTAGGGGGTCTAATGAAACATCATATGAAGGGGATTCATTGCTTGCCATTTCATCTCTCGAAGCATTTAAACAAAATCGCAGTATATTATCCAGAGACTCGAATTTCTCTTCGTTTAAGTCACCCAAATCACTAGCGGCCACACTTGACAGTCCAACTCTGCTGAAGGATCGCCTCCATCTGGCGCACATATCTAAGATGAAGAAATCAAAATAAGTTATGAATTCAGATGGATCCATGATAAGAAGCAGAAGGCAAGATTTTGAGTCTCACGAACGTCAAAAGTAGGAAATTCATATTCAGTCGAAGAACAAGCTAAAAATTCATCCAATTTCTTGACAACCACGTTAATGGTGATCCAATTGAAGGAGCAAGAACAAAATCGAGGAAATCAATGATAACTTCATGATATGAAGATGCGTTGCCGCGCGAAAGAGAGAAAGAAATACCAAAACTGGAGGAAGATTCGGGACCGGAGAAGAAAAGGGAGAAGTCAATTCGGCGTTTGGGCGGCGAGCTTCTAGGTTGTTGAGAGAGCCAGGGTAGCATATCAATTTGCTCTCCTTTTAGATTTTTCCTTCTTTTCCTTGCCATCCCCATCTTCGCCATTGCGGGGAACTGAATCCTCGAACCAAATCGGCTTCTTCAAGACGAGAGAAACCCTCGAGGTAGAGAGAAATTTAAAGAACACGATTCTGTATTTCGATCAATTAAATCCAACAATGGAGTCAGGCACAGACGACATTGTAACTTTGTAAGTTGGGCCAAAACGGGCCAACTCTGAAATCATCGAAGCGTCTTTCTTTTCTTCCCATTTCATATCCATGGATCTACAAGAACAGAATCCACCATTTTCTGTCACTTTCTTCCTCGATCAATCACGGATTCTCCCCCCTTCCACAGTTAGCAAAATCGAGAAACCTATCCTCTTCTCTGAAACTCTTCAATTTCATCATCATTCCACTTTTCCAACCAGATCTTAAGAAAGTGAAACCCGAATGTCATGATTCAGAGACAGAATCTCGCAACTGAAAGTTTTCATCTGAAAGTTTTCATCTTGTGTGCTTTAACTAAACCATAATTGTGCCCGTAATGTGACCAGAGATGTCCGATTAAATGTCACAAGAAACCGACAAGCAAGTGACTAACGAGCTTCAAATAGTCGAGGCTAAGTAAGAAAACGTACATAAATATTTTCATTAAAATAAAATAACCACACTTAGGTTAGATTAAATGATTGATTATTAAATAATGTGACGTGACAAATTAAACATAATTTCGAGTTAATTAAGGATTCAAAGAAACACACAAGATGAAAACAAACACTGAATCTCAAGTGGATACAACATATAAGGCTACAAGAATGAAAATATTCTGCGAGTCATTCCTTCAACTAAAGTTTGATTTGACATTGCCTTCAAAAGAGACTGCCACAGATCATGAGATTACCGACCAGTTTCACTGGAATGGAGGCCGCCCAAAAGCTTGTCCCATATTTGGAGGAGGTGGCGGCGGCAGACCAGCCAGCCCCTGTGTTGGTGGAGCGGAGAAATTGAAATTTCCCATGGTAGGTGGTGGAGGAGGGAGAGGTGGAGTCCCGATAGGAGGCATTGGCCGAGGGCCATTGGCTGGTGGCACTGCACCGGAGGGTAGACCATGGGGTGGTGGTGGGGGAGGGAGCAAAGGCCTTGGCGGAGCTCCGGGAGCCGCTATGCCATTGGGTGCAGGAGCACCTTGAGTCTTGATCGGTTCAGGTGGCTTGATTTTGAAGTATAATTGCAACTGTGGATTCAAATAACAGATATTCAGTTTATGTAATAACATATTTCAAGTAACAAAGTTAAGACAAGCTAAATCACAGGATTGGCAATCAAAAACCCAATATGATAGCAATTCCAGAGGTTTATGGCAAAAGTTGGGCAAAAGTTAATTTGTAGATAAGATATCAATTTCAAGAGCAGATCCAACAGACTGCAAAGCTGTGGAGAGACTTAATGTTTAGGCTGTTTCACATATTATTTCATAGAGAAAGAAATGTCATGTGAGAGTCGAACCGTGAACATTTTTGAGTCTGGATCCCAATTTGAGAAAAATTTAGGCGTTGATTTGTCTATTTCTGTGCTTGGAACCTGAAACACAAATCTAGTAAACCACAATTTAATTAAAAAATAAAAATGTGAATAAGAAACAAGATTTACCTTGAAAGCAATGATTTCATACGGGTCAGCTGCAACCAAAAGGTACTGATATCTTTTATCAAAAGGTTGAACTCTCTGAAGTTAAAAAGATACTCAGAAAAAAAAAATGAATGCAGCAAAAATTTAACTAAATATTTTCAGATTGAAAAAAATATAGAAATATTGATTTTACACGTTAAGAAATAAACTTCAGGTAAGCTAGGGCATAGTAGATGAAGCGTATACCTGCTCATAGGAAGACATAAATCTATGTCTTGGCTTTGCAAGGTCTTCAATTTCAGGATATTCAATCTACAACACCATGTACTAGAATTAAAGCAATAATGGTATAACAAAAAAGTATTGTTATTGAGGAATATAAACTAAAACACACCTGAAAAAGCAAAGACCTCTGCTTTGTTTCAGGATCAAATTGCTTTGTAACCCTATACCCAGGCCTACCAATTTTAACTGAATGAAACAGAAGAATACGGGTTTATATATTTAAGAAAAAATCGATGGCATATCAATTCGAAAAATATGCATTCGAATCCTGTAATTAACTAAACAATGAGCGAGAATGACTAGAGAATAAAAAACAAAGAGAACCAAATGCGCAACTAAGACATCAGATGCATCAAATTCTGTGCTAACACAGTATATGGTAACCAAAGATGTTACCGGTAACACAGTATATGGAAGACATTTCGATAAGATTATCTTAAATCACTAGAAATTCAGATACTAAGTTCAAACAGAAAAAACCAGAGAAGAAAATGTATAATCATTTCAATCTTCTGTTATTCAGTTTCATTCACAATAAGTTCTACTACGTGCTCTAGCATACTGGATCCTCTACTATTCTACATTCTTCTCGAAAGCGCCCCGGTGGGAAAAAAATTGATAATACAGCTAACATCAAAAGAAAAAAATACAAACCAGTTTTGCGAATAGAAACTTTGCGTTTGTGAGGCTGAGGCTGAGCAGGAGCGTCTTTGGCTTCACGAGCCGCTCGTTTAGCCAAATTAGTTTGATGTCGCTTCCCTTGCGTGTGCGCCAAATAATTTCCCTCATTGTTGTGAAGAGTCAAACAAAGCTTACACTCATAACTAGAAAGAAAACATCGAGAACATCAACGCAAACATCTCTAGAAAATCAAATTTCAGAGAAGAACCACAATCACAACTAACGAAGAAAAATCACCTCCCGAGATGGTTGCGCATGAAATAGGGATCTTTTGCGAGATCGATAGTCTCAAGAGCCAGTCTCCTGAGCCGCTCCCGACGGTCGATTGCTTCATTCTGCGCCGACGCAGCGCCTCCACTTCCCGGCTTCGACCCCCACTCTCGGTCCATTTTTTCTCCCCTTTCTCAGAGTCGCCCCCGCGTCACAACTCTGGATTTCCTTGGCGAAATGATTCGGGTTCTACCCGAAAATGCATATATCTTGATGGGCCATCTACGTTTCCGCATGAACCCTTTCGGGCCTAATTTGCTTATCAAAATAATTATAATGAGAATTTAATTCTAGTATTATTTTTTATATAAATATCAATATTATTTATTAATTTTAATGAATTTTACCTATCTAATTAACATATTTTATTAATAAATAATAATAAAATCATGAAAATTTTACTAAATTAAATAAAATATTTAACTAAATTGATTGATATTTTAAAATTAAAAAAATAATGACAGAGTGTTCGAATTTCAAAGTTTTTGCAGACGTTATAAAATATTTCTTTCTGGCCAGACGTTAAATTCCTTCACTAAATTAAATTTCAATATCTACCAGTTTAATCAAACAGGAACATCCTGAGCAGCTTTAATCGCGTAAAAATGGCTTCTTTCTCTCTCTTGCACGTTTTCTCTCACCTGATTCTCTCTGCTCCCACCCACAAGAAAATGTAGAGAGAGAAGGAGAGGATGAGAAGAGTGGGAGTGAATCAACAACTCTGACGCAAGTCTCTGGTTATCCTGTTGACCATGTGTTAAAATTCACGATGATCGGAAAATCACGTAAAGAATGAAATGGAATTGAATAAAAGCTGGAGATACAAAGAATGATCGGGATTCATCTACGTATGAACAAATGGATCAGTGAAACTAATGTCAGCGTTCAGAGGTGGAAGCTTTTTAATAATGGCAGTCCACCATCGGAGAGCCAGAGAAGATTATCTTTTGTTCTTTCGTGGAAAACGGCGGTTTTGATGGATGATCGTCCTCCGGGGCAGGAAGATTAAGGTCCAACTGCAATAGTTTTCTCTCCTTTTTAAATTCCGGCGACTGATCGGAATTATCTGCTCCGCCTCCCACGGCGGTTACCAGAGAGTTGATCGTGGTGTTGACCAAGGTCCTGTGCCGCCTCATGTGGCCACCCAGGGCTTGGCCGGAGGAGAACTCGGCGCCGCAAACCGAGCACTCGTGAACCTTGGGTTTGACACTGTGAACGGGGGTCGACGGCGATCTGATCGGGATTTGCAGAGAGAGAATGTTTCCGGTTTTGCTCAACCCATGGTTGTTTTTCCGATCATCTTCAATCGAAGATGACGGTTTGTTATGGCTCGCACGGTGACCACCTAGCGCTTGAAACGACGAGAAGCAGCGTCTACACGTTTTACACTGATAAACGTACAAACCGACGACCTTATCACCGGTTTCCGCCATTGAAACCGATCGAAGCTTTTTGCTCTTGCCTTGCGCCAGTAGAATCAAACAGTTGGCCATATCCTCTTCTTCCTCGGTGCTTTCAACGAAGTCGGAGGAGACGGTGGGGGAGCCGTCTCTTCCGCCGGAGCTAGAGAAGCTGGACGAGACCACGGTGAGCCGGAGCGGCGAGGGCGGCCATTGACGCTTGGTTCTTCTTCCTTTGGCGATCATGATTAAATCCCTTGACCCCATAGCTTCACCCTCTGGACCTTCTTCCATCAAATTCAGAGATTCTAGAGAGAGAGAGGAGAGATGGAGACAAGAGTAACTGAAAATTCGCAAAGCCAGTTTCGCATATCCAACAATGGAGGTTAGATATAGACACAGGTGGACGCCGATACAGAAAGAAATCTAGAGAGAGAAAGGGTAGGAGAGAGAAAGAGTTGTGTAGAAACCCGTTACTTTTTCCAAACGATTCCTTTCTGCAGTTTTGGTTTGCAAGTCTATTACCCTTCCATTAACTTACCTTTAAAATAACCCTAAACTTCCCATTTTCATTGATCTTTTCATTAAGTAATAATGATAATAATTTCGCGTTAATTCCATACGAGTATTAAGCCTTACTCGATGAGTTTCATGTTAAGCAACCTCGTATAGATTTCAAAACCAACCATTTCATGCATGGAACCTTATATCTAATAACCTAGTTTTAAAATCATATGATGTGTTATATCATGTTAGATTAGCATGTTGCTCGAAAAATATTCGTTAAATGTCCAAAAATCAAGGGGAAAATTGGAGAATTTGATTGGAATGTCGACTATAGAGTTTTAAATCCATAAAATAATGATGATTAGCTAATGTAATTAGAATATAATAAAGGGTATTAGCGTTGGTTTAAGTAGAGTGGGGTTGAAGAAAATAGAGGGAAGAGTGGGTTGTGGGGGAGGGAGTTGATGAGTGGAGATGCTTGGCGTGAAGGAATTATTTGGGAGAAAATGAAGGCAAAGAGGGGAGTAATGTAACGTTGTTTAATGCCAGCATCATTGGTTGTTTGGGAGCCTAAGAAAAGCATATTTTTTTCTCAATTATTTCAACCTCTTTCCCCTACTACTTCGCCTCTTCTTTCAATTATTGAAATGATACGAAATCGGGTACTCGATCCAGGTCGGTTCTTTCGATGATCAATCTCCTTGACCTTTGGTATTGGCGTACATGATGTTTGTGCAAAAAACAAATGAATTTATTGCAAATGAGATAGGGTCGTGTTTTGAAATGGATCTTCGTCAAATACAAGTGTTGCGGCATTTCATATATGCCAATTTAGTTTCAATAAACAAAGAATAATGCTAGTGTTAGCTTCTTAAGCTACTTCATTATTATACGTATTAAAATGTTAAATATTAATTAATTTAATTAAAATATAATTAATATAAACATGCAGAATAAAAAAGGTAAAAGCACGAAGGAAAACTTAGAATTATCCATAGATGTAATCTTTGTCTTAGAAATGTATTTTTGTGAGAAGTAGCTCCACGTTGATGTTCTTCAACTCAATCATTTCAACTTAAGGTGTCATTCATACTTAGACGAGAGAATTCTCTCTCAAAGGAACGTTACTACTCGAAGTAGTACTCGTTGAATTCGAATTAACGTGACAAGTAAGAAAATTTGCGTTAATTGAGAGATTGTAGCATTATGAAAGGAAAGAATGTAAAGAATATCTTCACGTTATCGATGACAAAACCATTTGAGAGTAGAAGAATAGGTAGGAGAATATAAGCCAAAGGGAAGCAACCCAAAAAAATAAATCAAACCCTTTGTTGATTGTAAATAAATATTCCATTTTAATTTGGTTTTATTTATAATCTATAACTAATAATGTAAATACTCTTAAATCAACAGTTTCACTTGTAACTCAACTTATACCCAAAAGACGAAATCTCTCGTCCCCAAAGCCCCCACACTCCGGCCCGACAGTTTGTGAGGAAGTTAAATCACGGTGACTCAACGGCTCAGAGATACGAGGTCTTTACTTGATATACCAATAAACTACCACAACATTGGGCGTAACAACTCTCACACTAGGATAGCGCAGACGTCAAACCTAGGCTCTTGTACCTAATCTACCATATCTGAGCAAACTGAACTATGTCCGTGCGAGCACTTGTAACTCAACTTGGTATGAGGAAGATACATTCTAATTCAACCGTGTTGACCGGTCATAGAAACAAAAGAATTGTGTTAGAGTGTGCTTGTATTGAATGGATTTCACCGTTTTGAAACTACAACTGAGAAAATTGGCTAAATTTCACAAAAACATTTTGTAAAAGTTGATTATATCTTAAAACCAAACTCACTTTGATTACTTAAACTAAGCGATATTTAAAAGTGAATTTAATTACCAAGAAAAAAAAAAGACCAAGAAGCAAAGAGTCGTTAAATTGGGCCTCAAAGTTCTTTCTTCATTTCAAACAATTTGAGAGCTTCAAGTGAAGCCTTCAATAAATTGTTGTTATTGCCTCTAACTATTTCTTGTTTCCCATTCGCTTACCCAATCGAAATTCGAGACGCATAAGATGCGAACCATTTACTATTTACCCAAGATTAAAGGATAATCTTGGATTAATTGAGTCCCACTTCTCCCAACATTTATACTCGAGGCCTAGGAACATAAATCTATATAATTGTTTTAATTTCGTAAATCTAATAACTAAGAACTCCAATGTTATGAGATTCAGAAGTACAGGACCATGCTCAACTTTCAGACAAAAAAATCTTTGTCTCAAATTTGGACAAAAATTTGTGTCTAAAATTTAAACGAAATTCCAAAAAAGAGTAAATCTTGCAATTCCTTGTTTTAATATGGGTAGACCCAATCACCGTCCTTTTAACCAGGACGACTACATTTTAATTCGCGGAGAACCAGACGCGTCATTGGTAGATATTTCTCCTCCTGTTTTGCTATTTGTTTCCACCTTGTACTGTTCCGCAACTCTAAGAACAAGACCCAACGGTGTCGTTCTTTGGAAAGACGGTCTCAACGTCATCTTCTGCTTCCTTGGACGGTGTCGTTCGTACCGTTTTTAGGGTATCGCATGCCGACCATCAATCGGATTCTAGCACAATGGCGCCCTCCCGAAACCTCCCACATTTTTTGTGTTTTTTTCATAAATTGACGATTTTCGACAGGTTAGATGTGCATAAGAAGTGCTTGATTCAAATTTGTTTGGATTAATTATTTGAAAATTCAAAGTTGCTCTAAATAATAACATAAAAATAAATTGGAGATTTTTTTCATGTGCCGCCAAGCAAGATATTATTGTTCGGTATCAAAATCTCAAGATCATTGAAAAAGATAGAACGTGGGGTATTGACCCACCAACATAAATGAAATCACATAACCATGTTTAACTACCGTTGCATGTCAATATAATTTATCGTTATATTATTATTATTATTATAATTACGTGACAATATAATTAATAAATTGAAGGAAAACAACTATAAACTATAAGTTAATAACCTCAAAGTAGGCTGGTTTTATCGAAGGAAATCGACCCAAAAGTTATGGTTTGGTTCATAACTCGAGTCAGGTTCGATTAACCACTGTTTAATTTGTCTAAAAACGACACCGTTTTGGTGTCAGGAGGGAGAAGCGCCAATGCCACATCGCTTAGCTGATTGGATAGTGACGTGGCAGATAGAGTCGGGAATCCTCTAGAAAAAGCTCTTCTTCATTACTAAATATATTTTAAATTCTTTCTTAGCCAATCCCCTTCGTTCTTCAAGCTGGCCGTTAACTGGCTAAGCCGGTGGGTGGGCCCTACCTCAGTTAATATAAGTGGACGCTCAAGCGAGCAGAAGAACACTCCTAAGCTACATTTTGCAACGCCTGCTCGTTCATCTCCGGCTGATTTCTACCGTCTGATCTTGATCAGAGAGACGCCATGCCTTTCCGAAGTTTTGCTCTAGGCACGCAGGAAGAGTTCGTTAAACCGGAGCTATGGAAGTGTGGGGTTGCCGAGTTTATTTCCACGTTGATCTTCGTCTTCGCCGGCCAGGGATCGGGAATGGCATTTGCCAAGATAACGAACAATGGCGACACCACTGAAGCCTCGATAATCGCTGCCTCTCTCGCGCACGGTTTCGGTCTTTTCATCGGCGTCGCCGTCAGCTTCAACATCTCCGGCGGGCACGTTAATCCCGCCGTCACCTTTGGTGCGTTCGTCGGCGGCAATGTCACTCTCCTCCGCCTCATTGTTTACTGGATCGGTCAGCTTCTCGGCTCCGTCGCCGCTTGTGGTCTCCTCAAATTCACCACGCACGGCATGGTGAGCTCGCCGTCGTGTATTAAACTTCAAAGGTGCTAATAACTTCGACGTTAACTTAGAATCTTTTCGCAGGTTACGACACCCTTTTTGTTCTCCTCCGATGTTACAGTCTGGAACGCATTCGTTTTCGAGATCGTCATGACTTTCGGTCTTGTTTACACTGTCTACGCCACAGCAATTGATCCGAACAAAGGAACTCTGAAGACAATTGCGCCGATCGCTATCGGTTTAATCGTCGGTGCTAATGTTCTCGCCGGAGGAGCCTTTGAAGGGGCGTCGATGAACCCAGCCGTCTCATTTGGCCCCGCCTTGGTCAGCTGGAGCTGGGACCACCAGTGGGTCTACTGGGCCGGACCCCTCATCGGCGGTGGTATCGCCGGCCTTGTTTTCGAGGGGCTTTTCATCAAGCAGACCCACGAACCTCTCCCCCAAGATTTCTGAGGCACCGGAAGACCATCGTACGTTGCATGTGCTTAACCACCAGCTCGGAATTTCTCTACTTGACTCCATTTATTTCTGAGGGATTTTTCTCTTTCTCTTTCCTTTTGTTCGTCTTGTTCGTCGCTTATTTTGAGCCCTGGGATTATAAGCTATTGGATAAATGAAGAAAACCAGGGTTTGATTCAGTTCTTGGTGTATTTTTCTCCGGTTGTATTACTCCTCATCCCATTGTCAGAGTCGTTTACCTCTCAGTTCTTCATATTAAGACTCCCTGGTTTTTCATTTTCTTCTATGTTTATTGATCCCTCCGACATAAAAAAGAACTCTCGCCTATAATGGATCAAGTTTCTTCCTCGTCCTGCTGAATTTCTCGGTGAGTTGAAGAAAAATGTCAATAAAACCATGCAAATTAACTGGAATTTCGGGTCTTAAGTGACTGATTTTCGAACTCGAGAGTCTTCTCTCAATTATGGATCTGAAACAGGAGAGATGAAGACAGCCTTTTTGGTAGAAACATCTAGGTTTAGAGGCGTGGACCCTATCTCTTTCTGTTCCTGCCATTTTCAGCTCGCTTTCAGATTGAATTTGAGAAGTGGCCATGTGCAAACATTACATCAACCTTTTCTCACGGATTACACCGACAGAATCCGAAGAAGACGATAATAGACTCTTCTGCTGAAAAAGGAAAAGAAGAACGAAAGGCATCGAGAAACAGCCAAAAAAGTTTTGAAGAAAACCCTAACGTTCAAGATTACCAAACGGAACAGGGATGCACTTATACGTTGAAATATAGCTTCAGTCACGGCTCGAGGATAGACCTTTAGCTAGGTTTACAGTGTAACACACGAAAAATGAACCAAAATCTACGTAGTTACCATGAAATATACAGATATTATGATGGATAGTAAAAGCAGAAGATTCTCTTAGCTAATTCATCGTATAATTGAGGTACTGTTCTTGGCAATCAAAACCTGGTTAGGGTCCAGTTACAGCGCCATTGCTGTACGATGGTTGGAACAGACTGTATATTTTTCTTTATGAGTGGGATTTATGATGGAAAATTCCGATGGAGAGTGACAGCTTCTGTGAGCTCCATGTGCACGTCACTGTTTCAACTGTAGGTCAAAGATGATTGTTCTATCTTTTTGCTTCCAAATGGTTCATTTCTCCTCCAAAATTTCAATTTATTTCATACATTCTGATTTCAAATTCTTAATCTACTACTAGCATGCAATTCTAGCTTTATTTACGAAAAATAACCCTTGAGAGCTGCGATTCGTTTAATAAAAACAAAAACGACCCAATATACTATTGATAGCGAATGTCTAGTCCACACCAAAAATGAATTCGTGAGAATTCAGTCGTAAAGTAGACAATAATATAGTATGAACATAAAGAGATGTCACTAGAATGTTGAATCTAAATCTCTAGCGGGCATCATTATGTTCTTCGTCGAAAAATACTTAGCTCCTGCTACATTCATCGTTATAAGATTTTTGACTCGAACAAAGAAGCACGAATATCCAATAAATAGAGAAGCTTAGTCGGATGGGAAAGAGATTTATTTGCTGGAGTTGGGTTTGTGTGATGGTAGAGATGAACTTGTCGACCATTAAGAGATTGAAGTGGCCTTGCATTGGTTTCAGCATGCTGCA
>QAOC01040521.1:89303-101107 GCA_003255005.1 Begonia fuchsioides | reverse complement strand
CCATGAAGTGTAAAATCCCAAAATAGAAGCTCACTTTTTTAACCAATAAAACAGGCTGAATTGATTATAGAAAACCATTTCGGTTTCTAAGAACCAAACCTCTATATTTCCAACCCGAAGCGTCTAGATTTCAAGATACAGAAATACAAGTCAGGACAGAGAAACTACAACGACAATTGAGTAGTGTTTCATGCTTATAAACAGGGAACGATCGTAATAGCCTTAAAGATACAGAGATTCTATGTCAGAATACTAGAATAAGAGCACATGAGCAAGCAGTTGAAAGAGTAATCACCGGTCAACTCCTCATCCGCCTATGCTTCTCGATCACAAAATCATTCACGACCCAAATAAAAAGCAAAACTTAAAGTCCCGGTGCTTGTGAAACCGAAAAATGCATCACCTTTAACGATCTATGAACGACTTGTTCATCAGGCTGACAGCATTATCCATGAACTGCAGAAAACCAAGAAGATTATATCAATCATGGTATGGCAAAAGATGTAATCCTCAATAGATGATATGCATAGGTTCTGAATGAGCTGAATCGTTATTTGGCAATAGGCGAGAAAACGGCCAACAACGATAAAAACAAAATTTTAGCAGCAAAATAGATTGTCTGGGTAAAGAAAGACGAGAGCCTTGAACTTGCGTGTTTATTTGCCTTGTGTACATATTATACAGATGAACATTGCAAATGAACTCGAATACCAATACCTTTCCGAGTAGTTTAAGCTCTCTACCAACTGGTTCAAGGAAATTCAACTGTACCTCTATGGGCCATACCTATTGAATGGAGAAAAAAACGCATCCAAAAGTACATGAGAAAAGGTAGAATACACAATTTAGCCACAAAATGATGCAAGAGAAAAATGAAAGATTCAAGCCATAGAGTTTCTAAATTCGACACCAAGGTACTTATTTGAAAAGATATATTTGACCACACATCAGTAGTTACTATAGTATATGTAATGCAAATTAGACAATTAAGAGTGATAAATGCACAGACGCAGATGCAGAAGTCCAACGGCTGCCAATTTAAACACCTAAGCCTGCCAATTTTATAGTATGTGCATAATTTCACAGCCAATAACTAGTCAAATATACATCCGCAAACACATAAGAACTAACAATGAAAAAGACAATCCAACTGAAGATAAAACAGCTCTAGAAAGATTCAGATGGTGAATCAAACATAAAATTTGATTGAGATCTTCATCAAACCTTGAGAAATTAAAATAAACGATGACGAAAAAAAGGAAGAACCTTTAAACCGAGTAATATGATGGGTACAGTTTGTCCAGGTACAACACAATCAGGCCCCGCCGCTTCAACTATGGCCTCCGTCGCCAATCCATATCCTACGGGATTAGGATGCTGCAAACAAATTCAGTCGACACCATCGCACAAAAGTTTCAGAAATCGGCAAGAAACCATACAAAAGTTAACAAACAGAGAAGAGAAAACCTCCATGACGGAGAGAGCGTGATTAGAATAAGGGGTTTGGGAGAGGCGGAGAATGGGAGAATGATGAATTTTGGGGACGGGATTGACGGAGGAAGCCCTCCACGGCGCATCCTTCTGGAGAGCACCTCCGCCGCCGCCTGCATTCCGAGACATCGGCGGCTGAGTTGACCGGAACTGCTTAGGGTTTTACACTCGCCTCGTTCCCTTCTTCAACGTACGCAGCGTTGCCGCGCTCTATGAAATGTGGCGAACCATGGTTTCCTTATCGCTGCAATTGTCCATGAAGTAGCGCTGTGGCATCCCTGAAAGCAATCTTTTGGTTCAAGTCTTTCCTATTTTTAATGTTTAATGTTTAATTTTTAATTATCCTCCTGTTTTAAAATTACTTAAATATCATATCTACAACTTTGAAATATTTTTGCAATTAATTCTTCAATTTTTTTACAATAAATACGATAATTTTTACTTAATTTCGAGACACTCTCCGTTTAATTGTTGACGTAACCAAAAGAATGATGAAATAAAAAAATACATATTTGAATATTAACAAAATTAATAAAACAATTATTGAAAATCGTAAATATACCATATTCACATGCATAAAATTAAGAAAAATATGAAACGCCCGCACAGACTTAGCTCAGTTGGTTCAGAGATAGTAGATTTAGAACAAGAGTCAAGGTTCGAGTTTGCTCCACTGCAATTTGGAAACTTAAATCCTCACAATGGTTTGGAGTCGTTCCTTATGGTGTCAGGTCGTGGCCTCCCATCTCTGGGCCGCTGAGTCACTGTGATTTAACTTCCTCACAATCCTCTGTCGGGCAGGAAGGTGAAGGCTCTGAGGGCGAGAGATTTCGACTTTTGGAACAAGAAAAATATGAAACGAAGAACTCCAACAAAGTGAAACATACTTCACAAATCATTCTTGATGTTAATGTGCAGCACGAGCTCTCATATTCCTTGCACCACTAAATTACATTTTCTTGCTATTGCTGTTCTTTTCGGATCGTAGTGATACGGTAGATAATTCAGAAAATAAAAAAAAAATAAAAAAAAATTTAATAGAGGGTACAAAAATAACAAAAAAAAAATTATACCACCCAAATTGGAGAAGCAAGCAGTTTCACTTTCGTCTTGCTGCAACATCTGTTAGTCTCTTCCATGTCAATTCCCGTCTTTGCTCGACTTCAATGGCTGCCGCTTCTCTCGCCGCATACTCTTTCTGACATTCCTCGAACAACACAGCATCCATTTCCAAGAACATCTTCCTCACGTTGACAGTCAGACCAAGAACTGCTTGGTTCCAATGAGTTTGGATGTTCTTCTCCAACGCTGGGAAGATTATCGGTAAGATCACTCCCCGATTTTGAGCGATCAAACTCACGATGTGTTCGTTGTTCCAGTAAAAGAGGGCCCGCTCGGCCACCTGCGTGCAAATGAATCTTAGTTGAAAAGACCGATCACTCGTCTACATCATGAATCTTAGTTGATCATCAGAAGATCATCAAAATCCATCACTTTTAACTGATAATATCAAGAGTTTTTCATTCTTAAGGACAACATGATACACCACTAAATCCTTAAAAAACAAACAATGAATGAATTAAGAAACGATAGCAGGGAAAAAAGAAACATACCTCCTCGACCATAACCAACTCAAAAGGTGACGTATTTTTAAATTATACAACGATATGTTAGTGCATAAAAAATACAACGATATGTTAGTGCATAAACATGGCTCTATAACATGCAGATGGTTACTATGGATCTCCAAGACTTAAAAAGCAGAGAAGAAAACAAAGCAATCATGTCAACAACGCCAGATTTTTCAGTGAACACAACATGTGGGAGGAAGAAGCAATCCAGAATATTGCTTCTAGTAAAGGTACAACAAAACTTGTTCTAAAACTGGGGCAGAGTAAGAAAATGATACCTCTCTCACCGCATTTAAATCTATCAACATTTTTGTCAGTCTCGGTGATATTACAATGCATATACTTACAAAATAAAACCTTAAAAGTTAATGCCAATCAACAAGAAGTTTAAAATAAGAGTACTGCTAAGTTTATCTGATTATTATATCTTATTAGTGTATATATAGAGGTGTCAACATCTATTGATTCAATTAACGTATAATTAATATATTAAAATATAAATAATTATTTAATGTATTTATTGCACTAATCGATGTTTGATACGTCAGCGTACACAATAAAATAGTATCAAAACAATAGTTTTTGACTTGCACTTAAAACAATTCCAGAAAACAATAGACCAATGATTGTCTTGTACTAGCACAACAATTTAGAAACTAATTAGGAAGCTTAACGAAATGCTAATAATAGGATATATAAAAATGCTAGCAATAATAAAGAAATTCACGATAAAAACCTGTATTATATATACTGTAACGGATTCAATACTAGAACATTAAAATTGTTTCCAACCTGAAAATGGGAACTGTTGAGGCACCGACCAATCTGCCTAAAAAGTGGAACCATACAACGCTGAAATTCAGCAGACTGAGTGGCCTCGAGCACTTCCTCGAGTTCTCCAAGGAAAAGAACTTCTTTCTGACAATTGGTCAAGGGCCAGTATTTAAGTAAACCCCTAATCACAATATCTGCCAGCTTGAAATCCTTCTCCACAAACTGTGTAATACAATACGATAACTGCTGATGATATACTGCAACAGGTTTAGGCTTATGCAAAGGAATTAGCGCTCTAACAAGGAATAACTTATGCTCCTCTTTCATAGGCAGTGCAAACCCATTAATAATACTTCCTAAAATCTCCAAAAGCTCACCAATACCACCGTGTCTCTCTGTCTCATATATAAATCGATAAAAAATGTTGTTAATTGCTTTTCTAATAAACGGTCGATGCACCATGAATTTTCCATATATACGATGCAAGATAGTCTTCAGATACTCCCGCTCTCGAGGGTCCTCAGAATCAAACAAATCCAATAGTTTTAACACAAAGGAGTGATCGATGTACCTCTTGGCAACCTTGGTATCAGTATCTGAGGAGACAACATATCTCAAAAGGAGCTCGTATACAAGCTGCAAATGAGGCCAAGATGGTTCCATGTAGGGTTCATCCTCTTCCGGATCAGTGTGCTCTTGACCTGTATTTTCATGCGAAGTTGGAGGCAAACACCGAAAAATGTTTATCGAAATCATTTTTATCATTTCTTCCTGACAAACTTCTGTGATTTTCCCTGATCCGGACTGTATAAAATCTACCAACTCCATAAGTGTCTGTCTCTTGATTTCTTTTTCTCGGGCAAACTTCAGAGTATCAGAAAAATCAAACTGAAAGCGACAAGTCTGCAATTTTCGGATGAACAAGTTCTGGCGCTCGGAAACCGGAACATCACGAAACATCGGAAGAGGCTCCACAGAGCCTGAAGGAGGAGCCACCGCTGCCACCACCGCAGGTCCGCCAGAGCCAGGAGCAGATAAAGCGGGTCCAGCTCGTGACGCATGATTTACGACCACGTTTGTCGTAGAGAGAGCCCCAGAATTCCGACTAGCGGCAAAAAACGAAGGATCACTAGCGTCAGACTTGGACGGCTTACGGTGCCCACCTCTGATGAATTTCTTCAACATTTCTTCCCAAAAATATAAAACCCTATTACTAAAACTAACAGTAAGATTTGAAAAGGCTCCCGAATCAAGAATCAAATTCGAAGTACGCACTTGAGATTTGGAGCCGATAGTCAGGAAATACGGATCAAAATGCACAAATCACATACCTTCAACTAAACAGATTGTACCCAATTCATTATTCTCCACAATTTTCGGAAAATCGGAAATTTAACGGGAGACGCGAATCAAAAATTAGGGATTGGAGAAGAAACGCTACCATTTTTCAATTTGCGCCCGCTAAAAAGTAAAACAGAGGATGCAGCCGCCGTGAAAGCAGAGAAGCCATGATGGAGAGGCCAAGAACCCGGCGATCGGAGGACAGAGGGAGACGCAAAAGTGGAGGAGGATAGGAGTTGGAAAATGGAAATTCAGGGAAAAAGGAAGTAGAAGGACAGCTGTTTTCTAATAGCTGATGCTTAATGACACAATTATTTTTTACTTAATTAGCTTAATCCTTCCCACGCGTGCAGAGAAGACTCGCTCCGACATTGCCACCCATGATGACGTGGAATCCTACTCAGCGATGCCCAAAATTACCTTCGATTTTAATCATTTTCCTCTTCTTTTTCTGGTGCCCCCCGATTCCCGTTGATCACGAATTCATTTGCTCATAATCTATCTTCATCAAAGCTTCAAACAGAATTGCTTGCTTGTGTAATTAATACTCGAGTTATCCAATAGTGATTTATATTATTATTATAACACGAGCATTAAAATAATACAATATATCAATAACTGATTAGTTATATTTATATATTAATAATATTTTAATTGAATCGATCAATATTAAAATAAAGAATCAACTCTAACTTCCTAAAAGGGATCATATTTTCAACGAAAAGAGAAATCGGTTCTACCAGTTTGCTGTATGATATGCTTTCTGGACTGAAGAAGAGGAGGAAGCTTATAGATTCCATACATTTTGTGACCAATTGCAGGAATGATGGTCATAGTAAACCAAATCCTACACCACCTCTTCCTTACAAGGTACCTTGTTGCAGCGACAAACTGGCCTGCCAGAAGCTTCCCATCCATTGTAGCCACGCTCCAGAACCAAGATGTTCTTTATTTCAACTCCTTCGTCTGCCTTTTCCAGGTGGTTGGAAAGCTTTGCTGCACATCTTGGCCCTCGAACCTACAAAATCATAAACCAATTGTCACATTCAAAATTGTTATATGTTACGACTTCTCTCCCACACTACACTTTATTCGGGGGCGCTTCACTCGGGTTTTCTCCCAGTCTGCTCCCTCTCCGAGTCAGAACTCTCGGCTCGGGAGAAATTGTAGTAGAGAGTGGTAGATCTCCTCACTAACTCGTCAACAGGGTTCGATCTTCAATAATCTCCTTATGAAGAGATTCAAACCTTGTACTTGTGTCGAGCTCCCGAGTGAAGTGCGGTGTGGAGGAGGGGTCGTAACATTATTATCATGCTATTTTAGAATATGCACTCGATTCAGTATAGAAGAAGCTGCTAATCTTTAATCAAATGCAAGAATCAAGAATATATATAGAGAGAGAGAGATCCAAATTTCAACACTTGCTAATAAACCAATCCTCCTCACAATGAAACCAACATTGTTTTTTTCTCTGAAATCGGGCGACGATGCTACTACACCCAACAATTTACTACACTTGTCTCGAGAAAGAAAAAGTGAGATGTAACAGCTAAATAAAAATGGAATCGTTTTCATGAAACCCATCAGGTAATATGGCTTAACAAGTATAATTTTATCAGCTCAAACAGAGCATCGTGTCAAACAAAAGCAATTGACACATTAATTTCAACTATTCAGATAGAAACACTATATAATTTATTGCTTTCTTTCATTATGGGCGAAACATAAATTAGTAGAGGTCGGTTGCTCGTGTAGCGACTAGATGCAATGGTATGCAACTAATCAGAAGCATTCTACCATTAATCATTTGTACATTTATAATTTTACTTTTGATCTAGTTACAGTTGATAGGCATAAAAATAAAGGCAAGTAATTGATCTAATCTATCATGAGTTCACTAAGATCACAGATGAAGACAATAAACCTGGAAATCAAGAAACAAGTATTGCTTTGAAGTCAAAAAAGTTTCTCTGGCTCGTGAATTTTCAGGGAAGACTTTATATTGAAGGTGATTACTAAAGAAATCATCAAAACCTGGCTTAGGGCACAATGGAACACAAGGGTATCCTTTCCTTTCACTTCTTGAACGAGATTGGAGATATTATCAGAGAAGGTATCGCTTGCATAATGCAGAGAACCAGCTATATGCCCATCGTAGCTCCTCTCATCGTCCCTTGAAAAAAAAACTGAACATTAACTTACTCCAGATTTATGCTTAATCCAGACGCATACCTGACATCAACGATAGCAATATTTGGACGGCGTTTGAGTGCTAGGAGCTGAGAGGCCGAGATGAAAGATATCGACCTCGACATGACCTTGCTGTTCCTCCTCCTAAGATATTGGTGAGGCAATGAACCCTTTTGAAATCTGCGGTACGAGTACATCAGATTTACACAGAGGAATTACAAATCACTAAGAAAGGGGAAGAGAATTATAATCAACAGACAGCAATACAAATCAAGATGCGCAAAATCACAGAATCGTTTGGAACAGAAGGTACGCAAATTCAATTATCTCCCTGATTCGAGGATCGTACATCGAACAAAAAAAAAGATTCAATGTTTCAATTTACATCGCCCATCACCTCTAAAAATCTAGGAGCTGATGTTGATCTGTAGGACTATCAGGATCTGATCGACTGGCGGAGGAACCTGTTGCTCATAACCTCGAGAGAGAAGAAATAACTCGCTCTATGGGTTGACTATCCATTTCTATTATATGGTAATATACTAATTATATTGACAATGTGATAATGAACAATAAAAAAAACAACTTGAACAATTAACTATTCACTTTCCACACCACCAATGAAATAGTCAAACAGGCGTTCGCAAAGCCGAACCAAGATCTTACAAAATTAGCGATCAAGGACTTGGCTCTCTTCTTCGCAAATTGTTTGTTGGGTTTTTTCCTGAATTATTAGAGAATCTTACAAACTCGAAAAATTAAAATATATATATATATATATATATAATCACTTCAGGATTCAGGAATAGTCCGAGTCGGGGAAATGAGATGAGGACTCGTCTCCCGTCAGCTTCCTCGAAGTGGGTTGGCTTCGGCTTCGGCTTTTGTTTTGCACGCAAGCCAAACCAGCGGAAACCCAAATTTCTAGATTGTCAAATAAGTTATCTGTGGCATTTAAAGAACACATCTTTTCGATTTTGCATTCCAATCTCTTTATTCATTGTGACGAATAAGGGAATCTAAATTCCTATAAAAAGGTCTCCTGCTTTGGTACGAAGATACACTTTAATTGATCAATCACAATTCGATACATCAACGTGTAAAGTAAGAAGATATATTAAAAAGATAAACCTAACACTCTTTTGATTTTGTTCTTTACAACTTGCTTTCATCATTTCGCAGGTTGGCCAAGAAAAATTCTCTCTAGTCCTAGTTCTCCAGGATGGCCACCTTTCATGAGAGTGAATCCTACTTTGGATTGGTCGTATCGGTTTGTTCTTATAATTTATATATTCCTACGATTAAGCTACATAATGAAAATAACAATACGAAAAAGTCATTACCTATTACCATTTTTTTTCTTCTTACTTGAGGTTTCTCTGACTTGTTGGCTTGTTTTTTCATGGTCAGAGATGTATGGGCCTTCATGTTAACCTGCAAGGTTCAATATTGTAGTCTTTATGATCAAGGGTAATGTTTTTTTTATGTTGTTTAGGTGCTAATGTCACTTTTCTTAATTATGTTTTGACCCATTTCTTTTCCATTTTCTCAGATATATCTCAATTGGGAGCATACATGACACTCTTCCTAATTCGTTGCTATGCTTTAGTGATTCATCTGGGGAAAAAGGAAAGTTCAAGCCAGCTTACTTACTTTTGGATGGAAGGTTAGAAAGAGCAGGGAGAGTGAAAAAGATCTCTTTTTTAATCAATGATAGTTCACAATCGGTGAACAATGGTGCGTGGAGTGTGGATTTGCAAAAGAATAGCATGCGTACAGCTTCAGTCATTGCTGTTGGAGATGAGATTCTGAAAGCTCTGTGTGATTCCTCTTTTATAATTTATTCTCTCAACAAGTTTTAAAAGAAATTTTATGTCACTTCCTCATGTATTTGTACTCAGAAACTGTATGAAAATGAAAATATGAAGTTAGCTTTTCATACATGTACTATTTTTTACTGATTTTATTGACTGTAATGCGTAAGTTCTTGTTCCTTTTTCTCTGTTCCATAGCTCAGTTTTGGCACTGTTCAGGATCTTGTTGGATCTTCGTTGGTTACTAAACTCAATTCCTTTGGTTGGTCTGTATCACATTCTGCTGTAGTACGAAATGATGTAAGTTGACATCAGAAATCAATGCATGTATTTATAATCTAATAGCTATAACTTTTATCATTTTATTTAGGTTTTAGCATTCTCTTTCTAAAGCAAAGTTTATATAAAAAGAATTGATTTCAAGAATGAACATAATGTTGGTTTTGGGGATCCTTTATGCTATTTTCACCCTTTGTATTTTCTGCTTTCCAGATCGGTTCTGTGGCCGAAGAAGTTGAATTCCGAAGATCAAATAATGATATGGTACACTCTATGAATGGGAAGTACTTTTCAAGGCATATCTCAGTGCTCCTCCTTTTAAATAATTTATTTGTTTGGCCTGACTTTCATTAGGTATTTATCTATGGAGGGGTGGGGCCCTTACATTCAGATGTAACTTTGGGCGGCGTGGCAAAGGCGTTTGGAGTTTGTCTGGTGTGTTGTTTTGCTTCATATTTTTATAAGGAGTAATTCCACCCAAGTTATTTTTTGTAAAAAGAAAACTTAGAAAAAGGATGTAGTAATAACTGTTCTAATATGTTGTTGGAAATCTACTTTTCTGCAGGCTGTTTGTGTTTTTATCATACTTACTAAGTTTGCCATATTTTAATTTACAAGGCCACTGATGAAGAATTTGGAGAGTATCTAAGGCATCTCACAGGTGATCAGTGCACTAGTTGTGAGAATGAGGTAGAGTAATTTCATCCATCTCTTATGAATGCTTACGGCAGTGACTCAATTGCTAAATGGGAAACTCATCTCTTTCCACTTTAACTGCACCTGAGTTTAGTTTTATAGGAGGACTATGTTTGATTCAACAATGATTTATGTTTTTCTAGTCGTTCAATATCCTTAAAATCATATGTAAATAGCCAATGAACGGTGAGGACTTGTTTTCCTAGAACCTAAAATGTCGAGGACTTGTTTTAATTGCCTGAAGGGATCTCTGAATTACTGCATCATGAAAGCTTGACTCTGCCTTTGGTATTTTCCTAGAACCTAAAATCTCTGCTCCTAGTTAGTTCTATGCATTTGTTAGAATCTAAAGACTTCCTTCGATTATCTCTTGCAGATCAAGTGTAGAAACGTAATTGTTTTCAGTGCGACAAATGTCGAGGAATTTCATCAGCAGTGGAACTCTATGATAGATCTAGCACGATCCAACGCCTATGACCGATGCCTTTGCGATGAGACAGTTAATCACAAATATTTCCGATGTAAGCATGATTTTCGTACCATATATCTCGTCTTTTAGATCGGATCTGCACCCTTATTCGTAGATTATTCGAACACCTGCAGGTAGAAATGGCTCCTATTTTATCCAAACGTAGCCTTGAATTCCCAGATGTTTACATTGGTATGAGCTTAGTGACCAATCTCTTGTGTTAACTAAATTTTATGTGCTCTAAGTTTGACCCTTTTTTTAATCTCTGTCCTTTCAAGGACCGGTTGTTATTAACTTCACTAGCAAGGTAAGATTAAACAAAGATATGAACTTCGAACGAACATTCGGATAGATTCTTTCAGGTATTCAAGACCTTTTCCATTGCTTGTTCACAGGACAAGGCACGGATTATGTCTTCTATCGAAGCTTTGCGTAAAAAGTTCCGTCCAGAGGCATTCTCAGAGGTCGATTCGAAGAACTAGCACGGCCATTTACGGTTGCCGAACAAAGAACCATTGTAGGTGAAACTGTAGTAATGTTAGAGCGGATAAAAATGAACTCTTTGATTCATCTCAGTTGGCTCTGGATATCTATGGTGAAATTGTAAGACAGTGCCTGAAAATTTAGATGGCTTCATTTGATCTCTGTTTGGATTGTCAGTTGCATTAAATGTATTGAAGCATCTCTTGAACCGGATGAGTTGCTAATGTTTCAAATTCCAATAAATATTTTGAATTTTAAATAATAAATTATTTCTAATTTGAGATGGGATTATTTTTTTATGAATAAATATTAATTTACGAATACTTGCATTAGAGACGCATTGAATTTTATTAAAATTGTAAAAATTATTTTTATTATCATGTTAATTTAATTAGTTATTTTTATCAATTTAGTTAATAATTAACTTGTCAAAAAAATAAAATGAAATATATAAATAAATTTATATCATTATTTAACTTATTTAATTTAATAAAAAAAATACTACAAGATAGGATAATTTTTAAAGATAAGATAATTTTTAAAGTTCAAAGTATCTATTATAATGATAGTTATAATTTATATAGTAAATTAATATTTCTCGAAGTCTTATAATCTCAAAATCATATTCACCAAAAT
>QAOC01040521.1:34811-82675 GCA_003255005.1 Begonia fuchsioides | reverse complement strand
TTTTTCCTTTTTCCCGTACAATTTTTAATATTCTGTAAAGATCCTCTCATCTTGGAGATCGAAAATGGCTACCCATATCCAAGAACGGTAGCTGGAATACATTTCTTTGATGATTTGACCAACCTTCTCCAAATCATGATTCCCCTTTTTCCCACGAACGAAACTCACCTTTCTGTCGGCGTCTCATTATTTCGTATCTGCCTTCACAGTGAGGTTTGACGAATCCCCCGTAAGCTGTTTCTGCCATGATTTGGAGCTCGATAAGCAGCTTTTGGCGAAGATATGGCACTTGTCGAGTTTTTTACTCTCTGTTTCTCGGCCAGGTTGTTTCGTTTACGCTTGCTCTCATGAGCTTCACTTCTTCTCTCATAGCAAGTCTTGGTAATTTTAGAAACCCGACTCCGATCTCTATTCTAGGGTTTTACTCATCTTTCTATTGATCGATTGGATTTTGTCTCAGGGGTGGACGCGCCACTTACTCAGAGTCTCTTTGTGTACGTTGCTTTGGCCCCCATTTATGGCTGCATTTTGCTGTACAGGCGTCAAAATTTGCAGGTTCTTCCTCTATTTCCATCTGATCTCATCCTCTGAACTCAGTTGAACTCATCCATTATTTCATTGAATGTGAAGTTTATAGATCATTCTTGAGAAGATTTGTCTTGGGTATACCTTTAAATTACATCAGAATTCAGGCTGCTGTTTCCAGATGGGAAAATCGCTGAAAAATCTTATTATCTTGATATTTTCTGTTGATTTGTTTGTCATCTTCTTAATCTTGTTCATGGTGATTTCTTGAAGCTTCCATGGTATTGGTACCTTATCTTGGGTTTTGTTGACGTCCAAGGGAATTTTCTCGGTGAGTAACGTTATAATGTAAGTTTTTACATTCAATTCTAAACTTCATATTATCAGACGATTAGATTTACCATAAGAAAATTGCAGAGACGATTGACTCGTTCTTCGTTTGTGCTTTTCCATTTTGAGAATCAAGTTCTATGGTTTTCATAATCAAAGAAACAATTTGATTATTTGGTGCAGTCAACAAAGCATATCAGTTTTCATCCATAACAAGTGTGACATTGTTGGACTGTTTCACTATACCTTGGGTTATAATCTTGACATATTTTGCCCTAAAGACACGATATTCACTCTGGCAACTATGTGGAGCCGGCCTCTGCATTCTCGGCCTTGGTTTAGTTCTATTGTCAGATGCTGGAATTGGGGGTGGAGGTGACGTCCTCTTTTCGAATATCTCTCCTTTTTTTTTGTATTATTTCTGCAGAGTGGAATTATTCTCTTAATTTTAAGAAAAATGCTTCTCTAAGGTGGTTCAAGGCCTCTTCTGGGCGACTTTCTCGTCATTGCTGGGACGCTTTTCTTCGCCATGAGCAATGTGGGAGAGGTGGTTCTTCTTTCTTAACACCCTTTCCCCTTTTACCCGTTTAGTCAAAACAATAAGCAGATTTTGAATTGAGAAACCTTTATCCAGACGGTTCGGTCTTTTATTTAATCTTTGACATACTGCAGGAGTTTTGCGTGAAGAAAAAAGACCGGGTCGAAGTGGTTTGCATGATTGGTGTTTTCGGGACGCTAGTTAGTGTTTGTGAGATGTATCCTTTTACAAACCTTAGGGATTTATCCACTTTCTAGTACAGCCAGTGTTCATATTTTCCGTCACGTTTTTTAGATCAATTTTGGAGCGGAAGAACCTGGAATCAATCAAATGGTCTGTTGATATTGTAAGTGTTCAATTTCATGTCTAGTTTGTCGATTTTCCTTCACATGCAAATGTGGATTTCCTGTCATTTTCTTTGCAGATATTGGGCTTTGCTGGGTATGCTTTTTCGGGAATATTGTTCTATACCCTTGTTCCATTCTTACTCAAGGTTACTCCTATTTGATCAAACCATGGATTTCAATTGCAAGAAATGTCTGAAAATGGTCCCTTTTTTGTGCTTTTTTCGAACATAGTTGAGCGGGGCAACGATGTTCAACCTCTCGGCGCTTACGTCTGATATGTGGGCAGTCATTATACGTATATTCTTCTACCGCCAGACGGTAATTTTTTTGGAAGTTTCTAAACAAGTTTGTCTTTATTCTTTGATTTAGCTACATTTCTAACTTTGAACTTTAGGTGGATTGGTTATACTTCTTGTCATTTGCAATTGTTGTTGTTGGTCTCATCCTCTACTCAACAACGTAAGACTCTCTGTCACTCCCTCTCTCTCCCTCTCTCTGTCTTATTTGTTGGTTTGGTGGTGTAGGGAAAAGGAGAATGAGCCATTGCCATCTGGCGAGGAAAGAGGCGACAACGTAGAGTATAGATTGATTAGCGATGAAAACTCTGGCTCTGGCAACGAGAGCTTGGCTAGCTGAACCATCTAGATTTGTGGTTCATCATTAATCATTTTTTAAATCTTCCTTCTGTCACGAATGTCTTACAAAAACATCATATTATTTTTGAAGAAAATGAAAAGAATTTAGCTGTCCATTCACGAGCTCATTTCGTCGTTCTTCACTTATTTGAAGCTTTCGATTAACAAATAAATAAATTTCGATCTTCAAGTATGAAAAATGATGCTTTTTTCGACGATGCGGAGAAAAGTTGGAGTATTTGGATGAATCTGTTCTAGTTTTGATTTCACAGAGATACCTAAAAGAACGAAAGAGCACCTATTTTTTCGCGGTCTTCGTTTTCCACCAACCCGTGCAAACAACCCCGTCATTGTTGTCCACCTAAAGGGTCGAACCAGACATAAAGGAGTGTTGAAGAAATCATGAAAACTTGATTATAAAAATCTAATTTTGGGGCTGAGTTTTAAAAAAATAAGTAAAATCGGATCTGAATTTTAGAAAAATAAATATTAAACTTTCCAGACGCATGCTCGAACGCATTTGCTCCCTTCCGGCACGCTCGACTGGACCATCCGAGCATTAGGCTTGGCCTGCTCCAACCAATCCCTATGCCTTGGGGGCGACTGCGTGCCGGGCCGCCCAATTTCTCCTCTTTGCGAATCAACGTTATTCCCATTTTACACGTGTTTTTCAGATCCATAAAAAATTCTATCACATACAAGAAACAGTTATTTGTGGACTGACTGAAGATCCATAATACAAGCCACTTCACTCTCCGTCTTAGGCTCTCTCTCTCTCTCTCTCTCTCTTCATGGCTTATAAAAGACGTCTGTTTATGATGAGCTGAGGAAGGGTAAAACGTCTCCCAAAACAATGAACAAGCTTGGTTCATTTCTCTTCATTGTCACTCTCTGGCCTACTCTTATTCGTGGCTCAGAAGACGCTGAACGAAAGGTACGCCAAAAGACCAAAAAAAAAAGAACCATTGCATGGCGACTTTTTGGTCGTGGGTTTATTTCGACTGCTTAATAATGTTTTCTGACAGAAATCATTTTCATTTACTGTCTGATATGATTTTGGCTGACTCCTTGTTTGAATAATGATCAGCCATGGA
The DNA here is from genome assembly GCA_003255005.1 of Begonia fuchsioides. Classification (NCBI taxonomy): domain Eukaryota; kingdom Viridiplantae; phylum Streptophyta; class Magnoliopsida; order Cucurbitales; family Begoniaceae; genus Begonia; species Begonia fuchsioides. The sequence continues at coordinate 79,206 of QAOC01040521.1, read as the reverse complement.
TCGTTTACATGGGAGATTTACGTGGAGATGATGCTTCTCTGTCAGATCTCCACCACGATATGCTTTTGGCCGCCATTGGAGAGTACTGTTCTTGACCTCAACTCACACTAGAATATCTGATTTTTACTTGTTCTTCACCACAAAACTTATGTATTTGTACGATTTTCCAGTGAGAATTTGGCCAGAGAATCCAAAATACATACATACGAGAAGAGCTTGAACGCTTTTGCTGCGAGATTGTTGCCTCGTGAGGCAGAGAAACTAAAGAGTAAGATCGAAGAAGGATTAAGCCTGGATTTGTTTAGTCAATGAATTAATCTTTTTGAGTTAATTCCCAGATCACGATGGGGTGGTATCTGTGTTTCCGAGCAAAAAGAGAAAGCTTAGAACAACTCGTTCTTGGGATTTTGTTGGACTGACGGAAAACGCAAAGAGACAAGCCGCCGTCGAGAGTAACATCGTCGTAGGTGTGCTGGATACAGGTATTTTCCGATGCATGTTGCCGGATTTAGTCAACTACTCTGATGATACTCCGAAGAGATCAGTGAATTATCTCTTTGAAGTCATTCAGGAGTCTGGATGGGTGCTCCCAGCTTTAATGACGCAGGATTCGGACCACCCCCTCGGAAATGGAAAGCCAAATGCCACACCGGCGGTAATTTCACAGGCTGCAACAAGTATGAATATTTCCTCCTTCAATAATTATAATTTATTTCTATTTTTTTACTTCCAGAAAACAAAATAAAAACATTCGAGACATAATATGGAGTGAGAGTTAGAACCTTTAGAAAGTAATTTCTATTATTAATTCAATTTTCTTAATTTAACTGAGGAAAAAGCAATAAGATTTGTTTGCACAGAAAAAAATTAATAATAATGTTATATTTTTCTTTTTATTTATCATTTTAGGATAAATCTGACGTGTAAAATAATAATTAATACTATAAATGTATTGATTAATTTTTTAATTTATAATATAAATTGAATTTTAATTTTCTTAATTATTGTTTAACTATTTTAACATTGTACAATCAAATGAAAATTGATTTACCACAAATTACAGCAAGGTGATCGGAGCAAAGTACTTTGATCTGGATAAAATGGATCCTAACCCAAGTCCAGCTGACTCTGATGGCCATGGCTCCCACACTGCCTCCACCGCCGCCGGCTCCATAGTGAAAGGAGCGAGCTTGTACGGGATAGCCAAAGGGACGGCGCGTGGTGGTGTGCCGGCGGCGCGTATAGCTGCCTACAAAGTCTGTTGGACCCTCAGCTGCACCGATGTCGATCTTCTGGCTGGGTTCGACGAGGCCATTTCGGATGGGGTGGATGTGATATCCATTTCTATCGGAGGTCCTTCAGTGGATTTTTTCGAAGATTCGATTGCAATCGGAGCTTTTCATGCGATGAAGAAAGGTATTTTGACATCTTGTGCCGCCGGAAATGATGGGCCTTCTTCTTCGACGGTGGAAAATGTTGCGCCGTGGATTATGACGGTGGCTGCGACTAGCCTTGATAGACAGCTTGCTGCTACTGTCACGCTGGGCAATGGTGTCGAAACTCCGGTGAACTCTCTCTCTCTCTCTCTCTCTCTCTTCTCGATACAAGTCTGATTAGGGTAAATTTACGAGCAGGGTATGGCTATAAACACATTTTCGCCGAAGAAAAAAATGTACCCTCTAACAAGTGGGACTAAGGCAGCAAATGTCACCGGAGACGAGTACGGCATTCCCAGGTAAGAAATTGAAACAGTTTATCAAACTGGTAATGAGTTGTTTTACTAATCTGAGCCTAAAATGGCGTCTAGTGCTTGCGACTACGGAACCCTAGACATAAACAAAGTGAAAGGGAAGATCGTCTACTGCCAAGGAATCGTCGTGCCGGAATATAATATCCGGGATCTACGTGGCGCCGGAGTTATCATGAAAACAGATACAAAACAAGACTATACGTTCGCCATTGTAATCCCCGGCACGTACGTCTCTCCCGACGACGGCGATCAAATCGATCGTTACATCAACTCTACCAAGTATTTTTTCTTTCACTTCCGGCTCGGAATTCTCTGTCACTTTCGCAAAAAAATTCTAGGTTTTCACCGTGGATTGATAATACAGGAATCCTCAGGCTGTCATTCATAAAACAAAGAGTGTGAAAATTGCAGCGCCTTTTGTTGCTTCTTTCTCCTCCAGAGGACCTCAAACAGTTACCATGAATATTCTCAAGGTAAAGTCCCTGTCTCTACGTCTCTCTGTCTGTCTCAAAGGCTGATGAGTTTAAATCGGCAGCCGGACATTGCCGCGCCGGGGATCGACATTTTAGCTGCATATACACAGCTATCAACGGTAACGGACGATCCAGACGACAAACGGCATGTCGTGTTCAACATAATCTCAGGTACTTCGATGGCTTGTCCTCACGCATCGGCGGCGGCTGCCTACGTGAAGTCGTTCCACCCATCATGGTCGCCGGCGGCGATAAAATCAGCGCTCATGACAACCGGTAACAAACCAATCTTCTCACAAACGTGAGAAATCGTCCTTTGTTGAACTTTTAGCCTTGATCTTATTGGTTTCCTTTATTTTGATTCTAGCCACTCCCATGAAAATCAAACAGAAGGACGCGGAGCTGGGATCAGGATCTGGACAAATAAACCCCACGAGAGCTTTGCACCCAGGACTTGTTTATGACCTTTCACTGTCTTCTTACATCAGTTTTCTCTGCAAAGAAGGGTACAACAGCACCACCATCGGCCTACTCACCGGCGGAAAGACGAAACTCAAATGCTCCGACTTCAAGCCGGCGGCGGGAACCGACGGTCTCAACTACCCAAACATGCACACACAGCTCCCTAAATCCACGTCAAAAATCTCGGCTGTTTTCTACCGGACGGTGACCAATGTCGGATACGGAAAGTCAGTGTACAAAGCCAAGGTGAAATCGCCGGAGGGTTTGTCGATCAGAGTTACTCCGGTGACTCTTGAATTTGAGAAACCATATCTGCAGAAGTCATTTAAGGTGGTGGTGAAGGGTTTAATGCCGAATAACACTGAAGTTTTATCGGCTTTGCTCGAGTGGAATGATTCGAAGCATAGGGCTAGTAGTCATATTCTTATTTACAGAGCCTTGTCGTAGGTGATTAGAGGTCTCTTAGCTTCAAGTTCATTCTTTCAGAATTTAGATTAGATTTCTGTCATCGCATCTTTGATTGATTATTTCTCCAATTTTGGAACTTATTAGGAAAAATCGATTTTGATGTTCATTTCGAGTCAAATGAATCCCAGCCGTTCAAAATATGCAACGAAAGATTAGCAGCGAATACATCTCTAAATTCAAGGTTAAATTTATAATCTATTTAAAATACTTTATTTGGAAGTTTTTACTTTTTATAGTACGAAAGGGGAGGGAGAGCTTGGGACAAGCAGCAAGCCCGTGTGTGAAGTAATGGTTTTCGTGACTATTATTTTCTTCAGCCCCAGGTTTCTACCTTCTTCTTCTGAAGCAAGGAAGTTAAAAGCCGATGCAGCTAACCGGGCAAGATCATTACCTCAACTGATTGCCGAACCGACCGATGCTCGATCAAATTCCTTTGTTGAGACCCAAGAGTACTCGTCGCCTGAAATCACCAAAGGCGACGGACATGCGGCGGCTGTCGATTGGTGGACTTTAGGGGTGTTTCTTTACAAAGCTATGGTCGATGAACTCTTCCAAGATAGAAACGACATTGACCGAAAGGTTTGTCAAATACACGATGACAGCGGTGTTCTATTTGTTTGGTTTCAATTTGCGAAAATTTGCACGTTAAACAAATATGTATAAAGTTCGGATTAAACTATCGAAATCGAAATAGTAAAAGGTTGTTGAATTACGGTCGGGAAACAAGGTCCCGAATCGGCGTCGTATGGGCTAGCATTTTGGAATTGAAGAAGTCAAAGTGATTCTTCTTGAAGGATGATTATTTATTATTAGGGCTACAAGCGTTGTCTTTTTTCGTTTTTGTTTGGACGTTAAATGCATGCACGTCTTTCTCTAGAATTTGGTTGGATTTTCTATTGTCGGATTATTGATTATTTTAAGCAGTTGTTTTTTTAAATGTTCTTCTGTCACCGTGTTTTTAGTTAGGACAATTTGTGCACATTGCTTAATTTCTTAATGTTCAATCGTGGGAAATGAATAATAATTTGCTGCTTGTAGTAATTAATTATTTAAAAGACACCCATGTTTCTTGGTTCATTTACATATTCTTTTCATATATACATACATACTTATGTTACAATGGGTTTGTTTTTTAAATAGCGCTACATTAAATCTTTTATCCCATTACCTTAAAATGTTTGTTAAATTATCAAGTTGTGCAACAATTGTTACACTTATAATCGGCTTATTTGAAGACATGAAATAAGAGATTAAACGCGAAGTTAGTTATTTTTAATGATTATATCAAGTTGTCGTATTACATTTGAGAGAAAATAATTAGATTGAAGTGCTAAATATTAGTAAGCGAGTTCATGTTTGACCAAAAAAGGTTTGACCAATTGAAATGGAAGATTCCAAGGTAGTTTGAAAAATAGAATCCTATGCGAAAGGAGCCACGTCGGACGCAGGAACACGTGGCAGCGAAGGAGAGGGAGAAGTGATTAAACATGAGGCGGACACAATCCGACCGTTTCTGAAAATCGATCCGGTTTTGAAACACCAAATCACACGTGGAAGTCGGGTTAAAAACTGGCCCAAATACGTGGATCCACCGAATGTCGGTGCATTGATGCCACGCTGTCTTAGTTGGGCGAGTGTAAGAGAGCTTTCGCCCATTCTCGAGGACCCACGTAGATTTCATCAACCTTTGGTTGATTTTAGTTATTTTTTTCGTTCATTTTTTTAAATTAAATGTTTTTTGAGTTTGTAAGGTTGAAAGTCTGCCATTGATGAACGTGTTCTTAATTACAGTCAATATAAGATGAACCCTAACCCTAGCTTGGCTCAGATCTGATGGCGGAGGGAAAGCAGAAGAGAACTTGTCATTTTGCGAGATGAAATTTAAGCTTCTTACAGTGGCCATGGCTTCCAGCTGTAAAGTGGGCAAAAAAACCAGGTCCTGTAAGAAACTGAGCAAATTTCATCTGTACAAATGATAAGAATCCCCACCCACGGACTCTCTCCGGAATTCGAAATAAATGTAATCCACTTTAATCCCCTCTTCGCTTCCCTTTTTTGTTGGGTGCAATTATAATGTATTCACGTCTTGCTGAAGAACAAGGAGAGAGAGAGAGAGAGCGAGGAGAGAGAGAGCCAAGCTCGCGAATCCCGTGTTGCAGTAATAACCCTGTATTTTATTGTAGCTGGTAGCCTGTACTGTAGTGAGGAGGAGAGAGAGAGGGTCTAGAGTTGTGGTTTTTTTTGGACAGAGACAGACACTGTATACTATTTTATTGTCAATTAACTTTCTCTGTCTGCGGTCGTGTAACAGAGAGAGAGAGGATCTCTCTCTCAGCCACCTCTCCTTTTTTTCTTTTATTTAAAGAAATTGACTTCGAAATAAGCTGTTCATATCATTAACTTTCACCTGGATTGACTTCAACACTGGAGCTCAACGACCATTCTTTTTTGTTTTTCTTGATTTTTTTTCACTTTCCTCGACTTTCTAACCCTCAGGGCTCAGATTTGAACGAGGAAACCTCCTCCCTCTTTCTCTTTCTCTTTCTCTTTCTAGCTCCATCCCCATCTCTCTCTATGAAGTGCTATATTTGGGTCCAATCCCATCGTCTTCGATCTCCTCTTTGGATGCTCTACTTTTGCCTAAAGCTCGCTCTTTTGTGGTGCTGAAATTCATACCCAGCTGGGAATTTCTGAATCCCGTCCTTGTAATCTTTTCGCTGTTCGTTTCCTTTTTGTTCTTCAGAGGTTATGATGACTCAAAAGCATTTACACGAACTTCTTTGCGAAGATCAAGAGCCGTTCGTTCTCAAGAACTACATTGCAGACAGACGCTGCCATCTGAAGAGACCCTCACCGCGATCAACCCAGATTCGCATTACAAGGAAAAAACAAGAAAGCTCGAATCTTGCCGGAAATTTCTCCAGAAATGCTTGTTTTTTCTCCTCTCACCAGTCCCCCGACGTCAAAAACTACCCTCTTATTCAACTCCGGTCGCCGGTTAAAAGCCCTAAAACAGTCTTCCTGCATATTCCGCCGCCTAAGGCGGCGATTCTTCTCGACGCGGCTGTCAGGATTCACAAACAGTCGTCGGCTCCGAAAACGAAAACCCATTCTAAAAACCAGGGTCTCGGGTTTTTCGGATCGATCTTGAAGAGATTCGCAAATCGTAATAGGACCCAAAACTGCGAAAATACTGGAGAGGAGGAGGATAAAGTTTCTGTGAGAGATATTCTCAAGTGGGATTCGCCTCTTCGACATAGAAAAAGCTCGACCAAAAGCCCGATTGTTCGGAGTCCAATAGGGTTTTCAAATGGAAGGTCAAGCGGTGGATTTTGGTCGGAAAGCAACGAAGAAATTTCAATAGATTTAGAGACCTCGTGTAGTAGCCATTTCGACGAGTTAGAAGAGTTCGAGTTTTCTCCTCACTTGAGTAACGATTTCTGCGAAAGCCCTTTTCGTTTCGTTCTCCGAAGCAGCCCATCCTCCGGTCGCAGGACGCCGGAATTCTCGTCGCCGGCGCCTTCACCCAGTCGACATAAAGTAAAGGTATGTCCTTTTTTACTTCGTACTCGACCTCTGATGAACCCTTGGCTGTATTTGGAATTGTCGGCCGTGAAATCCACATGCTGGCCGAACCCGGTTCAAACAATCTCATCGATATTCTGAAAACTTTGGTTTTTCTCACGCCATTTTCGACTTTTTCCATCAAGCTCTTCTGTTTCAATCATCGTACTTCTCATTTCTCTCGTCTCGCAAAATAGACGAATAAAATCTGAGCTTCTCTAAGGCCATTTCCATGTTTCATCTTTGCTGTTATTGTCCCGCAGAATTGGTAGAGAAATCAATATCAAACAGAACTATAAAACTAAGATTTATTCTAACCGAATTCATTGACATGGAAACTCGCAGGAGAACATGAATTATGATGCTGAAAGCTTAAATAATTCGCAAGTTGAGGAAGAAGAAGAAGAAGAAGAAGAAGATAAAGAACAGAGCAGCCCTGTTTCTGTGTTGGACCCTCCATTTGAAGATGATGAAAGAGAGGATGATGGCTGCGATTTGGAGTGCAGCTACGGCATTGTCGAAAGTATGTAACCTAATTACATTCGCTAATTTTACATGTTTCGGAGTATTATATGGTTTTTACTATTCCTGCAATTAAAACCACACTGTCTTGTTTTAGATTTGGTTTTTCTGTTCTTGAGCCATGATCTTTGTTTTCTTCTCAAATTGATTTACAAGTGATCATCTCTCAGCACATTTGAACTCATCTGAAATGGAATGTTAGACCACTCATGCTAGGTCCCTGTCAATCAATGATCGTTCATCTTTTTCTCAACTATGATATGAAGAATATCATTTGAATAGGGGAATCTTTTCGGGACCCATTTGAAAGATTGTTTTTTTTTATTGATGCTGGTGAATAATTTGTGATTTGAGGGTCCCAGCATCAAAAACTGTCACTGTTTTGTGGGTTTGGTCTGCTCTTTTTGTAATGGTTGGACCGTGCATTATGGTCTGAATTTTATGAACTCAATCAATGTAGCTCCATTTCTCAATTTTTCAGGGGCTAAACAGAAGCTTCTAAGCAAGCTTAGTAGATTCGAGAAACTTGCAGAGCTAGACCCTGTCGAACTCGAGAGAAGAATGCATGAACTAGACGAAGAAGAAGACGACGATGATGACCAAAATGAAAACTCGAATTTCGAAGAGGAAGCAACCGCAAGAAACTTGTTCGATGAAGAAGAAAGTGGCGATCCAAAACCGATCATTTGTCATCATTTGTCAAACGACATGAAGCGGTTGATCTCGGACATAATCGCCGAAGAGGAGACAGACGCGAATGTTTATGAAAACACAGGCGATATCGTTAGAAGAGCGCTCAAGCGATTGGAGACATGGGAAGAAGTTAAAACGAACACGATCGACATGATGGTGGAACAAGATTTGAGACAGGAGAGTGGAGAGAGGAAGAAGAAGATGAGAGAAGTGGAGGTGAGAGAAACAGCCATGGATGTGGAGCTTGCTATCTTTGCTTTGCTGGTGGAAGAATTGGTAGTTGAACTAGATTCTTGACCATTTGCAGGCTTTAATTTTCTAGTACTTGCATATTTTTATTTGCAGAAATATAGTATGACTGCAGCTCCAAACTTAGAAAGCTCTAATGTTCTTGACTTTATATTATTAGATTATAGTATTCATTATTCAATAATTTCTCTTTTTATAGATTTATTTTCTATATTAAGAGAAATTGAAATATTTTTTTTATTATTTTGATGTTTTCTTGCTATGTTTTGTTATTTTCCCTGTTTGAGTGCGACAAATTGTTTGATCTTTCCTCGTTAAGTAGCGGGTCAGAAAGAATATGTTTGTTTTGGTCGAGTTAATTAAAAGTGATATGTTTCTTATCGGGTTTTGTCGGTATAATAAGAAACATACTCTCGTGTTCTCCATCTTTGCGGGCAAGACCCGTTGTCGTCGTAGAGGGCTGAGCCCGACTATCGTAATAAAATATTATCTGATGAGCTAAATGTGTAACGTTTATTCGCGTGCAATTGCAACCATTGTTGAAAGTATTAATATGAGATTACAAATAACTAATTCATGTTTGATGCAAAGAATTTCAACATCTTATTACAAATGATTAATTAATTGATGGGATTAATTAGATTAAGATAAGGATTTGATTAGATTTGGTCCATAATGAAAAAGATAGATTCCTTTGCCATCTTTTGTTAGTGTCCCTAAACAATGCTCTTTAACTTTCTTCTTCTTCGTGATTGAGCTTTCTTTTCAATACAAGGATGACAACCCACCCCAACCAATATTCCCGACAAAAACATATATAAAAAGAATAAGCTTCTTCCTCGTCGTTTTCGGCCACCACTCGAGCCGGTTGTTGACTTACTAATACTCGTTTGCTAGTTGCAAGAAGAAAGGTCCAATGTTTCGAAGCTATGCGAGGAAAATAAGGTTCAATTTTATTTAATTTTGACATGTTTTTTTTTTATTTTTCTGCTCTGGTAATATATATATATATATAAACAAAGATTCAATAACCGGTAAAAGTAAAGATCTGAAGGATATAGGCTTGTTAGCCCGACCCGACCTGGAACCACCATTGGTGTTTGGCTGACCGCTGAGCCATGAAAGACGAGCCAGTTGACCATCTAAAAACTCACTGAAGACAACCGGGACCTAATCATTCCCATCTTCTTCAGTTTTTCACACTAACAATACCCTCTACATAATATCATTAAAAACAAAAAAAAAACAAGGAAAAAACAGTGCAAAAATAATGGTTTTAGAGGGTAGGAAAAAGCTAGGAGAGCTGGAGAAAAAAACGTGTAGGCAGGCAAATTTTATGGCCTCTACCGCTCGTGCATGAACATCGCAAGGCTTTCTTTATCTTATTATTTGAAGGACATTTTTCAGACTCCGCTGCAGCACCAAAATTCAAATGTGAATTGATTGAATCTTGCACGGCTTCACCAGTAAACGCATCGGTTTCAGAACTCAGAACCCTACAAAATTCCCTTCTTAACTCTCCTTCTCGACGCTTTTACTTGACTACATACATCGACCGACGGTAGACGTCTGAATCAGCTTTTGTCGTTGTAAGATTCAATGCATCTTCATCGCTTCAAGTCATATTTTGTCGGCTCGGCTCCATGGTTCCACAAAACACACAAAAGAAAATGGAAAAGAAGACACGTTCAAGGTTCAAGAAGAAGAAATGAAGACGAAGGCAGGATTAGGGTTAGGGTTAGGATTAGGGCTAAAGAAGAGAACGCAATGAATATAAAAGGTGGTATGAGTACACTCGTCAGTGATAGTATTCTGCATGTATAAAATCACATGGCTTTCATATTCAGCTTCAAATCCCTGTCGAACAACGATGAATTTGTAGCATATTAAAATCTCAATATTATATGTTTAATCTGTCTAGAAAATCTCAATTTAGATTTGCAATTTATTTGGTTTGACCCTCGAGAGTCAAATAATTAACCTTTAATTATAGCCCTCCTACTTTATGGTTTTTATATTTTCTTTATTTCACCTTCCACTCTAACTTTCTGTCTTAACTTTTCCTTAACAACTGTGCTTACTAGGTAATCAAATTATAATTCATTTAATAAATATAAATAATTATTTATTATATCAGTTAAAATTTGATAAGGGTATGTTAAAATTATAATGTGACGGAGCATAGACGTGACAATTTATTATTACATAAAATAGATTAAATCAAATTAGTGGGTAATTATGGTTGTCAGGCATATTAATCTCAGCTGGGTGGCATGAGACTAGACAGCAGTGGTCAAACGGCAGGATTTGGACGAGGCAGTCAGCCTAGTCGTCGAGTTTTTCAACGCAAATTGAGAAGAAATCTCAAGTCAAAACGGTCAAATCCCTACTTACTACTGTACACGCGTCATCAAATGTGAGAAACAACTCATCTGTCTTCTGTTTCTTATATCCACGTGGCATATTCTGGTTCCTTCATCTCGCTCTTCCCTCCTCTCTCCTCCCTCGCTCTTATTCATTTCTGCTTTTACTATTAACTTTCAGAGAATTATGACGGAATAATTTAAGAAAACTGTGATTCATCTCTGGATTATTTATGCAGTAAATCCATTTTGTTATTAATAAATGTACAGGCGAAGATTCAAGCCTACCATCGTAAGCTTTTAGTGGAAGAGAGAGAGTGTGGGAGAGAGATGAGAAGAGGAAGGACAGACATGGGACCAATTGTTCTGAGCTTCAAGTTCGATAGTTTCGTGAACGACACGATCCAGCTCCGGCGCTTCTTCTTTTTTCTTCTCTCTCTTTTCTCTCTTTCTCTCTCTACCACCACATTCTGAGCTGAGTTTTTCTCTCACTCCAAGAGCTTGTTCGAATCCTACGATAATGGATGATCATTACGGCCTCTCCGATCTTGGAAAGCTAGTAACCGGAGGCAACGCTCATTTACCCCCGTCGACCTTTTCACAGATTCTACCTCAGCCTTTTTCCGGCCAACTGAATTTTGCACCGGCAGGCGAAGGCTCTCGTAATCATTACGATCTGATGGGGATAACTGGCCGCTGCTTGGTTACAGACATGTTGCCGGAGTTTAATTCCGACTGCGCTACTGCCACTTGCAGTGCTTCCGCGGGTGCCGGAGCTACGAGTCTGAGTAACGGTTTCGAAGTGGAAACGGCTTACGGCGGCGGTGATGGACCGGGGAGAGGAAGATGGCCGAGACAGGAGACTCTTGCCCTATTGGAAATCAGATCTCGACTGGATCATAAGTTCAGAGAGGCGAATCAAAAGGGTCCATTGTGGGACGAAATTTCAAGGTACGTCCCAAGTGATGTCTTGATTTTTGTTTTTGTACAACTCTTCTCTTCACTGCTTACCTGTTTCAAGTTTTTCATCTGAAAATAAAATCAGCCCTAAATAATTTCGAAGATTTTAAAAGCCTACGTTCTTTCACTTCAAAAATCACTTGAGAAAACCAGGTCAGGGGATTCACGATACAAACGCTTCTCATCTCAGTTATATAAAAGTTTTCTCTTCGTCCCAATTGAAATTAGGGTGAAAAGGAGAAGACTTGTGTATCAGCCCACAAAAGTTTCTGTTACTTTCGATTTTGATTGTTTCTACACCAGTTATGATTATGCTTTTAGAATTCAGAGTAAGCGAATAGAGTTGCGATTTGATGTATGTTTCATGATATTTTTCAAGAATAAAGAGTCAGAATTTGAGATGTGTGCTTCTCATTCATGGTCGATGCAAGTTTATCTCTTCGAATGCTCAAATGTCTGTGTTCTTCCACCTGGTTTCAGATTCATGTCCGAAGAACATGGGTACAAAAGAAGTGGGAAAAAGTGCAGAGAAAAGTTTGAAAATTTGTACAAGTATTACAAGAAGACTAAGGAAGGAAAAGCTGGAAGACAAGATGGCAAGCATTACAGATTCTTCAGACAGCTAGACGCTCTGTATGGTGAGACAAACAGTGCTGTCGCCTTCCCTGAAACTCAGTGTCTCGAAACCAGAGCTTTCCAGCTCCATGACAATGGCGTTTTAAGAGCTCAAAAAGCTAACCAAGAGGCTTTTAGTGTTAGTCTGTCTAATTGTTCTGACTTCAATTCCACTTCCTCCGATGAACGTGGAATTTTTACAGCAGGGCTTGTTGACAGTGATGTTTACGGGGAGAAGAGGAGGAAAAGACAAGGGAGAAGCTGGGGAGAAAAGATAAAAGAGTTTGTTGATTTCCAGGTGAGGAAAATGATGGAGAAACAAGAGGTTTGGTTAGACAAGCTTATGAAAACCCTAGAACAGAAGGAGAGAGAAAGGATGGTGAGAGAGGAAGAATGGAGGAGACAAGAAGTGCTGAGGATCGAGACAAAACAGAAAATATGGGCCATGGAGAGGGAATGTATTAAAGCTCGAGATGCAGCTTTAATGGCGGCTTTAGCGAAACTCACCGGGAGAGAGTTGACGGGGAATTCTTTTCAAATGGTCGGAAACGGCGACGACGGCGATGGATGTCCGGAATCTCGAAAACCGAAAGAACTTTGCGAGAAACAAAAAGAGAAATCGAGCTTGTTTGGTAACGTTAGTGTCTACTCTCCGGCCTCTGGAGGAATCAGCGATCATGGCTTCGGAGAGAGTTCAAGGCGACGAGAAAATAAGGAAGCTTCTCCTCGTAACTCCATTAATGGCGAACAAGGAACAACCTCAAAGCTCTTGATGAAGAGGGAGAGGCATTGTGGGAAAACTATGGATCGAAGCTCAACAATGGAGACATAAACCAGTGATTAAAGCTGGAAAACATGAAGTTATGTAAGAAAAAATTGAAGTATCGACTTTCTTAAACATAACCCACGATGTCTATTTCAAAATCTTCTGTTCCTTTTGGATCGAGAATTCTTTCTCAATCTGTGCACGACCATCTGGTTTTGGAGTTTAGACGAGCTCAATAAGACAAGAAGGGAGGATGGTACAAAGATGGATGTGTAGAAGAGAGAACTCATCTATATCTGGTCAAAACGACATGGTGCAGAAAAAAGGTCGTGGACAACAACTGCAGAAACAAGGTCGCCTACAACAAATGCCAGCGCAGACTTAAGTGGTCCAAGCTGAGTCACTGTCATATACTCCTCATATACTGTTGGTCCGGTCTAAAGTGTGAGGGGCTTGAGAGCCATAGATTTATAGTTTGCGTTTTCCTACAAGGTCAGACATCTGAGTTTAGAAGAGGTCGAGAAAGAAGAGATAGAGACAACATCGGAGGGTGAAATGGCAGAGCCTGAACCTATCGGCCTTCGAGCCCGTCCATCTGATTAGCGAGAAGTCAAAGTGATTGAAGCTGGGTGAAATTAAAATAAATGAAGCTGCTTCTACTGACCCTGACTTGACTACTTACTGACTCTCCCACTGTTTTTTGATCTCTGTTACGAGATCTCTCTCTCTCATCAGTGTTTTGAGTTTGGATCGGGCCCAAATTGAATTGGGCCAAGAGGGTATGGCCCATTATCGATGCCCGGCCCGCTGCACAATTGACAAGGCAAAGCAGAGAAATTAAAAAACCCGAGATTCAAACTCACAAAAGCACAATTGTTCCTCAAGCTTTAATGCATTATTGATAGTTTCAACAGAATCCTACTCCGAACAGACAGAAATAAAAGAAAAGCATGAAAATGGCTCTAGTACTACTTACTAGAAGCTTGAGAACCCAGCCGCAGCACTCTCAGAGAAAAAGAAGATGACAAATATCAGAAGCCAGAGAGACTTTTCTAATACTTGTAGTCCTTAACATGAAGGCTCTCAGCCGCACCTTCTCCTAGTTGAGCATCGCCCTTATAAGTTCCAAGAGTTGCCTGTGAGTTGGCTTTGCATCGGACAAGGAAAGCCGCCTGAGCCTTAGCCACATTCTCCTCTTTCCCTGACCAAGCCTTGAGAGTACTCTGTTGAAGGGCACGACCAAAAGAGAAGGAAAGTCCCCATGGCTTCTTGCCCTTGAGATTGTTCATGGCGTTGAGATTGAGGGTAGCCTCCTCCTCGCTTTGCCCACCAGACAAGAACACGATAGCCGGAACCGCTGCAGGAACAGTGCGCTGCAGAGTTCGGATTGTGTACTTAGCAATCACTTCAGGGGACACCTTTGGTGAATCTGAGCCAGGGGTGACCATGTTGGGCTTCAAAAGAGTGCCTTCTAGAAGGACCTTATGATCATTCAAGGACTTGTAGCAGGCAGCAAGGACCCGCTCAGTAACTTCCGCACATTTGTTGATATCATGAGATCCATCGACCAGGATCTCTGGTTCGACAATTGGAACAAGTCCATTGTCCTGGCATAGTCTGGCGTATCGAGCCAATCCATAGGCATTTTCGTGGATGGCTAATTCTGATGGCTCGTTGGGACCAATCTTAAGAACAGCTCGCCACTTGGCAAATCTGGCACCCGCTTCATAGTACTTTGCACATCGTTTGCCAAGGTCATCAAAGCCTTGAGTTGTGGTCTCACCATCTGTTCCGGCAAGTTCGACAGTGCCCTTGTCGACTTTAATTCCAGGGAGGACTCCACCTTCCTCGAGGACTTCAACAAAAGGCTTACCTGGGAAGAACTTGTAAATTAATTCAATGCAATGGAAGGGCCACTAAAATATAGTAATTCTCAATTTGACAAGTTTGTAGATAACGTTAAAGGATAAAAAAAATTATACCTGCAGCTGTGCTTTGGTAGAGGGTTTCCTCAAATAGAATCACTCCACTAATACACTCTAGGGCACCAGGAGTGCAGAAAAGAAGCTCTCTCAAAGCACGCCTGTTTGTCTCATTATTCTCAACATTGATGCTAGACAATCGCTTTCCAATTGTACCGGTCGACTCATCAGCAGCAAGAATACCCTTTCCAGGGGAACCAATATAGGCAGCATTAACAATCAGCTCATCTGTAAGAAAATATTCAGTTAATGAGAATAAAAGCACAACATTTAAAACAAAAAAGACGACAATTTCAAGCACAAAGAAAGATGAGCATCTACAATAACATAAATCTGAAGTAGTCAATAGCAGTATCGCCAAAGCACAATAAATACTACAACAAAACTGGAACAGGCCACTGCATACATAATCCAAATCTCAAAAACAGTTCAGCAAAGCAAATAATGAATGATACACCTCTAAGAGCAAAGAATACTAGTTAGAAAATAGCATCACAAATATCTCATGCGTCTACATGAGGACCTTCTTTACAGCTAGCTTTCTCAGACTAAGAAATTACAAAACAACAAATGTTCAGAGCCAACATAGGATGAGAAGGAAAATGTGGCCATGGATCAAAGCGCGCTTGCCATATCCAGTCCCATAAAAAAAAATATTCATGCTTCAAAACTTTAGCTCTAGCTAATAACGAATCATTTCATATAGCGGGCAGCAGAATCCAATGATCTCTCTTAAGTTAAGCGGATCTAATAAATCAATGATTAACGAAAAAGATGAAACATTTACCCCTTATCAAGTGAAAGAATTGGTTTGTTCACAAATTCCAATCATTTTCACCACACAAACAAGCTCCAAAAGGAGCCGAAATCTCAAATCAGAGAAACAAATCAAACGAAGCAACACAGATCACAGATCCAAGCCAAAGGATCCGAAATTCATCACTAATCCCATATCGATCCAGAAAACCTAACTAGAAAAAGGAAATTACCATCGTACTTCCCCTTGGCGCAAGACATGTTCGACAAAGAAAATAGAAATTGACGATAAAAACAAGGATTCGGCGGAGGAGACGGCGAGAGGTAAAAAGTGCGAAGGCTAGGGCTTTATATCGTGAATTCGTGATTGAGCACAAACTCGATAGTAGACGTTGGGAGAGGGCGCAGAGACATGGGTTTGGCTTGTCCTCCACGTAGTCCATGTGTTCCAGAACTTTCTACTACTTGACATTAATGCCCCTCCCTTAGTCCCTTGTTAAGGTTATGTCAAAGAGAGTTAAAGGGCAAACAAAGAATTACGCGAGGTAGGACGTGAAGGGTGGTTGGTTTTCCTTGGTACGTGTACGTGTTAGGTCAGGTTTTTCACACTGCTCCCTTACCTTTTTTTAGAAAATCATATACTTTTAAGTGATTAGATTAATCAGTGTTGTTTTTCTCCTCATGAAAGCAGGTTTGCCCGAGTGGTTAAGGGGGAAGACTTAAGATCTTCTGCACAGAAGTGCGCGTGGGTTCGAACCCCACAGCCTGCATTTGTTTTATTTTAATTTTTCAATTTAATATTTAATTAATTCTAATTATCTTTTAAATGTTTTTTTAATTGAAAATATCTTATTAAAAATATTTAATATTTCTAACTTATTTATTTTAATACGTAACTTAAAATAAACAAACAAAGAGAAAAAGACATGAGAATTACATGGCTCGAAGAATTAACTATAAATATTTATACATAATATTAATTCACCTTCCAACAATTTATTACTTGTCCAACAAATAAATCCCAAAAAATAAAAAATAAAAACTACAAAATCTCACAATTTCAAAACATTCCATACGAGGATGTGTAGAGCTGTGGCGCCACAAGGCTGCTTCCACGTGCTCCATGTTCCATTCCATGGCAGCAATTTCTGCCATTTTCTGTCCCCTTTTCTTGAATATTCACAAGGGATTCAATTTCATTGTTCTAATTACCATAGAATTCACCATGTTCTTCTTTCTTCCTTTCTTTTTTTTTTACAGACTTATTCTAAAGGCAACTTGCTAACCAATCGGACCAAGAAGCGACGATGACTACAGAAGGAAACGAACGATCGAACGGTTCGACGAATTACACAACAAATGGGAAAACACTTACGAGCTCGGAATGATAGTGCCGATGTATCCGAACCCCACAATGAAGAAGGTAATGGCTTGAATGAAAAGGAAAATGAAGAAGTGGTTTTTCCCGAACATAAAATCGTAGCATCCGCAAAAGAAGAGATACCCTCCGACCCCGACCTCCAACACGTGAATTCTGAAAATGTAGGATCGAAACAACCGTAGGATTAACAAATGGCCGGGTTAAGTACTCTCGAAATCGGGGGGTTACCTGTTGCCGAGTTGAAAATGAGGCTTTTTGAGGCCTTTCATGCCTAATTTTGCCTTTAATGCAGCTCCGAGTTTCTCTGTGACGATCCATTCGTTCACTCGGCTTGCCTCCAGCAGACCGATTATGGTCGCTTTGGCTCTGTGCAATGACATTACATTCTCGAAAAGAATCCAAAATACCATCAGGTGGAGAGACCTTGAAAGTTGAACAAAATGATCAACTAAGGATCATAATCTTTAACTCTATTGAATCAGCTATCACGACCCAATTTCTAGCGAAACTATACAATATTATCTACTTTGAACGCAAAGTTCTCACGATTTATGACTTAAAGAGTTAAAAAATTATCAAAGTTCAAATCTTTAGAACTCATCTTCCGATTTATGCGACAAATCGAAGCATACCTTGGAGTTCCGATAGCATTAAGGATGGTGATCGTAATAGGTACATAAACTGCGCCCCACTTCGGAACAACAACTTCAGGCAGAACCACAGTGGCTGGCATTACAATGCAGTAGAAGAGGAATGTGTTGAGGTGGGCTACGATTTTCCGAACGAAAAAGAAGCTGTATATAACGTGGACTCGTTTCCACAAACTCACTTTCTGCCATAAACAAAGAAAATATTTCAGATTCTAATAGTAGGTTCGTGTTCTAATCGGTTGAGTTTTATAAAATTAAATTAAAATTAAACCAATCTGATAATGGACCCGACCAAAAATTCAAATTGATTTCTGTTCAAGTTTACATTTAGTTTCATGAAATTCAAATTTATGAGTTATCGATCAAATCGACTAAAACTTAATTATTTTTTTACAAATTTTAGATTTGTTCGATTAACCGATCCGATCTGACGAGTTTCTACCAGTAAAATTTGATCCAAATTCAATCTCATCGTAAATTCAATCTCAACTAAATTAAATTCAAAATTTCAAATTGGTTTTGATTTAGATTGACGACATTTATTTTAAAATTAAAAACCAATCTCATCTTATCTAAAACAGCCACTCCTACCTTTGATAGCCGGACAAGCAAAAAAGGCACAAAATTTACCTTGTTTCTGATAATCTCCAGCGCCATTTTCTTGAACAGGTTAGCCGGACCACAAGACCATCTGTGCTGTTGGTATCTGAAAGCCTTTAAAGTACTGGGCAACTCATTTTTTACCTTCGTTGACATCAACAATAATTGCCTAAAAAATTTATGTTTTAATTGGTAAAAATCAAAACAAAATGATTAATTAAGTACTTGGAGATCGCCGAGGTAGAGGAATTTCCAGCCCTTGAGACCAGCTCTGACGGCCAAATCCATGTCCTCCACCGTCGTACGGTCTTTCCACCCTCCGGCTTCGTTGATTGCGGCAATTCTCCAAACACCTGCCGTGCCTGAAAAAAAAAACACAAAAGATTGATAATCAAACTAAAAAACCAAAACTCCACGATCAGAATTCGGAACGAGAAAAGATTGAATAAACAAAATCCAGTAACCCACCGTTGAAACCAAAGAACGCGTAAGCGGAAGAGCCCACTTCTTGCTCCACATTGAAATGGTAATCCAACGACATTTCTTGCATTCTCGTCATCAGGCACTCGTCGGAGTTCACTGTAGAAGAACCGCCGTCAAAATTCAAGTAAAAATGAAAGCACGAGAGACGAAACTAAGTGTCGGTGAGGAGAACGAGACAGTGACGGGGAACGAGGTCCACCATTATCAGGCCGGCACATGGAAGTGCAGGGCGTGGAAGAAATGGAGAAATTGAAGGAAAATCCTCCATTACTCCGACCAGTGTCAACGTCCCATCTCGATGAAGGCAAAATGGATTGGTGGTGTATCTGAAAATGAAATCTTTCTTCCCTCCTACCGTTGTCTGTTCTAAATTAAATGTTAAAATAATTTATGGTTTGTCAAAGAGAGATTTTCCCGGGTGACGTGACACAATAGGGGGCCCCACCTCAAGACCTCACCGACAGTTTTAAGGAAGCATGACTAATGAAAGCTTCCCCTCCTTAATCACTTTATAATTAACAACCAAATCAACGATTAAGGAAGCAAACGAACTAACGAAGTTTGAAAGGGTGATCGGAATTACCGAATTTCCACCGGGCCTGAACCAGCCCGATTTCTGGGTTGTGTTCGAGGAACGGAATAGTTCGCCAGAGAAAGTCCGGCTCCGGCTGAAAATCGGCGTCGAAGATGGCCACGTAATCGCACATCTTCGCGTAGCCAAGCTTCATCCCTTCTTTCATAGCTCCGGCTTTGTACCCGCTCCGGTTGTCTCTGGACTCGTACTTTATGTTTATCCCTTTGCTCGTCCATCTCTGGCACTCTAGTTCAACCATATCCTGCATATTTTCAACCGCTTTTAGCTCAATCCAAAGCCGTAAAGCTTGTTCGCCGGAAACTGATCGGAAAGTTGGCGAGGAATAATGCTTGAAGTTTGATGTTTTTTGCACACTTTTAAGTAGTAAGCGCTTCTCTTTATTCTTACCCTGGTTAATGGATCTGTTGAATCGTCGAGGACTTGAATGATTATCCGATCAGACGGCCACGAAAGGCCGCAAACTGCTCCAATCGACAGCTGATAAACCTGCACCAGTAAACACGTTAGTTTAGGTACAAAATTAGCGGTGGCCGGAGAAACAAGATGGAGATGAGATGAACGTACCTCTCTTTCGTTGTACATCGGAATTTGCACTAAAACCATCGGATAAACAGAGTTTCCGAGCTCGATGTCGTCTTTCAGGAACTCCCATTTGTAACGCTTTTCAGGTCTCCGGCCAAAGAATTTAATGAGAATGATTACGCACGCCATATAAACCCTCTCGATAAACAGCATCAACGACATGATCAAACAGAAAACAACTGTGATTCTCAACAGCGGAACGATCAACGGAGTTTTTATCGCATTCCAAATCGACGTAATTTGCGTCGAAAGGTCGGTTCGAGCGCCGACAGCCGAATCGGGAAGAAGAGTGGCAGTCGAAAGCTGCTCCATCTCTTGTTTTTTTTTTTTTCAGTGAAAACAGAAGGAAAATATAGAAGAGAAGACGATTGCTCTGAGTTTCAGAGAGAAGTAAACAAGATATGGACGAACATAAAAGGATTTTTACTCTGCAAAAGAAGAAATAATTCTTGTTCTTATGATTTAACTTCGGCTATACCAAAAAAAACAATGGAGAAAGAAAGAAAGAGCTGGAAATGTGAGTCAGTGTCTCAAACCCACTCCATAACCAGAAGAAAACTCAGATTCAATCCAGAAACACAGTCATTACATAGCAAAAAAAACCCATCTTTTCTTCGTAATTAAAAAAACCCACAAACAAAATGGTTTCCAGCTTCCGAATCAAACAGAAGCAGAAGAATGCAATAACAAGGGAACCCTTCCCTGGAGAAAAAGATACAGAGACAAGAAGAAGAAGAAGAAGAAGAAGAAGAAGAAGAAGAAGAAGAAGAAGAAGAAGAAGAAGAAGAGGAAGAAGAAGAAGAAGAAGAAGAAGAGAATATGGCTGTATAAGCTCTCTCTCTCTCTCTCTCTCCTCTGTGTTTTGTTAGCGTTGTTTCATTTATTCCCTCTTTATAACCAAAAAAATAATGCGAACTCTCCCCTCACTCCAAGGCTTAAAGAAGCTCAACAACTGTTCCAACCAACCACAATCGTGCGGCTCGTGCAAAAGAAGAAACGACAGGGTTAAATTACGAGCACAGCGCCGGCGCCGGCTCCGGCCGTCCCTTCCCGGTGGGATATTCGTGAAGACGTTGACAAAAGGAAGGAAGGAAGGGGAAATAAAATGTCGGTCCTCAAAAACAAGCCCGTGTGGGCCCCATCTACGTGACAGCTCAGCCTTGAGACCTGAAAAGCGTTACACATGTTCTAACAAGTAACAAGCCCGTAAATTCTCCACCCAACAAATATAAATATAAAAAACAAAATTGTGAAATAATTCGAGCACAGACGATGCTCCTATTTGGTCTTCTGGTTCTATAATTGTTTTCTTTGATATTCTTTAAGAATAAAAATGGGAAACTTAAGAAAGAAACAAACCCCACGTGAAATTATTTATTATATTAAATATAAACAATTATTTTTTATATTTTTTAACATAGGGAAGTGATTAATGAAGTGCAAAAGAGAATTCTTTCGTATAATTTTCTGCTATTTTTTTGACAAGTTTGAATAGTCTTTATTCATGGAAATTAGGCACGTAAACCAAGTGGAAGAGTCGGTGGCTGTTTTCGGGAAGGGAGAACAATCCCAACTTGGTCATTTCAAATTAAAAAAAAAAAACATGTGCATTAAGGAAAAAAAGAAAGAGAGGAGTGAATGATTGGAAATGACATCACCCGACCAAACAAAATTAAAAAAAAAAAGACCATTGACGTAATAAAAAAAAGTAATATTCTAAATACTTGACTTAATGCCATGCTCGAAATGAAGTTCGAATGGCACGAATTTCAACATATAAGAGACGCATGCACGGCATGTTTATAAATTAAAAAAGTTACATATTTCAAATAGTCGATCTAAATTCTTAATTTGCTTTTGAAGAAACCCTAATTTTTTTATTTTAGATTATAGTTTTAGTAAATATTAAACGAAATAAAATAGAGATATTGATGACTAGAGATTTGATCCATATATGCACTTAACTTATTGTCCACCATGAATTTTTTCCGACTTGATTATCGAAACTGACATGCATTCATGGATGGCCACGTCTCCTTGGTCCATTGGGTG
The DNA here is from genome assembly GCA_003255005.1 of Begonia fuchsioides. Classification (NCBI taxonomy): domain Eukaryota; kingdom Viridiplantae; phylum Streptophyta; class Magnoliopsida; order Cucurbitales; family Begoniaceae; genus Begonia; species Begonia fuchsioides. The sequence goes on along the minus strand of QAOC01040521.1, from coordinate 57,240 downwards.
TCTCGTTTCTAGTTTAAAACGTGACATTATTATAATTAATTAGATTTATCATCACTATTGTTAAATTTTGTTGACTCACATTTTAGGTGGGTATAGTGTAATCAAAACTAGGGTTTTGAGTTTGCTCTATTCATTAATGTTCTAAAATTTTTACTGTACTTTGATAATGCATATGTTTTTACTATTATTGCATTTGGATATTATTAAATTTAATTGACTTTAAAATTATTTTATTAAGAAAAACGAAGACGAATCAGACTGAACCAAAGATTGAATTTCTAGTTAGTTGTTGGTTCAGTCACGATAACAAAGGACAAGGAAATTTAATGGATGATTACGATCAGATATTTATAGATAATGTTGGAACTTGATGTGTTATTCGAGCCTCCGGCTCGTCGAGCCCAAAATCTTTCAGCTCGTCGAGCACGTCGAGCTAGCATGAGCTCTAGTCCTGAAATTGTAAAATTAATATATGTTATTTTTTATCATTCTTTTTTTTTTAAATCAGATCGAAACCAAAATACGTTGATTTAACGTAGTACATGGAAATTTAATGAATGTTATAAGATATAGATAACGATGAAACCCCGAAGACAAGATGTTTTTGGCGTTAGCTACGAAAGTAAATTTGAAGTGCATGATTATCTGCCTATGTTTACTTTATTTTTTAAACAATATTCTCTAACTTTAGTCTTTAGGTGCTTTGGATGCTCTCTCCACCTGCCTTTGTAGTAGTTGGCCACCCTTATAATTCACAAAAATCGGCAATCGATTCTCTAGATCACTTCACTCTCCTCTCCGGCGTACTTGTCGGCATGGCAAGATTTATCAGAAAAGGGAACTCCTCTCTGCCGGAAGACGGCGGCGACGATGATGAGGAAGAAACAGACTCCAGATCTGACTTGGGTTTATCTCTAGAGAAGCTCAACTTAGGCCCTTCGATCAGAAAGAAGCTCATCGTTCTAGGTCTTGGTGGATTGCTTTGTCAAAGAGTTTGTCGCCGCGATACCCATAAAATTCCCAGATTTCGAGCTCCTGATTCTTCTTATGGCAGTATTTTAGGTCAAACTTGGAGTGTTTTTTTTTTATTTTTTATTTTTTATTATTTCAAGCTGTTTCTTGAAGTATAAATATTGCTTGATTATGCTCTCGTCTCAGTCTGTCGCTCTTCTCACAGTTTACAGAAGGCCTCACTGCGAAAATTTCTTGAAGTTTTGCCTGGAGAAATTTGAAGTTGGAATATGGTCTTCAGCGAAGGAGTGGGATCTCTCGGCTTATAGTTCACTAATTTTATTCATTATCTTCTTGATTTGATCGACTGTTAACTGGGTTTTAGTGGCTTCCCAGGTGGTACTTGAACGCTGCCATGGATTCTATAATGAAAGGACTGTCTAAGAAAATCTCATTTGCATGGGTATTTTCATAAATCTTCTGGTTTTTTCTCAGTATATATTGAAAATTGTCGTAGCTTTGATCTTGAAACGTGATAATGATTCTATCAGGACCAAACTCAATGCACTGATTCAGGGTTCAAGGCCTTGGAGAATAAGCGTAAGCCAATCTTTCTGAAGGAGTTGAAGAAAATATGGGAGGGTAAACTTGGTTTCGCCGGCAGAGAATATTCGTCGTCCAACACGTTGTTGATCGATAACGACCCTTACAAGGCCCTGCTTAATCCCGTAGAGATATCCTTTTTCTTCAACTCTAATCCACTATTCAAAATCCGCCATTGATGACCATTTTTGTGTTCTTTTGCAGCCTCACACCGCCATTTTTCCCGATGAATACCAGGCCGAGCTCGTCGACGATGCAGATCTAGGTTAAACTAAATTACTCATCTTCAGCCGGAGATACGTCGTTCTGAATCTGTGTTTTGACAGGCCCGACCGGCGAACTGCGTCTGTACTTGGAAAAGCTGTCTGAAGCAGAAGATGTTTCTGCTTTTGTCGAAGGGAATCCTTTCGGAAAGCCTGCGATCACGCCTGAGCATGCTGATTGGAAATTTTACTCCATGATTATACGTCGCTTCGAGAAGAAACAGCTTCCATGAAAGCAGCTTCAGCCAAACGGCTTCTAAATTTGCATGTTTCTCTCCTAGAATTTACCCCCACTGTACGACAGCTGTGATGATGCTCTCTTGTGTGTGTTTTTTTTCTGTCGATGACAAATAATCTCGTTTGGCTTGGCAATATTTATAATTAAAATAATTAAAAATGAAAAATTCATCGAGGTCCTAAGCCACCAGGTCCGACGCAACGTCTGAAATTACGTTTCCGGCCATCTTTTTCGGCGTTGAAGCGAAGTACACGGCTCGCCGATACTGAATGGATGTGGCCGCGAAGGGGAAAATGATATGCTCAGATTTCTACGCAGTCGGTTTAAGAGATCTTTTTATACTGTTTTAAACTGTTTCTTTTTTACCTGATGACCAAATGAACATAAGTTTTGGTCCAGTTGATGTTAGACGTGTTGGCCAACACGTATAACTTATTGTGAGTCTGTATATTTGTGTTAATTAATCACGAGGCTAATTTATTATTGTGGGCTTTAAAGTGATCTATTTTAGTAAAGCCTAAGACCTTTATAATTGTATGGGCCTAATAGAGAGATACCTATGCTAGGCCTTTTAGGGTTTTAATGGGAACCCTAATAGACTAGTATATAAGGAACATTAGGGTTATGGTCCCCAAGACATCAAACTGAAGAGGCACCGTTTCTCCTTAATCCCATCATTGAGAGAGAACCCGTTCAGTGCGTACGGTAGTTTGGTTGAGGAAGATCAATAAACCCGACGTATTCTCTGCCGATCTACGTTCTCGTCACAATGAATTCCGGTACGTGATTTCAAAGTTTATCGTGACAATTCTAGCATGATTAGATCTTGGATGTTTTAGATTAAAACATATAAAGTATTGTTTACAGTTGATACCCCTACCGCTGTGGACACCTTCATTAGCCATTGGAGGCCTTGTGCGATTGTTATTATGGAGGGCCAACTTTGGCCAAATCTTCTTTTGAGTGCATCAAAACATAAGCTATTTTTTTCATGATTCTACTTGCAACTCTTATTAAAAAAAGACATGTTCTTTATAGTGTGCTGATTTTGGAAAATTTTATTTCTTTATTTGTATCAGATTAATCTAGAACTATTAAATGCTCGAGTTTCTGCTAGATCATTCAAATTGTGGTCAGGAGTTATTCTTCTTCCACTGATATCTTTGAAAACTTCGCAGCTTCACACTGATGAACAAATGGTTTGTCTCGCTGTAATTTGGTCCATTGCTGATAGAAAATCAATTGCATCTTACCAGAAATTTACTTTCATATATAGCTTTGTGTATTGCACTGACATTGCTCAAGGGCATGGGCTCAAAACTGTTTCTTTTTTTCTTTTTAATTCAGCAAGAGAAACAGAGAGAAATTGTAGAAGATCTGAGGCTACAGTTGACTCAGAGACAGGTTGGGATGACTTCTTCAATGCACAAGGGTGAAGAGAAAGGCAATTTTCTTCCACAGCATGGAAGAAAAGAAAAAAAAGAAAGAGATCCTAGTTTCCTGTTTCTTTTGGGTTGTTTGCTTCCTAAGTTTTAGGTTCATGGAGAACGAGATCTTGGGTTTTGTCTTAGCGAGCTTCTGAATCCTAGTTTCCTGTTTCTTTCGGCCATTCTGATGTGATGAAGATCTCAGTTTTTTGTGCTGAATTAAAGAGTGACTAGAAACAATCACGGCCAAGTGAGCTGGCGGAACATCTCTTGGCAGCTTCTTTCCATTATTTCTCCAAGGACGGTGGACGCTTGCCATTACTCTCTGCTTCAGAATGGTCCAATCTCGTGCTCAGTCCCCGGAGCCAAGTAAAACAAAAAGTTGGAACGAAAGAGCGCACTAGTTCTTGCTGATGGCCATGTGAAAAATGAAGCAAAAGGACTGTGACCCACGTGCCTTCTCCACTCTTCTTTCCACCTCACCTACTCCAACCACGTGGCTGGTTGATTCCTTATTTTTGTGTTTAAACTACGCACTGACCCTGTAAACTAACACTAGTTTAAGATAAAATACTAATGTGTCGGACTCAAATATTAATCACATGTAGAAAATTTTCAGTTCGTACCAATTCCGGGTGATTCGGTTTCGGTTCGTTCTTCGGTTCTAAAACCCGAATCGACCCGTGTCCATGCCTACTTGCATAACTCTTATCGATTGAGTTAGTTTGTGTTGATTTTTCAACGACGGGTCTAATTTGATCTGATCTACCACCAAACTGACTATTTGAGTTGCATTGGATCCGTTTTTAATTTTGAAAAATAGATCTGAACTCAAAAAAAAAAAAAACCCAAAATTTAGGGTCTGATTTAGTTAGATCAAATATACGATAAAATTGAGTTTGAGTTTGGGTTTAATTTTATAAGAACTGACTCGGCAGATCAGATCGGGTAACCGATCAAATTAAAAATATGGGAATAAATAATTAAATTTTAATTTATTTCGACTAATAACTCGTGAATTTAAATTTGTGAAATCAAATGCAAACATGAACAAAAAATAACCCAAAGTTAAATTAGATTTGGATCGAATCGATTTTCTATTAATTTTAGTTCATATCTAATTTTATAAATATTAAATTATCATCTATTTTTTATTAAAATTAGACATAAACACATGAGTCAAACTCTAGTCAAATTTGGTTTGCTTAATGCTAATGAAGGGTTGAAAGCTAAGTAATTTCATTACAATATAATTAATATATTAGAATATAAATGATAAAAATTAATAGCGCGGATTAACGAGAAATCTGTGAAGGTGTCGACAAAAAGGCAGCGAAAGAGAGTTGTCAAAAAGATCTTCCTGTTTCTCTCTCAATCAGAGCAGAGCAGAGCAGATTGCAGAACGCTATTTCGCGAGAGAGATTGAGAGAGAGTACGACGTTCAGAAGGTCAAGGTTTCCATCGCGTTTGCCAGACCTTTCAATTTCTCTGATCTGAGAAAGTCACTTCTTTCGTGTTTGAGCCGTATTCCAGCCTACAAAGATGCATTCCAATCACTTGCTTCTCGAAGAACCCATCCGGATGGCTTCGATCCTCGAGCCATCCAAGGCTGTACGTTTTTCTTCCTGTTTGATTTCGTTTTCTTCGCCTTTCTTCTTTGCTCTTCGATTCTCGCTTCGTCGTGGATCTGAGAGTATGTATTATTTTTGTCTGCAAATTTTGTTTTTATGCGCCGTGAAAAAGTGGCGTTGATGGTTAATTACTTTCCAGAACTTCTTCCCGGCTATGACGAAGATCGTTGGGACTCTTGGTCCGAGGTCTAGGTCTGTGGAGGTCATATCCGGTTGCCTCAAGGCTGGAATGTCTGGTATTCTTCTTCCTGATCCTCTTCCTGTTTAAATCTACATGATTCTGTAGTTTTTTGTGTTCGTTTATGGAAGTACATGGAATTGGAGAGATATTGGTGTTTTTCTTTTGTCACTGATATCGTTAGTATTGTGTGGCAGTGGCACGATTTGATTTTTCATGGGGGGATCCAAAATATCACCAGGAGACTTTGGAGAATTTGAAAATTGCTGTTAAGAGCACCAAGAAGCTTTGCGCTGTACGTTTGTAAATTCTGCTCAATTTTGAGTGACATGTGGTCTCTTTGGCTTCTCAGAATCATTGCGCACTAATGTAGATGTCTTTTGTTTGCTTGCATTGATTTATGAAATTGGAGTGAAAAAGTTATTTTGATTGTTGAGTTTGCACGGGGTTGGTTTTCAAGTTCTGTTTGTTTGATTTTTTTCTATTCACAATTCATGAGAGGGCGAATGGTTTTGCCTCCTTTTAAACTTGGATACTGCTCTAGTGATGATCCCAACTTTTTATTTTTTCTTGGACAGCATAATTAACGTGCTTTTGTGTCTCTGGTGTGTATTTTGTAGTTCTGCTCTCAAAAGAACCACTTGAAATCAATGTTTTGCTACTCAAGATGTTTAACGTGTTTTGTGCCTCAAATAAGTAATTTCACGTTCTTGTATTCAAAGAACCAAAATGAACTACTCTTATTTCTTCTGCAACTGTTAAATTTTTCGTGCATAAATTTTTTATTTTTTCCTTCTTTCAATAATAGTTACTGCAATCCGTTGAGAATGTGTGCCAATGGCTAGCTGTGAAGAAGGAACTTATTTTTATGCTCTTCTTAGGTTATGCTGGACACAGTGGGGGCAGAGTTGCAGGTTGTTAATAAAGAGGAGAAATCTATCTCACTTCAGGAAGATGGACTTGTTGTCTTGACTCCCAATCAAAAACTTGAGGCTTCTTCAGAGTTATTGCCCATAAATTTTGATGGTCTTGCTAAGGTCTGAACACATTACGAAAAATTGAAATGTGATGAAAACTTACTCTCGAAAAAAGTTGAATACTTTGTCTTTCTTCACAGCGCTTTAGCATTTAGGTTTCTTAACTATAAAAATCTCTGGTAAATACCTTTCTAAACATGAGTACTTGAGTAATAAGTCGCCTTTTTTTAGTTGAGCTTCTTGAATCTATTTCTTAGTTCAAGATCCCTTTGTTTGAGATGAGTTTAGATATTTTTACCGTTTTTATATTTGTTACAGAACTTGTTGTATGAAACTAATATTGGTTTAGTGTTTCAGGCTGTGAAGAAAGGAGATACTATTTTTCTTGGTCAATACTTATTCACGGGAAGTGAAACGACTTCTGTCTGGCTTGAGGTATTAGACTGGTGACTTGATGGGCTAATGTTTGCTGGTTATTAACATAATGATGGATGGGTAGCAGTCAATGCCTTATCCTATAATGTTGTTTTTGATCTATCACTTTTTAATATCTTATTTGAAACATGCAAATTTAACTTTAGTATAAGATTTTAATATTTTTTTTGTTTACGAATCGTTCATTGATATGCTCATGGTGGACCATGACCTTCATTGGGTCCTGCCATTCATCAGGTTTCAGAAGTGAAAGATGCTGATGTTGTTTGTGTGGTAAAGAATTCAGCCACATTGACTGGAGCATTGTTTACGATGCATGCCTCTCAAGTTCGAATTGAGCTCCCTACCCTTTCTGATAAAGACAAGGAGGCAAGTGTTGTTGTATGGACTTCATTTGTATTGTTACGTATTTCCTTTCCGCTTCCCCCTGATTTTTTTACTGTTTTCTGGTGTTATAGGTTATAAGTACATGGGGAGTTAAAAACAAAATTGACTTTCTCTCACTGTCTTATACTCGACATGCAGAAGATGTTCGACAAGTAAGTGAACAACTGTCTGCATCCCAAGTCTTGAGGTGCTAGGATACTTTTTTTTCATTTTCTTAGCTAACTAAATGGTTAAATTATTGTTTGGATGCAGGCTCGGGAGTTCCTATCTAAATTAGGTGACCTTACCCAGACTCAAATCTTTGCTAAGATTGAAAATATAGAGGTAAGTGAAAAATGAAATTGGCATATGTTTTTATTTAGCCCCATAAGTTATTCAATAATTTTTATCACCCTGTGAAAGGAATGATTGAACTTGTATTGTTACTGTTGCTATACAAGGGTCTCACCCACTTTGACGAGATCTTGCAAGAAGCTGATGGTATTATTCTGTCCCGTGGGAATTTGGGTATCGATCTCCCACCCGAGAAGGTGAGATTCTTAATTAATTAATTGCTTGATGTTCAGCTAATAGTCTTTATGTATTTAACTTATATTACTCACTAAGCTGATTTTTTGTGCATATATTTGCACTTGTCTAGACTCTGGATATTACATGTGTGGATTTCCAGTTTCATCCTCGACAATGATTCTATCTCCATCGTTTCATTTCAGAGGAATGAAAAGTTTATTAACATATTATCCTTGTACGAAAGCTATTACAACATGTTCAGAAAGAAATTTTATGTGCTATTACAACATGCTCGGAGAGAAATTTTATGTGTATGAAAATAAAGATTAGCTGCGTATAGTTGGTGGTTCGCATGATAGATTGACCATCTACACGTTTATGACCATAATTTTATTTAAGTTGTACCTTTGATTTGTTGTGTGGACTCTGAATAAAAAGATCCGTGAAGGTGAATTGCATATTTCTCTAAATTGCATTCTCCACAGTCAAACTAATGTAATTAATGGAGTCAATTTGGATACGATCCATATTAGAATAAATATATTAACGTACATCCATGAAGTCAATATGAGTTTTGGATTGTTTATTAAGTTGCTCATCATGGGTGCCCTTCTACTGATACATGTGCTTGTTACTGATTAAACCTTCATAATTTCAGGTCTTTTTATTTCAAAAAGCTGCCGTATACAAGTGTAACATGGCTGGAAAGCCTGCAGTAGTTACACGTGTTGTTGACAGCATGACTAACAATTTGAGGCCTACCCGTGCAGAAGCAACTGATGTTGCCAATGCTGTACTTGATGGTTTGTAATGAAAACAGCATTTACTGTTTGATTGCTCACATACTAAATTTTTTTGTTTCATTTTCACTATTCCAAGAAAATGATGTCTATTCTCATGGAACCTGTATTCTGTTTGCCATCAACACAGGAAGTGATGCCATTCTTTTAGGGGCAGAGACTCTGCGTGGATTGTATCCAGTAGAAACTATTTCCACAGTCGGTAAAATTTGTGCGGAGGTAATTTTATGTATATAAATAGAAAACAGAATTTTCTGATCATTGGTCTACAAAATGCTTATTGTTATAATCTTCGAAATGATTGCTGTCCCATCTTTGATGAGGTTATTGTCATCCCCATATGTAACTATTGCAGGCGGAGAAGGTTTTCAATCAAGATCTATATTTCAAGAAGACTGTCAAATATGTTGGGGAACCAATGACCCACTTGGAATCTATTGCTTCTTCAGCGGTACTAACATTTTTATGCTACTGTTTTTGGTCGAGATGATTTCATCACTCATTTGGAGTCTCCTTTTTTCTTTGAAATCAATGTGCTGTTGTTTTTTTTTGTCTAGGTAAGAGCAGCCATTAAGGTGAAGGCATCTGTTATTATCTGCTTTACTTCATCTGGAAGGGCTGCTAGGTAATTTAATTAAATATGATTGCCGTGTGCATGTATTTAAAACTTTGGAAGATATAAGTTAGTCTCAACTTTTCAAATCTAGTCACGTTTTGCAGTTTTGAATTCATTGGGTGCAATGCAGATGAATTCTAGCAGATTCGTAAATTCATTTTGTATATGCAGATTGATTGCTAAATATAGGCCTATAATGCCTGTACTATCAGTGGTCATTCCACGGCTAAAGACAAATCAATTAAAGTGGAGCTTTACTGGAGCATTTGAGGTAACTTTGAAGTCAATCATAGCTTTTTTAGCTTGATAAAGCGTGATTAGGATTTGGTGTTGCTATCATATTTTTTTATCTTTCTTATCAAGTTAATTGCCTTGCATAGAGACCTTCAATCTCTTGATTTGGTGCTGCTATGACAATGGGTCCAATTTGATCCTTCTGGGTTGGAGTTTTTGGCCGTAAAGTGAAATACACACTTGAAAATTTATTGTGATTGTTCTATCGCAATATTAAGTTTTCTATATAGTTGACACCTTTTATAATGGTCATAGAACATTTGAAGATTAAGTTCTGATGTCAGCATGTCTTTATTATCTAATTTATTCAACATGATCTTTGTTTGATATGAGCGTGCTCTTGTCATTGTTTGTTTTATCAGTGAATAAATTATATAAGTTGAATAATATTTTTTTCTGTTAAAATTCTCAGGCAAGGCAATCACTTATTGTCAGAGGACTTTTTCCCATGCTCGCAGATCCTCGTCATCCTGTGAGTTATATTTGTTTTGGATCTTTCTTACCCTCAACGTTACATTTTCTACTATCTATTTTTTACACTAGCCATACAATTGACCGACTGTTTTAATGAGTTCAAAATCGTATCATTTTGATTTTTGTTTGCTCTCTCTTACTTTGTGCTTCTGGGAGGGTGGCTAGAGGTGAGAGCCCGGATATTTGATCAAAGTTGCAGATTCCTAAGGCGCATCAAAACTGTCTAATGGATATTGCCTGTCTTTTAAATTACCATTCAAATTCTCTCCAATTATACCATGTATTTAAGTCTGAATTTCTGCATCAGTTTTTTTTTCATGAATAAGGAGCCTCATGACGTTCTTTTGACTATGTAGCCTTTTTTCGTTTTACATGGTTAAAGTATGATCAGCTTTGATTAACTACATTGTCTATTAAATTCTTTCCATGAAGTTCTAATTTCTCTCATTGATTTGTGTAGGCGGAGTCCACAAGTGCAACAAATGAATCTGTTTTGAAGGTTGCACTCGATCATGGAAAAGTATCAGGAGTTATAAAGTCACACGATCGAGTTGTAGTCTGCCAGAAGGTTGGAGATGCTTCCGTGGTCAAGATTATCGAGCTTGAAGATTGAAAGGTCGTAGTTATCCTCTTTGGGTGGAGAGGGATGGTAAGACAGTGGGAGCAGATGAGATGCTGCCTCCACTTTTTGAGGTATAATTCTCCAGTTTTTGAAGACAAATCCTTGATGTTTATGAGTATCTAAATAAGTTATTATGAGTTTTCCGAGGTAGAAGTCATGGTGACCATGACACAGGATGCCAAAATTATTCAATCAAATTCAATGTCATTGTATTGAAGAGATATGAAATCATTATGGCCATGGATTTCAGCATTTGACTGAATCAAATCTTTCACGAGCCTCTTGTTCGAACGCCAACTGCTTTCGCACTTCTTCCTGCCAAAGCTACCATGTTCAAGTAGGGTCGCCCGGAAAAGGTGTTTCGATTTACTCTCTATTGTTACTGCTTTTTGGTACTTTCATCTGCATATTTCATGATAATTTTGTTTTATTGCTGGTGGAAGCTTACGTCTTATTCGTTGCTAATTTGGGTAGGAAATGGATCTTTGTTTGCTAGTTTTCTTCGTTAGAGCGCTGTGCCTATTACTATGATGCCACACTTTTCACCAAAAATGTTGCTTCTAAGGTCAATAATTTGGTACATCGTCTTTCAACAAGCACGTAGAAAATGACATGTCTTTGTGTAGTTAGAGTTGCCTTTTGTGAAAAATTCATTAATATTAGTATAATATTATCTTTCAAAATATTTTGTACTAGATAAGATGGAGAACTTATTACATTTGTGAGTGCCTGAGATTTTGCATTGTAGTTGTATGATCTGTAGCTTCACAATCAATGTATCATCGGTTGTTGCCGTCTTCAACCAAAGCAAAAACTATGATGAGAGGAGTGTGTAATAGCCATCCCTTCCCACTAAACCAAGAGGTATGAGAGATTGAGACTAGGGTTTACAAGGTTCCAATTTGGTCCCATTTTAACAAAAACTATGTCGAAAGAAAATAATAAAATACAGAAAAACGTAAATAAGAGCAAGCGGAGAACTTGGGACTATGTTTCCACCTACCAGTCTTCTCTGTTAACGAACACCATTTTCTCCTTCCTCTTTCCCTCCAGCTTCTGCTTCCATTTCTGTTTCGTCTTCTTCTTCTTCTGCTGCTTCTTCTTTTTGGGTCTCGTCGATTGATTCTCTTCGTCCTACTTGTCTTGGCGGCCCGAGAGATATGTCTTAAATCTCAAAACCCTAATTTCTCCTTTTTCACATAGCCGATGGGGGCATCGTTGTCAGGCCTGACGGAAGGTTTCAATGGCTCGACCGTTGCGCCGGGTTTGGGTGATATACCTGAGAGCTGCGTCGCTTGTGTTTTTCTCTATCTCACTCCCCCGGAAATTTGCAACCTCGCGCGGCTCAATCGGGCATTCCGTGGTGCGGCGTCGTCTGATTCTCTTTGGGAATGTAAGTTGCCTTCTAATTACCGTGATCTGCTCGACTTGCTGCCTGCGGAGAGGTATCAAAATTTATCAAAAAAGAATATCTTCGCCCTGCTTTCTCGTCCGGTGCCGTTTGATGATGGTAACAAGGTGCTTTTCTTTCCTTTTGAAGACCTCTTATTTAATCATTGATTTTTCTCCGCTACTTAGGAGTTTAGAGGAGGGTTGAAATTGAAGAATCTTGGATTTCGAGGATTTAGAATTTTTTTCAATTTCTTATGTATATTTTTAGGTTACTCTATTTGATTTTTGGACCTCTGCAGGAAGTGTGGCTGGATAGATTTACTGGAAGGGTTTGTATGTCAATATCGACGAAGGCAATGGCTATAACTGGAATCGATGATAGGAGATGCTGGAATTGGATACCTACAGAAGAATCCAGGTGAGATTGCGATAATGAATGAAAGATATAGTAACTAGCTTTACTTTGGTTGGGGAAAGCTTTCTTCCTCAGCTGCTTTTTATGATCACAGTTCTATTTGATGTATTTTCTGTTTTCTCAATTCTTTCATGTTTTCCATTCAACTTGTATTTCTTTCCTGAGTTGTATTTAAATGTGATCAACCACATTAGGACATGCAGTTCTATTTGTTTGCTTTATCTTTACTACATATTTGTTCTTTCTAGGCATTTTTATTTTTTCTCATGATTGTCTGAGGATATTTTTTATCTTTTGCAGATATCGTGTTGTGGCATATTTACAGCAAATTTGGTGGTTTGAAGTAGATGGCATGGTGAAATTTCCCTTTCCTGCAGATATATATACTCTTTCCTTTAGGCTTCACCTTGGAAAGTTTTCAAAAAGGCTTGGAAGACGAATAAGCAACTTTGATCATACCCATGGCTGGGAAATAAAACCAGTTCGATTTGATTTTTCAACATCAGATGGTCAACAAGCATCGTGTGAGTGCTGTTTGGATGAGACCGAACATAATCTAAATGGACACCATAAGCGTGGGTGTTGGGTAGACTACAAAGTCGGCGAATTCATTGTGAATGACTCAGAACCTGCTCCTGAAGTTAGATTTTCAATGAAGCAAATTGACTGCACCCATTCGAAAGGTGGGCTTTGCGTGGATTCTGTATTCATCATTCCAAGTGATCTTAAAGGGTGGAAAAGAAAATGGATTTGATCCAGCCAAAACGTGCAACAAAGTTCTTTTGTATACTTGCTGTATGACAAAGCTTTAGGAGCGACAAATCAGGCACAACAGTAGGAACTTTTTTTATGTTCAGAAGATATCATCGTATTTGGTATGTGTTCTCTTAAAACATGTAATTTCCTGATAGCATACTTCAATCCCTTTTTTTCACATTCTCTTATGGTGTTTTCTCCTCAGTTAACTCGATTTTGTTTGGTTTTTATAGAATTTGTAACATGCTGTGAGGCCAATGAGGTGCGGGTTTCATGTAATCTCATGAGAGGCTCATGAGAGGCAGTGTTCATCATGAATCTGAAAACTTGTTTCTTGTGTAGTAAAGTAGATCTTTTGACACTTCTGCTTTTCCATGTTCCTGATTGTTTAGTTTTGCTTTGTTGGGAGCGTTGTGGATCGAGTTTTAACTTCTATTAGGACTGTTTTCCTTTTTATGCTACCTTTTTTGCAGCGAAAAACTAGACAGCATTGTATGTAGGTCCAAGAACACAGGATTTGGATATTTGTAATGGTGTGATGAATGGATAGAGATTAGAGACTGGAGAATGGACGAAATAGAGTTTAAGTTTGCCGCCATTGTCAGATGGAAGTTACTCACCTCAACTATGTAAAAGATACCCTCACTCCCACTTCCTAGGGCTTATTAGTGTACAGAAATAGTATAATTTATGGCACCGACTAGGATGTTTTCGGGTGATTCTTGTTTTGGAGTTAATGATGCTGCATCAGAAGAGACCTAATTTATCATTTCAAATTCTTCATCCTTTTCACCATTGTTAACCTTCTAAATTCTGTCTCTCTACTTATGACTGGATTTACAGGCTGCATTCAATTTGGCTTTCATGATACGTTGATTTAATGAACGATAAGGACGTTCAGCCCTATCCAAGGCGGAAGTTAATAAGCAAGAGATTTGAACAAAGGATTAACTTCAACAGCAAGCTTAATCTCCTCGAGGAGCTCGAGCCAGGACAGACAGTTCATATTATCAATGCTTAACAGATTGCAGAAGATTGAACAAAAACTTCGGACAAGTTGAAGTAATTTGACGAAAATCAGATGAAAATCAAAACAGAATTTTTTTTTCATTCTACCACAAACTTACTGCTCAGAACAAAGGGTAGAAGCTTAGCGCTTTCCACCACCACCCCCAAGTTTTGGACCCTTTGGTGCTGCTCCCTTGGACACATTGCCCTTTCCCATTGACTTCTGAGATTTTGACACCTCAGCTTTCTTTGCTTTCTTTTCATCCTTTGTCTTCTTGATTCTTTCCTTAATCTCTCTGCAACCATCAAACAGTTTCTCTTCATCAGATGTTGGGTTTGAGATATAAAATTTACCCAGACAAATTTTAAGAAATTTAAGAGCTTTTTTCTTCTTCTTCACAAATTTAAATTATGAAATGGAAACTTGGTACAAAATGGCCATACCGAAGAGCAGCTTCTCTGGCAGCATCACGAACCTCAGGTTTTTCAGTTCTTCTCTTCTGGATAACCTCCAAGGTCACACCAACAATAGACCTTGAGTACGGCTTCTTGGTGGTGCGTCTTCTCTTCTTCACTGCCTCTTGAGCAATATCCTAATAAACACATAAATTTTGTAGTGTAGAGTGTACACAGGAGAACCAATTCTTAAATTGGTCCCATTCGACTATTTCTATGCTAGCTTGATGTGTGTGTATATATAAATATATTACATGTAGTTTGAGCCAAGGTGATGTTAAAAATGCTAACCAATAGGAAGGTTTCCTGAGATAAGTGAAACACAACTCCAATAATAAAATCAAAGTTTACCTTCTTATGCTGCTTCCTATACATCGCAGTCCAGGTAAGCTTAGATGGCTTCAGTCTGTTATGGAAGTACCTCTTGCATTTTGAATTCGCAAATAAGAACACCTAAAGAAACCAAATGAGTTCATTAACAGTAAGAAATTTGCAACTAAATCTCATTTGTCTTAGCAGAAACCAATGCAAAGTAAAAACGTTTATACAATGAGAAAACATGTAACTAATGGTAAATGAACTGTCAATTACCTGAGAATCTGAACGGATAAATCTTATGCCTTTCCCTGGGTATATCTTCTGGCCACTGAATCGGCAAAGCTCAGTTCTGAAAAATACATCCAAATTTAGCAATTAGATTTCGATCATAAAAAGGCAGACCCATAAGAAGATTGAGCAGCATATTTTGAATTAAACTTTCTGATCAATACATCTTGGTAAAATATGGGATGTCTATCTTTCTACAAGATATAGAAACTCATGAAACTACATAACCCCCAGCAAATAACAGATTTAAGTAATGAGCGTCGAGGAAATACAAACTCTTTAGTAGCAGGAAGTTAATCCTACCAAGGTTCCATTTGAATGTGTAACAATAATTTCATTACAATCGAAATTGTCTGTTAAATGTACAAAAAAGTAACAAAACTCCACCATGAATCAGAAAGTACAGATCTTGATTAACGATGCAAAATACAAGATACATTACTTAAGAACCTGAATCACATTCGCAAACATTGATAGCAATAGAAACTGAAAAAAACGTGAAACAGCATGTAGCTCGAGCAAAAAAAATGAGGCACTCACACTAAGACAAATCAAACGTAGAAGTAAAAAAAACAAGCAGAACATGCAGGCACAACGAATTTTGATCAACCCAAGATTGGATGTACACGACAAAAACAAAGACCCAATGATCTTCAAAATGGAATTAAGAACTGACAACAAGAAGAATCTGTTTCGGCACCAGAACGCGGAAAGAAGGGAGAGACTAACTTGAGAACCATGGCTGCAGCTGCAGGGGAGAGGCCGCTAAGTTCGTTGTGGCAAAAACCCTAGGATCCTTCACCAAATTCCCGATAAGCACATATATATACCTGCAGCGGAAGGAAACGGGTGATAAAAACCTAAAGTTGAGGGTAGAATGGTCAATAAAAAAGTGTGGAGTCAATAAAAATTATGATTAATTTTATTCGTTAAATCCGTGAAATTAAAAAAATTAGAATTTTTGTCACATTATAATATTTATAATATTTTCATCGTTATTAATGGATGAAAATTGTCATCTAAATTGACGTACATTATTAAATTAACGATTAACATAACAATTAATTATCTCTTTAAATTATAATAAAATTTTGAATGTCAACATTATTGGGTTTTTTTTTGCCTATCTAATTCAATTATAGGATTAAAAACCTTAAAATAAACACCCAATATCGAATACGAACAAGTAACACAAGAATTGCAATTCAATTCGCTAAAAAAATTTATTTGGTTCGGTTCATTTAGCCCAAAAAATTGGCTGAATTGAACCAATCCGGTTGACATCTATCGTTTCATCTTTAAGCTAAGGTTATGATTCGATGAACATTTAGCATCTCTTTTTGACAAGTAAAATAAGAGGGTCTTCTTCTTCTACGTTCTAACAAGAAAACACGTACTTTCTCTTGAAATCCTTCTATATTTACAGACCAGAAACAGGGAATTTGAAGCCATAAAACAAGAAAACATGGTTGGTTCGATGAACTCATACATGAGAATTCTCTTGAGAGTGAACACAGCTCTCCTGATGCATAAACTAAGTTGCTACAGCATCAGCATCGAAAAGTATTGCTCGAATTCTTGATCAATGGTGGGTTTTCTGGGGCATGATTCAGCCTCTGCTGCATCCACAAAGATTCAATCGTTTCGTATTATTTAAAACAGAAGAAAAAAGACACCAATTAAGAACAGATATTACCATCTTCTATGTTCCATCTCCCAGATGAAAGAGTATATCTATTCGGGTTTAAGCCACTGGAGAAGAGAAGCTCTTCCAGCTCTTTATCTGTAATATTCTTCTCAAAGTTATCTTCTTCAATTCCAAATCCCATAAACTCCTGAATTTCATTGTTTTGATGGTGGTTACTATGCTCTATGCCTTTGCTCCCAACTCCGGCTTCCTCGGTCGAAGAGCTTATAGCATCGAGGCTGTCTGCCGAGAAGTCCGAGTTATTCTCTGGTTTGAGTGGACTTTCGAACATGGACACGGTCGAGCCCGAATCTTCACCAAAGCTATTGCTACCTTTAGCAGATTCAGGCTCAGATTCGCCGCTTACATTGTCTCTTTCTTCCAACTCCAGATTTCTGTCAAACTTGGAAGCACATTCCGAGGGAGCGCTTTGATGGTGGCATTTCTGCTTAGGCTTCGGCAGGCATAGTTGATCAGCTTGTAATTTTCTTTTCTTGTTCAGCTCAACATTATTCTTCTTGAGTAGTTGAATTATGCGGAATCTGATCAAAGAAGAAAGTGGCATAAAAGGCGCAGAAAAAGGCTTTTTTCAATCCATTCCTAATTTTGATCCTAAGGGTTTCCCCATATATCAGTTGCTTTGGATGCATAAAAATCAATTCAAAACATCAACCTCAGTATCTAAAGACTACCACAGTACCAATAATTCAATCACAAGATTACTTGAAATTAGGTTTAACCAACAAAACATGAGCCAGCAATTCGTCCAAGCCAATAAACATAATCCACCGCGAGGCGAAACACAGAATCCAACAAAGAAAAACATCAAAAAAGAACACGAGGCATACACAAACCAAGATAAGATCCAGATTCGAAAAGGTGTGTTTCAAACAAGTGAAGTGTGTCGATAACAACTGAACAAGTGAGTAGAAATAGAGCAGAAAACTAGTCGATCGAGAGATAAACAGATAAATCAATCGAAGTTGAAACCTGTCGATTTCGGACAATTTTTCCCTTTTCTGCTCCATCTAAACCCAGGGGAAATTTTCATCAAAACCCGATGAATCGTTGGATTTTTCCCATTTTTCTCCTCTCTCTCTCGATTCCTCGTCCCCTTCCTCGAGCTCGACCCTTGGTGACTCCAGCGGCAATGATGAGATCCACCTCGTCTTCACGTATTTAATTTAATTATTATAATACATCCCTTCAAAATGACAATTGTGTTCTTGTATTTGTATATATTTACAAGCAAACCAGGTTACTCCCTTAATCATATTAGCTTAAAGTAGTTAATTTTGATTAATTGGAAGCTAATTGTAACATTCATATTAGAAAGCTTGGAACATTCATGTCAACAACAACGAAATACTGCTTACAGATGTCTCTGCAACACAACATAAACTGTATGTGAAATTGATTAAAGAGAAGAACCCTAGTAATTTCTTCCAGATTTGGTAAGTTTTTCAAGAGATTAGGTCAAATCCCTGAGCAAGAAGAGACCCAGCCAAGACTTCATTAGCAGCTTGAGATGGATGAACTCCGTCCCAGAAAACATAGCCTGTAGCATTCGAACATGTCCCGATTGATCGTCTGTTGCAGAGAATGGAAGTTTCTAGGAGTCCTGTCCCACAGCACGCTCTTCTCGATTCAAAGAACCCTACAAAATCAACAGTTTCAGAAGCCCAGATTACGAAACTCTGTAAATCAAGCGAGGGATTTACCAAAATCAGACGGCTTTTTTATCATATCCAGAAGCGGGTTGTAAATGTCGAAGACAACAAGTTTAAGGTCGGGAAATCTGTTCTTCAAGGCATCGGAGGTTTCTCTTAGCTTATTATTGAATCCAATGGCATCTTGGTTTAACCTTTCTACGCAACCGTCCTTTCCCCGGCCGAAAAGTGTAATGGCCGCCGGTAAACACCCCATCGGCGGTAAACTAGTGACCCCTATTCTTCTTCCTCCAAGATCATATACATTCTGAGAATAAGTATATGTTTTTTTAGCGAGAAAATAAAGAGAAAACAGTGTTCTTTTCATCGATGTCGGAGTTGACCTGGATGAAATCGGCGAAGGATGAGATTAGAAGTTCAGAGAACTTTTCCGGCGAGTATCTTCCTCCGAGCAATGGGTTGACGTAGTAATTCTGAAGAAAGTCACTGCTTCCGGCGCTGAGAAGATAAATGGCATCGGAGAATATAGCGTCGGCTTTGCTTATTCCGACCATGTTCACCACTTGGTTCTGGTATTTCTTGTAGTTGTGCAGTTGCCGGCTTAGTGGAAGCGCTTGCTTCATAACACATGAACAATGCCGATTCAAAATTTTAAAATGATTTTAATTTGTGTTCGCATTGGTTTTTAAATTTTCATAATTGATCATTTATCTAATCAATCAAACTAGTCAATTCATGTAAATTGAATTAAATTCAATTTGATCTAAATCAAACTAATTAAAATTTTAGATTAATTTTGATTTAGTTTCTGATTAATAATCTATTTTAGAAATTAGTGCGATCTAATTGAAATAATCAATTTAAAAAAGTTTTGACTCGGTTCAACTGGCACAGTCATAGGAGACAGAAAAAGAGATTGCGGACATATAACCGGGCAGTGCTTTCATAGTAGCCAGAGGCAGCCGACGCAAAGTTCACTCCGGCCAAGATGGCTTCGCCGGCGGCGTCACGACTAAGGTAGGGCGGTGGGTATGACGTGAAACCCAGATATTCAGCTGCGAAATAAAACAAAATTTCATAAGCTTATTGCAAAGAAGAAGAAGAAAACACCACAAAAAGTGGATCATTTACCGGTGAAATCAGTGGCCAGCTTTCCGTTGCAGAATCTTCCGGTTGGTCGGCGGGCAACAAAGTCTCGACCATAAGGAAGAAAGTCAGCCTTGAAAAGCGTACGCAAATAGTTGTTATTTCCGACATCAACCACGGAGTCTCCGAAGATGAAGAGAGCTGGAACAAGAGGGTCTCCCTCTGCACAAGAGAAAACCAGAAGAAGTACAAAGAACACGCAGCAAACCCCCATTGATAGCTTTCTTTCTTTCGTTAGAGAGAGAATGGAAGTCTGGAGGGAAGGAGAGAGAATTTAAAGAGAGTTCATGAAAACGGTCAAAGTGAAGAATGACATCATTTCGTTCATATCAGAAACAAGTTCATAAAAGGTGCCAAACCATTTGGTTAAAGCATTTTATCCCTTTCTAACTATGAAGAAAAGCTTAACAAAAAATGGCCGACCTTCCATGGCCGCTCACATTTTGCACGTTGCAAAGCAACACAGAAGATCAACAAGTTCTTGGGCTTTTTGAAAGCTGATGACGCAGAGTGAAATGGACTTTGAAAATTCAGAAACAAGACAGAAGCATGATCAAGAAGAAGGTGGAGCCTTTACTGAGGCCATGCATGGAGGATGTTGTTCAAGAACTCGAAAGTCTCATTGCATAGGATCACAGGCTGTCTATGATCTGACTGAAAATTCAGAAGAAAAATCCAAGATGGGTAAAAGCAGAAATTAGAATCAGATTCTTGGGTTGAGAATGAAACCATCTTAGTATGATCGTTTTTATCGTTGAATTATCATCGTGTTATTGAAGAAATCAAGTTGTCTGCTTTAGCTCCTAAAATTGTTAAATCTTAATTGGCGATGGAGTCGGTAGTCGATTATGAGCCAAATGTTGGACCTGTGACGATAATTAAATGAACATAAATGAAGAAGTTGAGTGAAAAGGAAACAAGCAATGTGTTGGGTCACGCAAATGAAATCAAGGAAATGAAAATGATTAGTCCAATCTTTTTCTTGGGGACATTTATTTGTTACATGTATCAATTTTCTCGACGCTTTTCTATTATTGGCTAAAAAGCTGAATAAAATATTTTAATTAAAAAAAACATCAATTAATTTTACGAAACTAACGAGGTAAGTCACTTCATATGTTCTTTTATCTACTTTGAATATTTTTAGCGCCCCTTCAATTCCATCCAGAAGACCCGGAGAGGAGACTTGGTGCATCTGCATCATCAAAACCGTCTGAGCCGCCGTTCTCTCTCCGGCAGCCGCCGTCGTGGTATCGGAAAACTGCCCGGGAGCCATGGATTTTCAGACCTTGATCATCAGTCCTTCCCGGGCGCCCAAAGATGAAGAGTAAACGTTTGGAAGTTGGTTTCCAATCTAAAACCTATAAACGCAAACCTTGGGCGAAAGAGAGAGAATCCACCGTCGTCGAGTTGAGTGCAGTTTTTTTATTTATTCGAGACACTCCTGTCTGAACCAAATTCGAATCATGAATGACATATTGTTTCGGTTTCAGCAAACGATTGAACTGGAACAGTGGAACACATTTTCGGTTCGTTTTCATATTTGTAAAAAAAATTCAAAATATAAAAATAATAAACGCATATATATATATATACAAGATAGAACAAAACTCAACCGTTGATTTAGACGGCCCGGACCAGGCAAAGCAAATATGGTATTGTAAGAGTCCTTGATTGCACATAAGGACAGGCCATGTAGGGTGATCCCACCCGCTCTGGATCGCTGCCTATCCTTCTCCTTCAGCCAGGGCTTCCATATGCGCCATGGATATATTAGTTTATCAAACCAAGCAAGCTTCTCCCTCAGTCTAAGCATCCTTTTATTCTCAAGCTTCACCTCCATTGTCTCCTGGTTTTCTCCTTTCTAAACTCGATCTGTAATCTCTCTCCCTCTCTCTCTCTCTCTCTCTTCGTGTTTTGCAATGGCGTCGCCATGGTTGGAGGCAATGCTGAAAACAGCCTTCTTCTCCGACTGTAGACTCCATGGAGATTCAACGAGGAGAGAATGCAATTTCTTCTGCTTGGACTGCAATGGCGACGCCTTCTGCTTCTACTGCAAATCAACAAAACACAGAAATCATCAAGTAATTCAGGTCAGCGTTATAAACACAGAAATCATCAGGTGAAACTCAACCCATCTATCAAAATTTCTTTGTATGAACAGATTCGAAGATCTTCGTACCACAATGTGGTGCGAGTTTCAGAGATTCAGAGAGCGACGGACATAAGCGGGGTCCAGACTTACGTGATAAACGGCGCTAGGGTTTTGTTCCTCAACGAAAGGCCGCACATAAAATTCACAGCCAAAGGGGGATCAGCAGCGCACATCTGCGAAATCTGCGGAAGAAATCTGCTGGACCCTTTTCGCTTCTGCTCACTGGGGTGCAAGGTTTGGCTTCTTCTCTCCAAGTCTCTTCGTCAATCTTCATTATTATCAAGGTCAACGTCATTTACAACTCACCAATCTCACACCTAATAGCCCACCTAATTAAGATTAGCTGGCCTTAATCCCGCCCTTAATTAAAAAAAAAAAAGAAAACCACATGACCTTGATTTCGTCGTCATCGAAGGCTGTGGGAGTAACGAGGAAGAAAGAACCAAGCTTTCGCTCCGCCATGGATGGAAGAAGAGAGGAGGGAGAAGGAGGAGGATCAAAAGGTGACGTCATCCACCCAGTTACTGGATCCACGTCTAGTAGCGGAACAAGGAGAAGAAAAGGGGTTCCTCGTAGGGCACCTTTTGGATCATGAGTTTGAAAAGGTGCCCATTTTTTGGGGAGGTGTCCATAAAAGTATGGGGCATACCCATGATGCAAAGGGTGGGGGTGTGTCCCTAAAGAGCCCAAAAGGTTCTCCAAATTGTTGCCCCGCGCAACCAATTCAATGTT
>QAOC01040521.1:0-33676 GCA_003255005.1 Begonia fuchsioides | reverse complement strand
TGGCAAATCTTTTTCAAGCAATAGAAGATTTGATCATCAATAAACATCTCATCATGCAACTCAAATAATATTGTGTTTGGAATCTAACTTTCCCTCCTTTTTTCTTTCTTTTCTTTTCTTTTCAGAAACGATACGAAGACATTCCGGTTTTGGGGCAAAGGCCTGTAGAAGAATGAGATCCTCATCATTGCCAAAGTCAAGCATCTTGTGCATGCTGATCATGGTGAAAAAAGAAAAACTAGTGATTTGATTGTTTTTAAATAAATTTCAAACTAAGCATGGTGGCATGCAACTTCTTATTTTCAAATGACTACATTCTTAGTTTCAGATCAGATTTAATTTGAAGAGTTGCACCGACTTCAGATGCCATTGTCCTCACTCCTAAACTGAGGTTAGACTTAGACTGAACCAACCTACAGTGATTTAAATTAAAAAAAATTTAACCTATTTGATCAGGCAAGTGAAGAGTCCTTGATTCTCTAGTATGAAGTAGTTTTTTTTTTATTGAATCCCCTGTTGTAAAAGCAATTTGTGACAAGATCACTTAAAATGTCCCCAAAAGTCAAATAAAATGAATTGAATCGAACCAAATGGGAAAAACTTTTTGGTCTGGTTTCAATTATTCGATGTGTAAAGACAGAATCTTAATTTGATCAAAGCAGCACAAATCTCTCCTTAAATTAAGGTATTCTGTACTCATAAAGTGATCAACAAGTGTTTCGAAATAAGAAGAAAATCTCCATCTCTACTAAATGAATTGTATAATGATGGTCGAATTTGGATCACCTCCCAGCTGAAACAATGCAGCCTTCACTGCTTCACCATGAAAGAACTTTTGCAACTGCATCCACCCACTGCGCTCGGATTTGTAGTCACCTACAAGTCATTGGACAAGAATCACACTAGGTTTAAGAGGTTATTCGGAAATGGCTGAACATTTAGTCTTCCTCTTTGAACTTCAACTTTTTAATAACCCGTTTAGAGTAAAAATATAAAAACTTATTCCTCAAGTTCAATCCAAAGAGACAACTTAGCTTACAAACTCCATAGATTTACTTGTCTACTACAGTATGGGCAAATTACTCGGGAATGTCGAGTTTTTACATGTTAAATGAATGCCACGTTAATGGGGAATAGATCGAAATTAAAGTGTCTTTAGGATGTCGTAATTTTATGAGTAAGAAACTATGTCTATGTGTGAACTTACAACAAATGCGGATCGAATTAGCTCCTCGACATAATCAATTGTAGCTCCTTTAATGAAATCGTAGGAGATATCATCTACCACCAATTTTATGCCTTCCTTCTCGAAAACTCTACAAAAGAGAAGGGATAGAATGGAAAGTAGCAGAACACGGAAGCAGCAAAATGACCACAATTATGAACAAGGAAATACCTATCATCTGGATTGGCTTTCTCATCCAAATCGAACACATACTGAAATCCAGAACACCCTCCGGTTTCAACACTGAGTCGAAGCATCTTTTCCATCATGGATGCTTCGCTGCCTTGCAGTTCTTTCATTCTCTGAAAGGTATTCCAAGAGTCAAAAGAAAATCCCCTCAATTTGCAAAGGAAATGAAACATATCAAATGAACTAAATCCGCAAAGGAAAAAGAATAACCCAGATGAGTACATGGTCAGTTCTTAATTATGAAGATCGCTGATCGATCCTGGTCTTATACCAGATACTAGAAACCCAGAAATTTAATTAAGAAGAAAAATTGGGTTACAAGGTAGGGTTTATATCTCCGCGAAGAACTTTCCTGGACAGAAAAGCTCTAGAAGGTTCGGATTGAATTACAGAAGCAGAGGATATTTTATGAATCTGAAAATTTCTAATCTTCAATTCATTAAAGTTCTTCCTCAATCAAACAAAAAAATGATCGAAATTTCATCGTATTCTGGCATATAACAAGTGAAAAACCAAAAAACCGAAAAGTAGACGCAAAGAAATAATTGAAAAACGAAACACAAACGAGAGAGAGAGAGAGCAAAACCCGAACGCAATTGTCGGTCATATGAATGGAATCGAGGGAAGAAGAAGGAGAAGGAGAAGAAAGCTCGCGAAGAGTCGACGATGAAGAAGAAAATCTAAGAAGCCGGTGATTCTGATGGATTCGAGCAACGAAGAACAACATTAGCCGCTGCATATGGGATCTAGAGGCCATGCTTTAACATCAAAAACTCTCTCTCAGCCTCAGAGAATCATCGTTAAATACTTTCTCCAGCTTCGCTCCGTAATCCTCAACAGCAGGGCTCCATATTCCATGAAAAAACCAGGTTTCAGGATCGAAAGAAACAAGGTCGTGTCGATCACGTGCTTCACAAGACATATATATACGGGATATTTCCGTAAATTAGCAAAACTTTAAGCCCATCCGAACAAAATTATATTTCTTACCAAAGTCCCTCCCTCTCTTACTCTCTCAGACATTTCGTCAAACACCTTGAGTGCATCCTTGATAAGCTGATATTCACCCCTCTTCCATCTCTCTTGCTTCCTGAATTTATTCAAAAAAACTTGGCTTTCATCGATAAAAAGAGTAGTCTAGTCAAACCCAGAAAACAACGCTTGAAAGACTACAAATTCACAGTTTAACCGAAGAAGCTAAATCATTAAAATTGGCGGATTGAAGAACCATTAAAGTCGCAAACCATGGATTGATGGAGGACCAGGCCTTGTTCAGATGCTTATCCAAAGATAATTAATCTGTAATGATACTGATTCTACTCGGGTTTGCGGCGAGCAATTGATAGAGCATCCATCATCCGGTTATAAGTCGCTATATCGGGTATATACTCATTGTCCAACATTTCATCCACCAATCTTTCGCCTTCTTTTCTATTTTCCTCTTTAATATAACCATCAACCAAAATATAATACGTCCTGCTATCAGGCACCAGACCTCGGCCCGAACCCAACAACCTTAAACGGTTTGAGTCGACTGTTCTTCCTCCATTGCAGAGATCTTGAAGAAGACCATTGAAGGTCACTAGATCAGGAACCATGCCTTCTTTGAGCATCTTCTCGGTCACTGAAAAAGCCTCATCTAATTTGCCTACCCTTCTCAATCCTTCGATTAGAGTGGTGCACGAAATCAAGCTCGGAATGTTCCCTTTTTGCCATAGCTTATCCACGAGACCTAATGCTTTTCTGAAATGTCCTGTCCGGCAAAGTGCATCGACTAAACCAAAGTAGTCATACTCGATTGGCAATGCGTCTTTGTTGGATAAGTCGATCAACAATTCAAATGCCTCAAGAATTCGATCTTCTCTACAAAGCCCATCGACTAAAATCTCGCAAGTCACCCTCGAGAAAGGACATCGAAGTTCGATCATCTCGTAAGCCATTGCAATACCTTCATCGAGCTTCTTCTCCCTTAAGAAACCTTTGATCAGAGTATTGAAACTAACCACGTCTGGAATACAACCTTTCTCCTTCATTTCTTTGAACATGTCTAGAGCTAATCCGAATTGCGAATTTCGACAATAACCACTGATCAAAATGTTGAAAGTATATACATCTGGCCTCACTCGATCCTTAATCATTCTATCATAAAATCCCAGAGCTTTATCAAATTCTCCCCATTTCACGAACCCATTAATTAAAACATTATAAACAACAACATCAGGCTTGCCATCAATCAATCTCCGCATAGAATCAAAACTGACAACCGCGTCATCTAGTTTCCCAGCTCTACAGTAAGCATTAATGGCGAATCGAAAAATGGGTTCAGTTCGAGGGCAAGAGAAAATACCATCGGAGCACGGGCATGGATTGGAGGCCAAGAACTGGAGAAGGGAATTCAACTCTTCGAAGCGATCACCGACTGAGAGAGTGCGAGCCATCCATTCGAAAGTAGAGTGATCGTGGCGA
Organism: Begonia fuchsioides; assembly: GCA_003255005.1. NCBI lineage: Eukaryota > Viridiplantae > Streptophyta > Magnoliopsida > Cucurbitales > Begoniaceae > Begonia > Begonia fuchsioides. Next base: position 29,796 of record QAOC01040521.1, on the reverse strand, counting down.
AAGGAGTCGATAGAGGCGGCCCAGTTGAAGATGTGGAAGTCGTAAAGAGTGAAATTTGGACGGTAATGGAGCTTCGATTTTAGGAAATGAAGAAGCTGATTAGGGCTGAAAGGTGGTTTCAAATGGTTCTTGAGAAATTCGACGAGTTGATTATGGCGGCTGCGGTGAGAGTTAGAGAGAGTGAGAGTGGGAAGAGGATTGAGTGGAATGGAGTCTGAAATTGAGGGAAGTGACTGCGGTGGTAGAGGAACCACCTTCGATTTTGAGAAGGGTTTCGCAAGCTTGTTCACCGCCATATTGCCCGGCCGGTGATGGACTTCTACGTTCAGCCGGAATCGAAGTGGTCTGGCCGGAAAACGTCGATTCCCTCTCTTCCTGTTCTTCCGGCGCCAAAGCCCTCGACTTTCTCCGTCCAATCCTGAATCAAAGGACCCCACCGGCTCTTATACTGCCCTTTCTCTTCAAAGCACAGATCTTTACTAGCTCTTCAAATTTTTTATCTGTGAAAAAAGAAAAATAAATGAAAAAAATTATAATTTCTTTGATTTACTTCCACTATAGTTTTCCAGGATGTAATTTTCCATAGTTGCTCGAATGTTAATCTCTACTGCTCCATGAGCAATTTGACTTGCGAATTATTTAATTATGGCACTACTGGATCATAGTGGGAGAGATTAAAGAGCCGCCATGGTTGTATGATTGTGCACGTTAATGTGCTTATAATCATATTTGTTTACAGCATCAACAAAAACAAGAAACAGTTTTTAAAAGTTATTTTTCCTCTTTTCTTCTACCCAAATATCACAAACTGTTGTCAAAAACTGTGGATGAGAAACAACATCATCACTTTATGTACTAGTTCTCAGAATTACAGTTCTCTAATTTACTTCAGGAACGCTTTGTAATGCAGGCCTCCATTCTTTAGCTTCAAAGGCATCTCTGAAACTATCGTCATCTCCAGTTTGGAGCTGAGAAACCATTTCAGCAACTGAAGAAGCTTCATTTTTCAGCATCTTCTCCAATTCTGTTTTCTTGATTACGAGTTTAATTCTCACCACCCCACTTTGGGGCTCATCTTCCTCCCCGGGAATCAAAAACCTGACCTTCTTTCCCACTTTCGGCGAGGGGAAGTGAAGAGGTACGAGGTGGTAGAGTTGGCCGGAGAGCAGCTTGGCTTCTGGTCGGAGATACTGGGAAACCGGGAGGCTCTCCGACAGAGAAAAGCCGGAAAAATCCGACAAGACCTGCTCAGCTTTCACCGGCGATTTGTATTCTATGATTTTACCGTCTGATTTCATAATTCTGATCAGAGTTTGTTGATGAACCAGACAGTTCCCCATGGCTTCTTCTCTCTCTTTGCTGTTCTTAGAAACTTTCTCTGCTACAAAGGTGGTCTTTTTGAGTGGAAGGGTAGAGGCAGCAGAGGAGATGTATTTAAGGAATTTTGCTTAATCTTTGCCCTCATTATTCTTCAATATTACAGAAACAACCTACCAGGTTAATATCCTTGTTAATTAAAGCACTCTAATTATATGGTTTTTGATGACCGTTAGATCATCCATTTCTGCATCAATCTAGATAGAAAATTCAAACAGTGACCAAGAAAAAGAGAGAAATGTGAATGCAATGTGTATGGAATATTTTGTGTAATATTAAAGTATAACATCTTTAACATACCAAAAAGGAAAAGAAACTCGACTTTAAAGGCAAAGCAAATAACCCTTTTCTTTTTTTCTCGTAGTTGCACCGACTTGAATTCTGTTCCTGCCAGACCCAAAAGGGATTTACACATTTTATACGTGCAGTGAATAGGGGTGTGCACGAACCATGTTGATACGATACGGTTCTAATTTTTTGAAACGAGAATAATAAATTTAGAATCGAGAACCGGCTTGACTCGTGAAATAATTGTAAATATTTTGGTCAGATTTTGAACTGAATTTTGAGCTGATTTTGAATAAGATTTGGGGAAGTTCAAGCCTTGTTTTAACCGTTTTAGGTAAAAAATTTGACCCACCGTTTGAACTAGTTTTCAACTCTTTATACATTGAACCATGAACCACAATTCTTTGGAGAGACGAGGTTAAATGGTCTGAACCTAGTTTGAATGAGACTAAATAGTCTCACAAATGTGTATGCAGTAGTAGAATCAAGAATGATCATATATCGATTAGTACATGGCCTTTTGAAATGAAATCGAAGGACCAAGAACGAACAAATCGTCCAAAAAGAATAATACTGTATCGGTCGGCAAAACCCGGCTTGACATAGTTCTTTTATGCATTTTCTCTTAATATCTATGTATTTTTTCCCTGCAATGGCGATAAAAATCAATGTCTGTGTTATCTTTGCGACATGCAAGAAGAATAGTTGTTGCTAATTTCATCGAGATAGGAAGTGGATCTTAACCAGATCGCCATTGTTGCAGTGAAAGATCAACTAGAGGCGATTTAGTGGGGGTTGACATCTCTGCACAATTGGGTTGACTATAATTTTCACAACCTTCAATTTTTCAATTTCTCAAAGCTGAAAACCAAGATTTTATAATCATGGAGGGCCTATCTCATCTCTCACCCCCTCCCTACTCGAAGCTTGATGTTTTAAAACCTAATCAAATTTCAACTTTCGGGTATGTTTCTTGATTGAGCAGAGACACGTGGCTGCGTCCAGAGAGATGATATCTTTCTAAACGGAATAGGAAGCACGGTAGAGACTTCAAAAGGGTTGGAATGGTAAATCGTTGGCAGCCAATCGTGTTCATAATTGGCTCCATCTAAGAGATCAAATTCGATATCTAGATTCTGGGTTCTTAGCGTGTAATAAAGGGTGAGATCTGGTTTGGCTTGAATTTTAAAAAAATGGGTTGAACTAAATGACGTCAATAACGACGATAATAATCTCTTTCCATACTCGATCTTATTGATTTCTACAACGTGAAATAAGATAAAAGAAGAAAGGTGGGATTTTGATTTTTGAGCATTATTTCTCTCTGAGTTTCTTGGCAATAGCGAAGATAGCTCCGGCCACCGCCACGACTGCAGCTGAAACAAAGACGGTGGTTTTCAGGGTTTGCAATGCTTCGTTCCTCTGCACCTCCCTTTCTCTCTCCTCCGCTTCAATGGCGGCCTCCTATTTGAACCGACTAGGGTTATCTTCTCGACGACGTTAGAATATAATACGAAAATGGAAAAAGAAAAGTACCTTGATCTCCAAAGAGGTAGCCACCTGGGATGAAATGGGATCAATTTCAAGGTTCTTATCTTGGCCAGGATTCGATTCTCTCTCCACGGCGGCCTCTGGAAACGTCGATGATTCGGAGATGTCTTGAACCGCCATGCTTGTTTCATCTGAGCTCCCCATCTCTCTCCTCTTTTTCTTTCTTTCTCTAACAGAAGAACTGCTCGTGTTTTCAACCTGGATTGTCTCTCTTCCAAATGTAGACACAACAGAGAAGAGAAGGACACCCATGAACTATAATTCTGACACCTGTATCACTCTCAGATCTCTTCTTAACTGCCCGACAAACTTGCTGGGATTAACTAACTTTTTTGGATTAACCAACTAATCTCCCACACCAAGCAAGCAATCCCGTTTAAACTAATCTCCAGAGTTGTTCATCGATCGTGATTGTCATCAAGGAATGGACTTTCTCAAACTTTAAGATAGAACAATTTTTGGGCGAATGTCACAATTTCAAATGAACAGGGTACATAAACATTGTTTCCAAAACAGCAGTAATTATAAGAACGCTTGTATATGATTCAATAAACTTGGAAACTCTCACCTTATAACTGAAGAAAAAACTAACCAAAATCAATAGCTTGAGATGAGTTTTAGTTTCCAGCTCCACCAAATCCGCGAGGGCTAGGCCTTGATGATCCTGTTCCAGCAAACTGCCTCCTTGATTCTGATTTTCGTTTTCTTCTTGCAGTGCCAGGAGGGGCCTAACGAGCAATAAAAAAAAGTAAAACAGGTTTAGAACCAGTAGAATTAAAAATATATATTTTATTCATATGCAGTCAGTTAAAGGAACCTTTTCGTCAGCTTTAAGAGCGTCCTCAAGATTGCTCAAAGCAGGAATGGATCCACCTTCCATTACACCCATCAAATTCTTCATTCGAACACGCATTTGAAATAGCTGAGCTACGAGTTGGCTCACCTGATTGGATTGTCATATGATTTGTAAATCAGAGAACTGATTCTAATTCATTTCTATTATTTTAGCACACCCACTTAATATACCTGCTGCTCTGTTTTACCAGATTCTTGAGCAATTCTTTTCCTTCTTTCAGGAGATTCTGCTAATAAATCTGGCTTCTCTCTTTCCTCTACAGTCAAAAAAGAAAAGAGAAGGTCCAGCTAAAAGGATTTGAAAAGAATGAAGAAACCCAAAGTTTGTTGACAAATAAAAAATATTCACATATTTCAGATTTTTCCTATCTCACATGTTTTACCAAACACAAACTTTTGGTGCTCTAATTTTATTTTACGACTAGCAATTATCTTTGTTGGAAGAAAAAACATTTCTCAGCTTCTACCATTAACTTCAAACGAAGAGAGAAGAAGAGACCAGGAGTCATCGCTTCTATCATTGATTCCATAACCTTCAAACTTTTCTCAGCTTCTCGAACTTGAGCAGGAGTAACCTGATCATTAAATTAAAGAAATCATTTTGATGCTAAGAAATAATATCAATAAAATTTCTTCTTTGCAGGTCCATATCTGATCACAAATGCAATATTCTGGTGAAAAGAAGTTCAACTTTGTTCTTTGTGTTTTTCCAAATCTCTATAAACTATAAAAGAAGCAGAAACTGGCTACCGATCGAAGGAACTATAGAAATAGAATCATTTGCATGATGTTACCTTTCCCATACCTGGGATCATTCCAATAACTCGAGTCATGGATCCCATGCGCGCAACAGCACGTGTTTGCTTTAAGAAATCATTGAAGTCAAACTTTGCAGTCATTATTTTCTTTTGCAAGTCTTCAGCATCTTCTTGGCGCATCTACACAGGATATCAAATTAAAATAGCAACTTATATTAATTTTTACTAGACAGAAGCGCTCCAACTTACAACTTCTTGCGCCTTCTCCACAAAAGAGAGAACATCTCCCATTCCTAAAACTCTTCCTGCCATACGATCTGGGTAGAATGGTTCAAGATCCTCCATTCGTTCTCCTCGTCCGACAAGCTTAATTGGCTTTCCTGAGACCTGTCAGTTTTTCATTATTAGTAAGAAGTAAACCTTTCATATCAAGATAATACAAAACTTCATAGAAATTTCACAAAAAAATGAGGGCTCTGGCTATAATGTCAATAAGATCCTCATTGCAGACCTCTTTACACAAAAAATAGCGTTGCGATAAATTAAGCAAACAACAACAGACCTCTTTGACACTCAAAGCTGCTCCACCTCGAGAATCCCCATCAAGCTTTGTCAAAATGGCTCCAGTTATTCCTATCTCTAGATTGAATGTTGTTACCAATGCTGCAAAGTCCACAAGTGTATCACTCAACTACATTTGAGTCAATTATGGTTATAACATTCTCATAAGTAAAGTTACCACTTACCAGCAGCTTCTTGCCCAGTCATTGCATCCACAACAAGCAGAACCTCGGTAGGGTTTATGGTCCGCTTCACTTCTTTCAACTCATCCATCATTGTTTTATCAATCTTTAAAAAGAAGAGATATAAATATGTAAACAGAGCAAAAAAGACACAAAGAATATGATATTTTGTGCAGGTTAATGAATACCTTCCACGGAAATTATATCAAATTGAAGTTAACAGATACCTGAAGTCTTCCAGCTGTATCTACGATAACCACATCCATGTTCTTCTTTCTTGCTTCTTCTAAACCTCGTTTAGCTATTTGTGAAGGTTTAACCTCAGTTCCCTCAGTATAAACAGGCACACCCACCTGTAACCACAAATGAAATGACTCTAAATTAACAATATATATATCAACTGATACTCAAGAAAATTCTTGAGAAAAGAAATCCCAACTCTATACAAATTTTGACCTCAAACAAAGTAATTCCCAGTAAAAATTTCAAACTTGATTAATTTCTTTTTTGATGAGAATATCACCTCACACAAGTAAAAGGGTGGCAGGGTAGGTTAGAATACAAAATTCACAAGAAAACTAGATCCATGTTTCTTATGAATGACCTTGCATTTGGTATAAATTCCCCGGAAATCTTATAATGGGTTCAACAATATTGTTACATTAATTAGAAGAAAGAAAGTATAACAACAAGCCCAAATCAATCACCTGTTCTCCTAAAATAACGAGTTGATCAATTGCAGCAGGTCTGTATATATCTGCAGCCACCAGCATGCAACTTTTGCCCTGTAAATAGGTATAACAATGCCACTAAGGTAAGGTGGCAGACAGAAAGATCGACTGATCTACACACAGTTGTTATAAACACAATTCAGAGTATTCAGAGGTTGACCTGCTTCTTCAGATAATTAGCTAATTTAGCACAAACAGTAGTTTTTCCAACTCCTTGAAGACCAGCCAATAATATTACTGTCGGCCCAGATTTTGCAAACACTAGTTCCGACATTTCTCCACCCATCAACTTCACGAGCTCATCATGTACAATCTGTAAGAACCAAAGATTGAAAAATGCTATTTGTAACATGCAAACAGTAAATTGGAGAAAAACAAAAGATTAATGTTTACTGAAAAGCACTTAGCTCGCACATAAAGCATGTGCACTAAATTCATAGATATCATCCAATTATAAAATAGAAAACCACTAATGTACTCAGAAAGAGGATATAGATTAACATAATATATTTAGAACATCAAGACCACATTAACAAAACAGACACCAGCTAAAACATATAAAACCATTAAGTTAGTTCATGCATATTTGAAGAGTTCATCATTCAAGATATCAGTGCATGTGTGTTGGTTCATGCACATGCAAGTTCCTATAGAAGTTCATGTATTTTGTTTAAGCTGTCAACTGAGTACTATATATTATGCAAGTCTTCAGTTAGAGAAGTTGTCTCTGTGGGGAAACTCCCAAAGAGATGTCAAAATATCATATGAGCAAGAGCCAAGTGAATTAGAAGAAATTTTTTATGATCACATTTTTCATCTCTNTTCATGTATTTTGTTTAAGCTGTCAACTGAGTACTATATATTATGCAAGTCTTCAGTTAGAGAAGTTGTCTCTGTGGGAAACTCCCAAAGAGATGTCAAAATATCATATGAGCAAGAGCCAAGTGAATTAGAAGAATTTTTTTATGATCACATTTTCATCATTTTTCTTCTATAACACCTTTCTTTTATTTTTAACGAAAGAGCATGCTTTTTAACATATTTTCCAACAGTCTATCTGTCTATCAATTTACCGTGAGCAGAACCAAATAATACTAATATATCAACGAGAAATTTACACCTAAATGTATAAATTTTAGATCAAATAGGTGGTTGATGAATCGATGAAGCAAATGTTATTTAACCAACATCGAACAACATACTTTAACCAACTGCTGATCTGGTTTCACTCCTCGAATCAAGCCGACACCAACAGCCTGATCACTGACAGCTTGCACAAATCTTCTAACAACAGGAAGGCTTACCTACAATCCAGAAGGAGAAGAATTTTTTATCTCATGCGCATACTAATACTCGTTATGTAAATAAAATTCTGACTTACATCGGCCTCCAGTAGAGCTCTCCTAATATCTCTCATTGGCTCAACAATGTTTTCCTTTGTTAATACCTCTGAAAGGAAAAAGTTCACACAAACCAATGAATTCTCAAAAGTAATGGAAAATCACAGTTGGTCATACTCCAGGTCATCCGAGTGAATTGTTAACGTAACCACCCTTTCCTATTTAGAGAACTACTAATTCCATCTTAAAAAAAAATTAAAAGAGTTCAATTGGAAATTATGAAAAAAAAGAGGAATTAAACATAAAAGAAAAGGAACATAAATTATAGAAAAGATAGCGGCAAACCTTCTCCTTTAAGCTTGTTCCAAGCTGACTCGAGGCCGCTCGTTAACTGCCCAAACATTTCGGCTCTCACGACTCCAATCATTACTCTCCTAACAGTTGCAGTTTTAGAATTAACCCAACCCCACACCTCTGTCTGCGAAGAAATTGAAAACCAACAGGCATTATATAGTAAATATATTCCACCGCCAATCCAAGTATCAACGTTGAATTCAGAGTAAAACTACATAGTAATGCTCATCCCTACTTACAGCGAACAAGTTTCGGGGAGAGAGCGAAGTAAAACTGGTCGAACCAACCCAAGTAGAAGCAGGTCTAGTCGAATTTCTGAATTTGTTCGAGCCGCTGCACAAGCTTGCGTGTCTACGATGAGAGGCTGCAGAAAAATGGCGGGAAACCACGGTTGAAAACTGACAGGCCTCCATCGCCAACACCCCTCCCTCTCTGTGTGTGGTTTTATCCACCGGGAAATTGGAGAAGATGATAATTCTATCTTCGTCTCTGAAGTGAAATTTATCGTCTGCTACGCACTGCGCCGTAAATCATCACCTCATTCCATCGTAGCCGTCCACCTGGATGGACGAAAACACTCTTACTATATCCCCACAGCTTTCATATAAATAGCAATTTCGCCTCTACAATTATGAATTACTTACAATTAATACCTTAATCAATTATATTTTGAGTTATTTTTATTATTTTTTAAGCAAAAGGAAAATCAAAGAATACAGAAAAATAAGCACAAGGAAACAATTAAATAAAACCTAAATTGAATAAAAAAAATCAAAATTAACTTTTGTATAACTCGACGAAAAATTCAGGCAACGTCCGAACACAAACAAGCTTCTTCTCTTCTTTGAGCAAGGGAAAAGAAGGAATCATTTGTTCCTCTTTCAGGGCTTTCTTGGTGGTCTTTCTTCGCCATCGAGTTTTCATATAAACAGAAATCAATGGTCATAATTCAAGGTCGGATTTGGAGCCGAGGACTTGTAAGAATTGCTGAGAGTTCATGGCCGAAATGCACAAACACAACATTTCATGGCCATCGTAATCTCTGACTTCACTATGTTATCTACTGCTTCGACAATCAATACGTCCTGAAAATACATGACAATTATGATCATGTTAGTTGATGGATTTCTCAATAAGTTCCTCACTTTCTGCTGGATTTTTTCTTCAAAATTTATGCAATTTTGATCATATTTGGAAACAGAACAAAAGAATGAAGATCCGACTATCTTTTCTCTAATTAATTTCAAATTCACAGCTAAATAGATTCAAATGAACAGTAGCTTTCGACTACAAAATGGAACAAGAATGGAAAAAATCAGGAAACCAGCTTTAAATACGATTCTTAGCATCATGGTAGATAATGTAATTCCTCGAACCTCGAATCAACCAAAGGCCTAGCTCAGTTTACGGGATAATTAAAGATGGAACACATGAAGAAGCTGACACTTACACCAATGGCCTTCGGATTCTTCACAATAGATTGCATGCCCCACCTAAAGGTAAAACTGCATCTGTTCCAGACACCCGTTCATCTTCAACCAGTGGAATAGTTCTCCATACGGTCAATTTCATCGGATCGCTTGCTTCTTCTGCTTAACAGCCCAAACAAACAAATAAATAAATAAGTCAATTTATGTTTAAATTTCGAACTGCATCCTAGGAAGATCGAGGTATCCACCTCCAATAGTTTCATCCTTTTCCATACAAACAGCCGCATAATGTGAACCGGCTAGCTCCGTCAATGAAAAACGCCAGTTACTTGTGAGGTTCTCCGAGTCGCCAGATGGTTTAACGAATATATCGCAGACCTGGGATTTACAAAGAAATGACTCAAAGTGAACCATTGAAATTATGAAAAACTTCTTGGTTACTTCTATATTTAGATCATGTAGATTTCCTTTTTTTTCCAATGACATACCTCAGACTCAGATCTTATGCATTCAGGATGAACACCTTTAGTCGCATCTCTGTGCTGAATGGTGAAAGTCTTAAAAGGTGCACCAGAGAAACCCCTTCCAATTGCTTTGACATATGATTCCTACAAATTTTCTGCCACTTAATTTAGTTCTTGAGAAAAAAAAACAATATCAAAATCATCTAAAAATAAATTAGGAAGCAGACTAATCCTCTTCTGAATCATATAGATTAATAAACGTCAAACATCAAAGCTTTACATTTAGCATAGAAAACCACGTGTCCAGGGGATGGTTACAAAATTTTGCAGACTAAAAACAATAAATGAATCAGTATTTTCCATCATTTGTAAACTGGAATATCTCTATGAAGAAAATACAAGATCCTATAATTAGATGCAGGTTCACCTTAAGGGTCCATAATTTTATAAACTCCTGGCGCCGAATCTCAGCATCTGAAATAGCTGTTAACAATCTCACTTCTTCAGGAGAAAAATATCGATTTGCGAAGACTAGGATGTTGTTCCTTAACGCTCGCAGCTTCTCTTCCACATCAATTCCAATCTGGAATTTGGATGTATTAAATCAACAAGTCAGTATTTCTATCGCATATTAATATTGCCATGCCAATAAGAAATATAACTTATCATACTGGTGAATGTGATGTCAATCCACAAGCTACCATAGAAGAAGTGTGAGATATATTGAACTGCAATGGTGGTATATGCCAATCATCGCAATTCTGCCATGCCACCTATCCAAAATATCATAGTTTTGTCAGTTAGAGACCAAAAATATAGTGCAGTGCAATCATCCAGTGACCACAGTCATCATAAGTAAGAAAAGCAATCTGACCTCAGGCTTCCCATACATGTTCTTTCCAAATCTAAATGATTGTGGGTCGAGTTGATAATTAGTCTGATCTAGAAAGAAAAAGAGCAGTTTAAAGAAACATGCTTTGAACAAAAAAAATTCACCAAATTAATCCAAGGAAAACAAAAACAAGATCTTTTGAAGAAGTGACGGAGCCTCATACTCTCTGCAAACGCATCAACGTGAAAATTACTCAGTTCCTAGAAAAATTCAGAGACTAGAGAGCCATATGAGGAGAAGCCTACATCTTGCAATGGTGGTGCGAACCAATGCACGAGCTAAGAGGGCTCTTTTTCTCTGTTGTTCCCCTTGAATGCGGAGAATCATATCTTTCTCACAAGGTGAAAGAAGCTCTAAATACTGATTCATAAGTCTTTTATCCTTTACTTCATCAGGTATTATATACCAAAAATGAGCTTCCCTGCCACGATAAACGTGAAGAGCAAAAAAAAAAGAAATTACAAATCTGAACTGCATACAGTAGATGAAGAAACGTTAAGTAAATTCGCAGCAATCTTCAGACCAAATTTCTGCATGGAGATAATAAAAAAAATCCATATAAATGTGAGAAAATTAGACATACATTCTAGAAGGAAGAGTAACCAGGTCAAGAGGGGACGAAGTAGCTGAAACACTCCTTTGGAAGCAACGTATATTCATCATATATGTCGCTTTTCGACGGGTGATGTTAGCTCTGCTCAAAGTTAAATTTACACGAAATCATTACCGGTGTTATAAAAAATATTTCTTTCTCACAACATGAAAGAATTCTAAATACTGATTCATAGGTCTCCTATACTTTACTTCAACAGGTATTATATAACAAAAATGAGCTTCTGTAACGACTATTAGAACTTCTTTCATCGCCCGTGCCGATTCCCTCCTACGACCTCGAAGAAACGAACACAAAATGTTCAGAACGACGAGGGGAGTAATGATACCCCAAAAATCGACTGAGAACACGGAGTATAAAGTACGGGTTTTCCCAAAAATCGCGCGGAAAGGAGAACGTACCTTGAAATCTCCTTCACCAACGTTGTAGCTCTTCCCGAGACGTTTTGACACCGATGTCACGCCGGCCGGAGCTTGTTCGGCCGACGTCGCTCACTCTCGTATCTGGCTGCGCGCGCGAGGAGGAATCTCGACGTTCTCAACAAGTTTTGCACGACTTTTCTCCCCCATCGACAATCCCGAGCTCTCTTCTATGCAAACTCTTTCATTTATGAACACAAAAAGTCCTCCCCATGATCAATTTCTTTGCCTGGACCGGGTTCAAGGACAAACGCTTGAAACAACTTTTACACTGAACTTCAACGACAAGTCGACAAGTGCAAGGTTGTTGACAAAACAGAGTTTTAAGGGGTAATCTGTTAATTTTAAGAATCAACATCTAAAATTTATGATTTTTTTTTTAACTTCACCCTATTAAATATGAGCATAATTCAAGAGTCTATATCCTTGACTTTATGATTCAATGGCTGAAAATATTACAATTTTGTTATCATGACCTGTAATCTCACCTTTAATCATTCCTTGTATTCTAGGTTTCAGAACCTACAAGAACTCTCTTCATATCTTCAACCAGGCTCAGAAGTTGATCCCGGGAATGCAGCGGCGACGGATAAACACACGCGCAATCAAGCTGCCCGTCTCGTATCGTGTCGAATATGGCGATCGCTGGCCCCACACCATGAACCGAAGAGCATCCCACATGGTCTTCTAGCCCAAGTTCACAATCCAGAGGCTCGGAAACTTCGATCACGGGCTCTTCGAACACGGAGATCATCGCAGTTCTCAGTGATGCAGATGGGGTCAAGCTCGGGTTTTCGATGGCCTTGCACATCAGAAAGTTGAGATCGGACATGTCCGTGAAATGCTTGTTCGAGTTCTTGGCATCCGCAAAGGAAGAGTAGCATCTCTTTGCTATCTCCCAAAGAGTTTCTTCAGCTGATACGTCGTGTGTGTTGAGAATTGCAGAGTGGTAAAATCCTGGGAGTAGTGTATAAATATTTAGCTAGAGCATTTATATTTCCTCTAAAAAAATGGAGGGATAACCAAGAAAATCGTTCAACAGAACTGGTTCTATGCAGAAGAACAACTCAAACCAGGTAGTTTTTTTACTTTTAAAACAGCACATGATAAATAGGCAACTAGTTTCAGATGTGAGAAATACCATAAATCCTGGTAAAAACAAGTTAAATGAAAAGTTGAAAATATAGAGGGCTAACCCAAGTGGTGAGGGGGAAGGGGTGGATCGAGAATCGATCGACAGTCTAAGAGAGTAACCACAGCGTATTTTTCGGTTTGGTCGGAAGGAATGGATTTGGTGGAACGAGCGGCAATGACTCCTGCAGCAGCCAGAGCCCCGCACAGTTTTATTCCTCTCGATTTGCATTCCTGCATTCGCAAATTTATGCACTCCTCAAAGTTCATAGCTCCATTTCATTAAAGGTGCAAGTAAGCTTAAAATAAATGGCGTTAACAAGCTGAATTGAGCCAGTAAATGGACTGTTTATCATAGTTACCACTGGTTTTGATCCAAAAGGATAAGGTCCAAGATGGGTCCTAGTATGGAGGCCTTGCCGGACGTCAGAATGGCTGGCGCCGTGAACTCTAATTTGGCCCCATTTTTACAGACAAGGACAAAGTCCGACGTGAGTCGTATTCATATGGACAACTTTATTTATTGAAGGAAGTTCTAATTCTCATCTTCTTCGTGATAAAACAAAATGTTAACTGGCAACGGGGGTGCTGTAAATTGATGAATTGTTCTGTGTAGTGATGAATCTAAAGAGAATAAACGTGAGAAATTAATGACTTACAGAGAGGAGTTTCTGGGTGTCGTCGGAATTCATCTGCAACCTCGCGACTTGTGAAAATCGAAGGGAATTCACGTCTTTGAAATCCAGATTTGAAAGCCGGAGTGAGTTCATGGAGTAACCAACCAAGTCCTTTCCGCGAGTCCAGAATGGCTTGTAAGATTTCCCATTCGGGACAAGATCTTCGATACACAAACTGACCTCCGACATCTCCGATAAACCCCTCTCCGTCCCCTCCTCGTCTTTCCCACCCATTCTCTTCAATAACTCCCTCAGCAACGTCACCCCCGACGCGTGATCGCACGTTGCCGTGTGGAGACGGAGCACGACAGCGTAATGCGAGCCGCTCAGAGCGTACACGCTCGCGAAGAAAGCGGCTGAATCGCCTAAATCGCTCCATGCATTTTGGTTGAGCTCGTGTTCGAGAATCAGATGGAAAGGAGAGACGAAAGAGTGGCCGGAATCCGGAGCAGAGTGAAGAATGCGAGCCGTCGAATCGAGGTCGAAAGATTGGATTTGGAGGACCGGAGAAGAAGATACAACGAAGGAGAAGTTGTTAACGGCGGGCTGATAAACGAGTCGAGAGCGGAGGATGGGGTTGGAGAGCTGGAGGTCATGGAGGACAGACAGGAGACGGGAAATGACCGGCGGCCGGGAAAGGAGGAGGGCCAGAACAGTAATACCGGTGCCACTGGGCACGGCTTTGCACCAGCTATACTCGGTGCCGCCGACGGGACGACCGAGGGGTTGCAGGTCTTCCCCCGGCGGAGGGCTCGAAGAATTCTGATCAGACATGCTAACACAGATTGGAGAAGAAGACCGGGGAAAGAGAGCAATGACGCAAAGCAAGTGAGAACGGTGGGCTGTAACGGACAAGAGCAAAGGTAGAACCTTTACATCAAAATGCTGGCATTTGACACTTGTGGATCAAACATGTGGCTAATGGGTAATCAATGATGACAATTATCTACATTATACGTATAGCAATTAACTTATTTAATAATTTTATTAATAAGAATTACATGATAATTCCTTGGCAGTATTTTCAGCGTTTATTCTCTTGTTGCTCCACGTTCTTAGCTTCAATTACCATTGTTAAGATGTTCTCCTGTTTTGGACTTTATTTCGGGTGATTCACTATGAATTTCTCCCTATCAACTCCTTTTTTTTTAGTCAAAATCTTAGGATATAGGTGTAGGATAGATGTGGCATTCGAGCGAGCCGAGCCGAAATCGTCCAGCTCGTCGAGTCTGTCGAGCTTTTTGAGTTAAGTCTATCGAGTTTATTCGAGCCGAGCTAAACAAACTAAATAATTTATAAAATATATCTTTTGTATATAGTTTTTAATAAGTAATTTTTGTTGTTATAAGATTGAAAATGAAAAAAATAAAAATGTATTATAAATATTTTATTAAAATAAATATTAAAAAAAACCTTGAACTACGAATTTGTTTTTTTTTTTAATAAAACCTTGAACATCCTTTTTGCGCAGTGGAAATCAACTCGTGGTTGCTCAAATCTTAACTTCTAAATCTCTCTCTACCCTCGATTTCTCTGCTGTAAAGTACGAGAGTGTGAGAAGATCGTAACAACCATCTGAGCTGAGACGTCACCAGCTGCGCCACCTGAAAAGGATGCCACAACGGGATCCACCTGGTTGAAGCTATGACTATGTTCTGTGTTATTTGTCCAAGATGCAGAATATATGAATAGAAAGATTGCAAAGTTTAATTTGTACCTTAATTGCATAGCATAAATGCATGTTGCGAATGAAATCTTCATATGAGTACCACCTAATCCTAATTTCAGCTCCAGCTGCCAAGAAAGATTGGTTGGATGACTACTGATACAGTAATCATTTGAAATAAGACATAAATCTCGGTTTGAGCAGAAGAAATCAAATAAAAGATACTAAAATAGAGCAAAATTCCTTCACATATCTGTTCATTTGTTCTTTCATGCAACAGTCTGTAAAGTATAATTCGTAGTCTATTTCCATTAATCCTTTCATTCAGCTTGTTCTTCCTAAAACGTTACCCAAAAAAACTCTCTTCCTGAGAACAGTATTTTGTTTCTTCAAAAAGAAAAGTTTAGGAGTCTACTTTCATACAGAACCTCAGTTTATTCTCTTACAACCCATTACACCCTAAAAGAAAAATAAGAGATTATGCCAAGGAATATTGACATCACACTCATAGAACGACTTACAAATGGAAAGGACAATATCCTCGGCAAGTCATCGGGTACAGCTGCTTCGTTGTCTTTGGTGTCTTGTTAGGGAGAAGGAATTGGTTAGTCAAGAATGATCATTCCACCAAAGAGTAAAATATAGAATTAATCTAATAAAAATGGTAGAATTTATGCTGCTACCAAGAAAAAGAACAAGGTAAACCACAAGATACAAGTTATGGAAATTAAAACAAAAGGAATCTGAGAAGCTAAATGAGATATTATAATTCATATTCTACCAAGGATTGTATAGGAAGTCAATAATTGAGCTTTTTCTCTAGGCTTCCACACCTTTTCGTTGCTCATCAGGATTAACAAATCATCTTGTTAGTAAGCATTTGAAAAAGAAGCAAAGCTTTGCATTTGATGTCAATTTCTCTGCATAACCCAATACTTCTAGAGTGTGGCAGCCTATTACTTATGTTTTGAAGCTTCCTTCTGGAATAGCTTGGAACTAACCACTCGAGGAAGAAAAGGAATGGATGATGGAATATCAGGCATCTCGTAGGATTTCTACAAGATGCTAAAACTAATCAAATTGACGAAGTTAACCAAATCGATAAAATTTGGGTTGAGTTATTAAGGTTTAGATTTGTTTAGGGCCTAATTATGAACATGGTCCGATATAAAGGATTATGTGATGAATTTAACCGGTTTTCATGTTGAAATTTGAGAATTGGGAACCAGACCGGTGTTAGTCCGGTTTTGCTCTATTTGGATGTATAATTCAAGCCTAGCCCATGGGTCCAGAGACGAAGTGGGCCGTAATTGACCCGATTAGAAGTAACGAACCGATGGACCCGATCAGAAGACGACTCTTGAATCTTCTCCTGTGTCCATGTTCTGGAAGGTGCAGAGAGATGGAGAGGCTCGATAGAGAGGTGGAGATGAAGCCTCCATTTTGTTAGTTATGTGTTCATCTGCTTCTCCACGTATGCGGATAAACCCAACCGATTCTCGATTTTGCGTTGTTTTCTCAGTGCCCAAACACCTCCCTCGACTCAGCTTCAGCTGTTCTAAGCCTTGATTGCGCCTGCGTTTTCTGTTGGATTCTCCTTTGCGTGTATCGTTGAAAACATACTCCGTCGTTTTTATGGCCGTTGAATTGTACAGCAGCAGCTTCCTGTCATCGAGGTGCTTGTTTTCTCTACTTTTGTATCGTTTCTTCTGTTTGGGCGTGTGGCAGTTTACTGTAGCTGAAATTTGTGAGCTGGGAATAGAACAATTTTCTGTTGTTTCATCTTTAATTCATAATTTGTGTTAAGCTGGGCTTTCGTGCTTTTTCTATTTGCATATCAGCTGTGTCTCCTACTGACTAGTCTGGTTGAAAATCTAGAATCCATCTTTTCCTCAATTTCCTTGATCTTCGGGGAAGCGCGTAAATTTGATATTCTTTTAGCCTATATCGTATTCTTCGTCAATTTTGCCATCCCAGAAACCTCGCTTGTTCTATCTTGTTGCGATTCTTGGATTCTTATTTATCATGGATGAATTGGGGAATTTTAATAGTCTCAATTTGTAGATATTTTTTTCCCTAGTTAACACTAGATTGTTAGTGTTCCTAGTATAGACTAATTTCCATTCTAAAATTAAGCACAAATAAGACCGATATGGTCTTTTATATGCATGCTTTGTGATTCACTCTCAAGTTTTTCGTTGAAACTGTGTTAAGGTTATCCGATTCTCCCTATGTTTTGAACTTATTGTCATATTCACCTTTCTAGCTCTTCATCTGCATGGATTTCTTACAAACGTGGCCGGACTTATAATTCCTGCAAGAAGGCTGCTGCTTTAGATCACCTGCTCAATGGCTTGGGTACTACAAGGAAAAAGTGGCTGATCAGAGCTTCTGTGTCTGAGAATAGAAACAGAAATCTTAATCCTCAACTGCCTAAATTTAAGAACTGTTTAGCCTTCCGCAGACCAAGGCGCCTCTTACCCTTTGCATCTACTGATGATGGTGTGACAGTCAATGGGAGTCCTCAGGCAAGTACAAGCTCTGATGTTGGGGAAATGAGAATCAAGCTTGATCAATCGTTGCAAGGTGAAAATTTCAATGATGGGATTGCTCAAAATTTGCACGAGGCTGCCAGGGTTTTTGAGTTGGCTATTAAAGAACAAAGTTCATCCTCCAATATTTCCTGGTTTTCAACTGCCTGGCTTGGTATAGACAGAAGAGCTTGGGTTAAATCCCTGTCTTATCAGGTACTGAACCAAATTTTAAAACATAATTTTTGTTTTTTACATGGAACTCTATGTTTGCTTTTACTAAACTCTTCTTCCTGTTCTACCTTTCAATCTCAGAATATCTCGTGATGATGGTCATCATAGAATTACTCGTAGGCTCCATATATCTCACTGTTTTTCTGAGTTTTATTGTATTAAATGTTATTTATCCCCATCAATGCTATTTATTTTTGAATTTGGACATTAATTTGCAGGCTTCTGTATACTGCTTATTGCAAGCTGCTGTTGAAGTTTCATCTCGAGGTGACAGTAGGGACAGGGATGTTAACGTCCGTGTCCAAAGAAGGTCAAATCACATTATGAACCTTCATTTTATCTTTTTATTTGCTGCGACTTCAGCATTCCCTTTTATTTAGCCATGTTTTAATCTTTACTGCTTTACCGATGTTAGTTTTTACCCCTCTTGAGGTTCTTTTTTTCTTTTTGTTCTCATCTGTAGCTGCGATATTACTTATATTTGTCCAAATCATTTAATTGCATCAATCAATTTACTTGAAGAGGCTCTCCAATTTTCTGCTGATAGTAACTTTATGAAAATCTTATATCATCGAATCACATATTTCAAAGAAATTTATTATGCTTTGTTTGCATTTATTATTGGGTCATTTAGGATGAACTAATATGTGGACTCCTCTTATTGGGCTTAGACTTCAAATTTTCTCTATTCTGAAGAGTTTCATTGGCCATTCAGTATCGGTTATCAGTCCTTGGAGATGCACATTTTTTTAAGAATTTTCTATGCTGGTCTGACTATATATTTTTAAGAATTCGCATTGGTGCAGTTTACTACGACAATGTGCACCTTTGGAGAGCTTAATTAGAGAGAAGCTAGCTTCAAAGCTACCTGATGCATATGAATGGTTTTGGACTGATCAAGTACCAATAGTGGTGACATCTTTTGTCAATTATTTTGAGGAAGACCCACGCGTCTCTGCTTCAACTGTCTTGTATGTCACAACGTAACATAGCATCATGTTGACATAGTTTACCCAAATTTGCTGATTTAGTCCACTTTAATGATATTAATATATGTTTTTCTCAGTTCGGCTAGAGGCACATCTTTGCATTCAGGTCATGCAAGTGACATTTCACTTCTCAAACTTGCCATGGTTTGCATTGCTTCAATTGTAAAACTGGGTCCAGCCAAGGTTTCTTGCTCGCAATGTTTTTCTATGATTCCAGACGTAATAGGGAGATTGATGGAGATGCTGATTGATGTTGGTCCACTTCGCCAAGCATATCGTCTTATAAAAGAAATTGGTCTGCATAGAGAATTTCTTATTCATTTTGGTCCTCGCGCGGCTGCATCTCGAGTGAAAAATGATGGGAATACTGAAGAAGTTGTTTTCTGGGTGAATCTTGTGCAGAAACAACTGCTGCATGCTATAGACAGAGAGAAAATATGGTCCAGGCTAACTACTTCAGAAAGTATTGAGGTTGGCATTTAAGGATTTTTCCCCTTATGAGGAGAAATTTAGAAACATCTTAGGCTCACAAATTAATATAGTTGGCTTTACCAAATTGAATTTTTAGTGAAAATTTGTGGAGAATGATAAACCCTGACTGTTCCTTTGGTTTTGTTTTAGAAGAATACTATGCCTCACTAAATTAATTTTTTTTATTCTACTTCAATAGATTCTTGTAATTTCTCCATGAATTGGATATGCTCCTCAAGAGTAAATTCTCATAAATGGGCTGGAGCTGAATATTTATTTTTCTAGCTGTTGTGATGTTATGACCGGTCAACCTATGAGGGAGTTTTTGAACTAATTCCTGCAGATACTGGAGAAGGATTTGGCTGTTTTTGGTTTCTTTATTGCCTTAGGCCGAAGTACCCAATCTTTTCTATCTGATAATGGAGTTTACATTTCAGATGATCCACTTGGTGGTTTCATTAGGTATTGGCATCTGAAAAATGTAAAATTTTCTCTCGGCTTCTACAGTGATTTCCAGAAGAATGATGATGTCAATAATTTAGTATTCATGTTTCAGGTATCTTATAGGGGGCAGTGTTTTGTACTATCCTCAGCTTTCATCAATAAGTTCCTATCAGTTGTATGTGGAGGTCAGTATTCGTGATGGAAGTTTACTCCCTTCTATGGTGGGATAATTAGTCGTGAGATTTGATTCTTTAGGTGGTCTGTGAAGAGCTTGATTGGCTTCCTTTTTATCCAAAAAATTCTGGCAACAAAAATTTGTCTCATGGACATGGCAGTAGAAGAGAAGAAGGTCCTCCAAATGTTGAAGCTGTGAACCAAGCTCTGTACGTCTGCTCTCATTGGATTCAATGTTTTATCAAGTACAGTAAATGGCTGGAAAACCCTTCTAATGTTAAGGCTGCGAAATTTCTGTCCAGAGGGTAAACTCGCTCTTTCTCACCTGTTGTTGTTATTGTCAAAATCTTAAACATTGGTCTAGTTAGGATGGATGTTACTCATTCTGGTGTATATATTTCTAGGCTCGACCAATTGTTGGAATGTGCTGAAGAACTAGGAATAATTAAGTAAGATTTCTCTCTCTCTCTTTTTGTTTGTGTGTCTCTCTCTCTCTCTATCTGTCTCTCTCTCTCTCTTATAATGTTATATGCTTGTGAACATCCATTTGCGCAAACACAGTTGTGAACTTTTGGTTGATTGCTGTCAATTTCAGTGTTCTCTCTTCCGTTCTGAACATGTAATCAAGTATTAACGCCCTTACGTATAGTGGCACGGTTTGATTTAGTACAAACTCTGTGTAGAATATCATAGACCTACTATGGTACCTGTCCTTTATTATTCTCAAACTTAATTGTTAGTTTCATTCATCATTTGTATGTATGAATTACTTATTCTGTCTTTACTTGTTTCCTGATGAGGTTTGCATATTCATTTTGTATTAAGAGCTCATGAGTGATTCAACTTATAAAGAGGACGTGATTCAGGAGTGTTATGACAGAGAAGATGGCAATACCACCTGTAAGATCAGGATCCAGAAATGCTTCACTGACTGAGAGTCAATCAGATGCCTTTGACAAGGTCAGCAAGCATTAATTTTCCATTCAAGTCTTATAATTGGTATTGGTGAAAGGGTAGATTAAGTCTGGGCCTTCTAGTCTTGTACCTTATTGTAAGGTTTCTAGAGAACCTTGAAGAATGAATTTGACATGAAAAGGATAAGATATATTATCATTCCCAAGAATTACATCAAGAATACATCTATTCATAGAGACTAAGATAGACAAGTGTCCTAATACTATTGGATATTAGAATAACACATTAACTACCTATTGAATATGCTATATACTTTGGAATATTCTTTCTAATATTATTTAAGTAATTATTTATCTCTAACAGTTATTGACAATATCGATGTAGCATTGCCTCAATATTTTTTGTATATTTGTGTTTCTAGCCAAGGGATTTATAAAAATGAGAGTGCTGATATTGGGTATAAGCTGTAGATTAAACTGATCAAAATTTATAGAGGTATGGTAATGTTTTATCAGAATTAATTAATTTAACTAAGCTCATGGCATAGATTTGAGAGTGAATGATAATCATCGCTTGATGCACAAAATTTTGGAAGTTAGGCTGACCATTTTACAAGTGTTTTTCTGTCAGCCATTTGGGGTTGCTGTAAACTGTATCTCCAAAGTAATAAGTGGGAAAATTTATATTGTGTTATCTTTAAAAAAGTAAAAAATGGTCAATATGTCATTTTCTCTATCAAAATAAATAAATTTATAACTGTAAATTATATCTCCTTGGAGTAAATTGTTACTAAAAACATTGTATATGCTGATTAAAGGGCCCTACATGTGTGAACATTTATGTAAATAAAAACGATCATGTACTTTACCATGCCTTTCTTTTTTACTGACATTTCTTCTGTTATTTTGAAAAAAAGCTTCCATGTTCATATTTTTGGTTTGCAATTACTTGTTTGAAATGGTTTTTATTTCTAGACCTTATTTATGTTACAGCTAAGATCTTCCTCCATTGATAAATTATACACTCTTCATGTACCTCATAAAAGAGTGAAGTGCAGCTCTAAAATGGTGAGATTTTTCGAACTACATTATTGGATAAAAAAAGAGCCGAAGCACTTGTTTATTCCCATTAGGTTCTAAGTCAGGTCGATTAAGCATTTATTTAATATTACAGGAAACAAAAGCTCAACCTATGTTTTTCATTATTCAGTATTCAAAGTCTTCTTTAACGTAGTCCTCCATTTACTCCAATTGCATATTTTATTTGATTCTAATTCTTGCCTTTGATAAGACAATTACACGGGTGTTTGGTTTTCAGGCGTTGGAAAGTGTCGATGAAGCATTGATCAGACTAGAGCAGTTGCTTCAAGAGTTGCATGTTTCAAACGCTTGTAGTGGTAAAGAACACCTAAAAGCAGCTTGCTCAGATCTTGAGAAGATAAGAAAACTTAAAAAAGAAGCTGAATTTTTGGAGGCATCTTTCAGAGCAAAAACAGCTCTACTTCAGCAGGTGTTTCCCTTTACTTCATTTACTTCATGGCAATGAGGTGACGTGTCTTCTAGCATGTAGCTCTTTTAACTCTGGAAGTCCTGCTGATTTTTATAGAATTTTATTTCTTTATGAGTAACAAAAGGAACTTTTTTTTTTAATTTGCAATAAAATCTATGTTTAGTGAACTTTATAATTCTTTAACTGGTCCACTCTTTCTGCAAGGATGTCATCTCATCATTTGTTACTCCATATCATGAGATGATGCAATTACTGAACATTTTCAGAACCAAACACATTTTCAGACTGTCTGAATGGATGCTTTCCTTCCTGTTTAATCTTTCGCGACATATTTGCTTGACATATGTTATATACTGTATTTATGGTGCAACTTGATTTATAAGAACTATTATGCCAAAACTATGTAATAAGCATCCAGGGAGATCATGAAAATTGCACCGAGACTTCTGTTTCCGAGCAACCCCTCACGAAAGGGAAAAATAGGAGGAGTGCTCGGAGACCTTTTGGATTGTTGAACTTCTCCCAAACCTGGAAACGTGACTCTGAATATATTGAGGTAGTATCACTTTGTTACTCAATTACTTCATTTAAAGTTTAGTAGTGATATTTTTCTTTGGGAACAATTTGCTTATTGTTTCAATTCTCAAGTAATGATCGAAGCTGCCATTCCTAATTTTAAGATTCAGTTATAAACATTCTGGTAATTTGTCATTTCTACTTTCTAGACTCGAATGACCAGCAGACTCGCTACTAAAATCGGATAATTCTAGAGAAACAAAGGTCCTGTTTATTGATTATACCAAAGAATGAATTTTAAGGTTGAAGCTCTCATCTGATAATAATTTCATTGATTCAATTTTTTCTAATTTATCCACAAAAGCTAGTAAGATTTTGATGGGATGTACTGGCTTAGTAGGTAAAAAACTAGCATGTTGGTATTAATTCAATCAGTCATCATTAGCACTTTCTATTTGCATGCATACTAGAGCAACTCCAAACTATCAACATGGTGCGGCATATAATGAATCCCATTTATTATGTATAACGGAAAAAATGAACCTCTTAAGATATGACTGTGTCAATTATATTGTTGGTTTGAGAAGCTTGTAAACAGCTTTACTTTATCAATGCGAACAAATGTTCTGACACTTGTGATTTTGACGCATATGGTGATATATTTATGGATCAATATGCTTTTTTTTATCTTTTATACAGGATGAAATCATTGGATATCCTCCTGCTAAAGTTGTTGATCCAACATCAAATGAGATTCAACGATTTGAACTCTTGCGGAATGAACTAATTGAACTTGAAAAACGGGTTCAAGAAAGTACAGAACAAACAGATGTGGAGGTGGTTTGCAATAGTTCTTTGGAAACTTTTATGCATTCGATTGTTTTGACTCGTTTTTGCTCATAATTATAGTTTGTTAGACATGGTAATTTAGTTTTTTTGTTGATGGTTGGAGTTCGTAACTCTTACTGTATTCTTCATCTGATTTTATCTTTGTTGTTTGTCAGTCCTCTCATGGAGACTTGCTTTCTTTTTATGTTTTTTTGGCCAAAATTTTATTGCTCTTCATTATCTCACTGTTTTGACAAATTATCAATTGTCTCAAAAGTTTAAACTTATTGGTAAACGATAATTATATTATTTATATATTATTTTGCCTCACATGTAAGTTACTTTAGAGTCTATACATGTAGGTATTTTTTAATTAGATTTTTTTAGGATCGAACTTGAGATCTCTAGCTATGTGGGGAGAATGATTTAGTTAGAGAAATATGATAGATTTAAACTTCTTTTTGCAAGGTCAAAGGTGAACTTCCCCTAGCTAACTTCTTTTGTGTCAGAAAAGAAAGGGGAGTATGTCAAGTTTTCTTTGGTAAAAACTCAAAATTCATCTGCCTCAGAAATAAATAAATAACTAAAATGATGCGTACCTTTTTTTGCTAATTTATCCTTCACTACAAGGGTTTGAATTCTGCTTTTATGACTGTAACATTATTTCAACATAACTTATTAGCTTTTGGGTTAGTTTTAATGGCTGGTATATTTTTTGTCTTTCCAGGATGAGAATGACAAGGAGAATAATGCTAAATTTCATGATGTTGGACGAGCTCACATGACCAAGGTTCAAAATAACAATGGCAATGTCATTGAAAAGTCACTTGACAAGCTTAAAGAAGCAAGCACGGTACAAAACTTATTCCTCCCTTCTTGAAATGAGCAATATGCATTCTAAGTTTGGTTTATAATTACCAAATGAAAACAAGTATTATACCATATGTTAACAGTGTGACCGGAATGCTATTTCTACAAATTTTTAACTCTCATTTTAAAAATCGTCTGTTGTTCAAGTTTACTTTGGTTTGTTTCTTTATTAAATTGTGTAAACAAATGTTTTTTTTGCATGGCTAACTTGTATTTTCTTCTATTATTTTGCAGGATGTTTGGCAAGGTACTCAGCTTCTAGCTATTGATGTTGCTGCTGCTACTGGGTTGATAAGAAGGGCCCTAATTGGAGATGAATTAACCGAAAAAGAAAAACAATCCCTGCGAAGGACTGTCACTGACCTTGCATCTGTTGTTCCTATTGGAGTCTTAATGCTTCTACCTGTAAGTTTAAATACATCCACTTAGCTAGTTTTTATAGCATGCCTTCAAATTCATTGCTCTTGTTAAGACCATTCATCGTACTTGTAAAAGTAATGCTAAATTTATTTTTTTATTATACATGTTGACGTATTGAGATGTGATTAAAACTGAATATAATAAATAATTATTTTAATTATAATACATTATATACAAATTAATTAGATCAATCACAACTTGACATGTCAGCATGTACAATAAGTATACTAAGTAGATAAACCTAGCATTATTCATTTCACAATCCCTTTGCTATATCTTCTCTTTATAGTTCTCTCTTCACTTTATAGTTCTCTCAATGAATTGCACTGCTACAATTTCTTGGATTAGAAATGAAGGGATAAAAAACTCACTATTGAAATAATAATGATTGTTGTAAAGTTTATTTCAGTTAGTTGATTTTTTAATTCTAACACAATCAAACATTTATTAAAAGATCGTCAGTTGTTGATCATCTACTTGTCTATCTCAGGTTACTGCTATTGGACATGCAGCCATGCTTGCTGCTATCCAAAGATACGTTCCGGATCTGGTATGCTTCATTGCCCTTCACAACTTTCCTTTTCTGAAATCTGGTCAGGATGCCGAATCTTTATTAGTAAGAATAATGTTAGAGTAATGTTAAGTTAAATTTCTTAACATACTATTTTATTGTATTTGTTACCTTGTCAGATTATGATTAGTACAGTAAATATTATAAATAATTATTTTTAATACATTAAATGAATTTTAACTTGATTAATTATTGTCTAATACGTAAACGTGTACAATAAGATGATATGCTAAAAAAATAAACGTAACATTGCTTACAATTTTAAGCTAGCAGACAAACTTACAAAGTTATCAACGACGCGCAACAAAAACTTTTTGTTAGAAATTGCATTGATGACTAGAATATGTATAGTCAGTGTATTTTGTAGATACCCTGTCATCGATGTTGTAAGTATAACTTTACTCCCGAATCTACAAAATAATCAACAAAGTATATTGTTTTGAATTTCTTGTACAAGTATAAATGGAGAAAATCTTATTAATCTGCATTTATATGCATGGTTATGTTTATTATTGCACCAAAGCATCTAACAAAAAGTGTCATGCAGATACCTTCCACTTACGGTCAAGAAAGGCTGGATCTCTTGAGGCAGCTGGAGAAAGTGAAAGAAATGAAAGCCAATGAAGCAAGTGTAGACGAAAACATAGAGTAGCTAGCTTAAACTCGAATCAAATGTACAGTAGAAACTTTTTAAAAGCGGGCAAATTATTTCGTCCTATATCGTTTAGACGACAAATGTGCATAAACAAGTTCATTCCATGTGTCTGGAACTCCAGGAAGGCTCCAATGGCTGCAATCTTGGGGAGAAGGAGATGGGGTTCCTGGCTCTCTATGCTTTGAAGGGTGACCATCTTTCCTCGGCTCTGGTAGATAAGTTACCTTAAAAAATTGTGCTCTTTTTTTTATCATTATTCATTTCTTTTATCGTGTTAGATATCAAAAGATTGTAAATTGGATTGATTTCCATCTTCGTCAAGTTCGTAGAGACCTTCGAAAACCTATGAGTTCTATCATCAGATGTGTTGCTAGACTTGCATGTAATGAACAAGAGAGTAGCCTCGAAAGAAAACAAAGCTCTTTTCAAGAACGTTTTCGACAACCCAAGACTTCCATGTCTGCAGAGACCTTCGAAAAGACTCTATAACACCCATTTTTATGTTCACTCTCCACCCTGAAAATAATAACCCCAGCAAATTAAAAACCGGCCGCTTTGAGAAATGAAAAATTGAATGTCTAAAGAGGGGAAAAAACATGACCTAGAATTAGAAAAAAGCCTCGTGCATTGAGGTGGTTTTGTACTTGTTCCACCAATGAGCAGCATTGAACACAAAAACAAAAAGGTTGCGCTTACCCATTGTTGGGAGTACTAATGCAGCTCATTGACTCGGATTGTTCGGTTGACTCCTGTTAGATTGAGAGAAAGCCTTTGTGTTTTGAGATTGGCTCTCCATTTACTTCTCTTATTGTTGAGTAGTTTGAAACTCCTAGTGCTAGCAGGCACAACAATGATTCCCATTGGCTTTTTCCTAGGGCTGACAATTGGGTTGGGTCAACTCGCGAACCGACCTGAACCCAAAGATTGAATCGGTTATTGGACGGTTATTTTTTCGTCGAAACCCGAAGATAACCGACCCGCGATTAACCGAATTTATGTGGGTCGGTTTTCGGTTAATTTTACTAAAACCCGACCCAACCCGTTTTTCGTCAAAATGTTATTTGTTTACTCCAAGTTTTATAAAATAAACTTTAGAAATCCTAGAATAAATCACAAGAGAAGACAAACAAACACTAGTTGCTTCGGTTTAGTTTCACCATGATTTTGAATCGGGTCTTACACTTCTAGTTTACTCGAGTATTGAGTTTAGTAATTTTCTTGAGACTCAACTGGTTTTCATTATTCAATTTTAATTTTATAAAAACTGAAATAATAAAATTATAAATTTATCTAAATGTATTTTGGTTTGGTTGTGAAACTTTTTATTAGGTTCTTGGGCAGTTCAAGTTTATCGGGTTTTAACCGGGATTGAGTCGGACTAACTAGATTTGATTGATTATATTTATTACGTGGTTTGCTTAGGTTTTCACGGTTTTTGATTTTCAAAATTGTGACCAAACCGGAAACAGAGCCAAAGAGACTTGATCTGCATAGTTCCGTTTAAACCTAAGGTCTAGTCGATGTAGGAATTTTTCTTTTGAGCTCTTAAAATGTATATGAATAATGTTGTTGTTATAAAACACAACTCTCTAATTAATTCAAATTACAAATCATGGATATGTATAGGGTGAGTGGCTTGCGAAACCCGACACAACCCGCTTCAAACCCACTTCAAACCCGCAGCCCAACCCGAGACCCAACCCAAAAAAAAAACCGAATCTTAACCGAACTCAACCCGTCGAATATGGGTCGGATATCAAAATTGATCGGATACGCTTCGGGTTAAAAATTTCCAAACCCGAACCCGCCGGATCGGTTATTTTTTAGAAAATAACCGAACCAAACCCGTGAGCCCCACCCCTACTTCTTCCTATCAAATCCCCGGCAAAAACAAACCTCCCATCCTGGCTTCTCTCAAGAAAGTCACTTGTGCTGAATCTGCGCTCACAATATGATTTTCAATATGAAAATAGACAAAAAATCATCATTAAAAAATATATGAAAAAACACTCACAATAATTCATTCATCTAACTAATAAATAATTACAAAAAAATTTATTGACTGTCGAATTTCCATAAGCTTTCTTGCTGAAAAAATTCTGCCGTTTTCTTGGGATTTTAGCAGTTTGTGAATGATGAAATAAATCTTAGAATAGATTTCTATTTATAGAACAAGAATCCTTTCTAGTTAGAATCTTTCTCCTAGTAGTTTGTGCTTCTCTATTCTCTTCCAAATATCTGCTCGTATTATCATAACTTATTAACATATTTTTTTATAAGTACAACAATAATTAATATAATAAATATTATAAATAACTATTTTAATTATAAAAATATTAATATCTTAAGAAAACACATATAACATTACTCTATATAAGAGCTAGCGAATCTTGCTCGCAACCTCTACACTGGCGCAAACCTTGCTCGCAAGCGCTACTGCAGTGCCGTTCTCGACGATCTACCCTCCAACACCGACTCGCTCTCCCAATCCCAGATCAACCGTGCTAATGATGAATTCACCCAATTCGACGACTACTCCAATACAATTCGCCAATGTTTCTCCCATCTGAAGAAGCATCTGAATTTCCGGATCCGCAATCAAACTCAAAGATCCGCCTAACCTGGTTCGCGCTGACCAACTCTACCCTATGCGCTGGAGGATTCTGCACAGCCTACATTCCACTGAAGAAAGACATTGCACTGCAGAACAAAGTGGCAAGAAATTTATTTTCCCTGGAGCACGAACTGAGTAACATCAGCCAAATTTTATTAATTTTCTAGAATTGTATTCAGAAAATTAAACGAGATGATCTAAGAACCATATGAGTAAACATTGCTAAAAAATATAAATTTATTTTCTAAAAATGCCAGATTTTTTAACGTTCCACAATGAATATAGAATATTACTAAGTCACAGACACCTATTAACCAATCAAACAAGAGATGAAGCAATGTACAAGTGGTCAATACTACAGCGGCAACACCTTTGTAAAGCAGTAGACTTCCCCATTAGAGCGTAACTATTCTAAACTAACCCCATTCTTAAACAAAAAACACAATCCAGTCACAAACACAGCATAAAAAATTTAGGAAAAAGAACACGACAGATACATATGAGAAACGCAAGAGAAAATTAGGGCGAAACAAAGAAACCAGAGCGTGAAAGAGAACTTACTAGAAGAAACCAGTAAAGACTTCTTTACTAGAGCATTACGATCATAAACCAACAACCCCATAATCACTCAACAACCCAATCACAATTAGATAAAAAGTAGACAGATCAAGACAGAATTCCAAGAGAAATGCGAAAGTAAATTAGGGCAAACGAAGAAATCAGAGCGAGAAAGAGAGCTTACTCGAAGGATTAATCCCGAATTCGC
>QAOC01040495.1:363643-524613 GCA_003255005.1 Begonia fuchsioides | reverse complement strand
GTTTCTGTCAGGCCCCTCTCCGGGTCGTGACAGATATCAACTATACCGGGCATGGAAAGGTATCTCCGGCGACGGGATCTTCCAAATTTCTGTCGAGCCAATAACTTTTCAGACGCATTGCTGCAGTTAGTTCAGAAGGCTACCCAGCGAAATGCTGAAGCCGACGCCCTCATTTTCAACACCTTTGAAGATCTTGAAGGACCGATACTTAGACGAATTCGGAAACATGTTTGTGCAAATATATACACCCTCGGACCCCTTCATAACCACCTGAAAACAAGACTCGCCGGCCAATCAGAGACGACCGCGGCTTCTCATCCACGTTATTCGAACTGTCTCTGGGAAGTTGACAGAAGTTGCATCGCGTGGCTCGATGCTCAGCCGTTGAAATCTGTGATCTACGTTAGTTTTGGGAGCTTGGCAGTTCTGAAGAAGGAAGAGTTTGTCGAGTTCTGGTATGGTTTAGTCAACAGCGAGAAAATGTTCTTGTGGGTGATCAGGCCAGACTTGGTTTCTGGACATGAAAACCTGATACCAGCTGAGCTCGTGGAGAAGACGAAGGAACGAGGCTTCATCGTGGAATGGGCGCCGCAAGAAGAGGTGCTAGGCCACCCCGCCATAGCAGGGTTCTTTACTCACAGTGGGTGGAACTCAACCTTGGAGAGCATCGCCGCCGGAATTCCGATGGCTTGCTGGCCGTACTTCGCCGACCAACATCTCAACAGCCGTGTTGTAAGCGACGTGTGGAATCTTGGGCTGGACATGAAAGATACATGTGATAGAAAAACGATCGCAGAGACTGTCGAGAATCTGACGGCTGAGAGAGCCGAAGAGCTGTGGAAATCAGCGGATCGAATGGCTGAGTTGGCTAGAAAGAGTATTGGGGAAGGAGGGTCCTCTTTCTGTAATCTCAACCGTCTGATCCATGACATAAAGTTGAAAAGGCTGGGATCACCTTTCAATTATTAATAGTTACTATTGATGTAATAAGATGAGGTTGGATTGGAATAAAAAACACCATTATTTATGGAATTATGCACGTCAAAATGAAAATAAAAATCAAGACATGAGAAAGAGATGCTTTTGAACAGAGACCCTTCTTTGGATCTGCCAAGACGAAGAGGCGCAGTGAATTTACTGCATGTTCTTGCGTTCTCTTTTGGGCTACATTAGTTGGGCTTGTTCCCGCTTTTTGGGCCGACCCGTTTCTCCTCGAAGGATGGAAATAAATGGATTCAAATAAAAACGAATTAATTTAAAAATAAAATCGGAGGAGGGCCAATGGGAGCGTGCTGACATAAGATCACGTGAAGAGGCCGAATTAAATGTTTTATTTGAATTTGAAAAAGGGCTATAATCACCTACTCCCTCGCGCAGAGAGGCCTTTTGAGCTTCCTCCCCCTATTGGCTCTTTTTCAAACTAGCTTCAATAAGGAGGGAATCCGAGGTGGCCTTTCTCAATTAACCGAGGTTTCTTTTGAACATCCACCTCTTTTTCTTGAAAGATATTTAATGTAATTAGTCGTTAATTAAGATAGATTAGTGGGTGTTTAGCCTTTTCTTTTCCTCATCATTATTAATTTAAAATATTAAATACTAAAAATATAAAAGAAAAGGGGAAAAGTGATAGAAGTCAACTCCAAAGGCACCTTTGAAGCAGAAGAATTGCAGGTCTTCAAAGCTAGCCGCTCCTCCTTTCATGCATTCAAACTTGTTTGTTTTTGCACGAATGTCACGTCGTTTTGATTATTAAGGTATGAGGTGACTCCTTTGACATATTTACATTACAATATGAACCAAAACCCAAGTTTTATACGCAGAAACTATGGAGTAATTAAATAAAATTAAAAATACGATGGACGACCGAACAAGACAGTTCTAATCGCTAAAATTATGGGTCTTTTTCTACCCTGTATGCCTACAACCCTCAATTACTTGTGCGACACAGATTAAAAAAAGATGCTGTTTTTGCTTATTTTTATCTTCATTGGGACTCGAGAAGAAGAGAACCCGTTGTCGTTTTATGGAAAAACGTTTGATTTCCTCGTAATTACGAATAAATCAATCATTTAAAGGACTAATTAATTGTTTTTAGAGAAACAAGGAAAAGGAGGATGTGGGCCTGACATTTATGTTGCAGAAGATGCCAACAAACAAAGAATGAAAAAGGATCGACCACAGCGGTGTAATCTGCAGTGCCAGAGGTAATATGTTATGATAAATCGCCGCATTAAAACAGATTTAATTTGAATGGACATTGACCCAGAGGGAGAGAGAGAGACGCTGGCAATGGAATGTTGCAAATTTGGCTGTTCCTCTTTGAGATGTGAATCAAATTTGAAGAGAGAGAGAGAGAGAGAGAGAGAGAGAGGGAGGCTCAAATTTTATCAGCTTTCTATAGCCTTTTTGAATAGAGCAAGCAAGCCAGCAGAATGATGGCCAATCTCGCCAGTTTCTTTGCACAAAATTCAAATCTTGCGCAAACCCATTTCAACGTGCTGGAGAGTTCTTCGAAGATGTGTTCCAGATCGTTGAAGCATTTTAGCTTCTGAAATAATCCGACCATTCTTCTCTCCATTTCTCATTTCTCGCTTTTGGGTGTCCAAAAATTTTACGCTTTTCAGAAATGGAGGCGCAAGTTAAGAAAAGGGAGAATCTGAGGAAAAACAACGAAGGGTCCGAGTCTTTTCGTAGTAGTGGAGCTGGAAACGAGTCGCTCACAGACTCAAGCGCTATATCTAGAGAAAGCAGCTCGAGTCGGTCGAGTTCTGAGATTTCGAGCAAAGATGTGAAGAACAAGAGCTGTTCTTCGCCGCCTCAACTAGGTTGGCCCATTCGAAAAGCTCAAATTAACAGGACTTCCATTTCACAAAAGCGCGATGCTGAAAAATTGACTATTCTGAAAGATTCAAAGATGAACAAGCTCGATTCCGAAGTTTCAGGTTTGTACATGCCCTGTAATAATTTATAATTGTTTTTACAACATAATACATAGCTTGTTCTTCGCTCTCTCTTGAGTTCTATAATCTCTGCTGATAGTGGCGAACTAGTTAGCTGAATCTGTCTCGGTTAGTCTGAGATTATTTTTTGAATTTCTTGGAAATTACTATCCAGAGTTAGACATGATGAAGGAAAGATTTGCAAAGTTATTGCTGGGGGAAGACATGTCAGGGTCGGGAAAAGGGGTTTATTCTGCGTTAGCCATCTCAAATGCAATTACAAACCTCAGCGGTATAAATCTCTGACCTGCTCTGTAATTACCTCTCGAATAATACACCTTTCTGGGTCTAAAAATGACTTTTGTTCGGCTATTTTTCAACATATAAGCTACCATTTTTGGCCAACTATGGAGATTGGAACCTCTTTCTGAGGAGAAAAAATCGATGTGGCGAAGAGAAATGGACTGGCTTCTATGTGTCAGTGATCACATTGTAGAGCTGATTCCGTCTTGCCAAACATTTCCTGATGGAACCAAATTAGAGGTAATCCCCCCTCTTTCACTGCTATTCTTCATAATTCAAATCATTGTCCGCAAGAGTTTGATTAATCTTTTTTAAATCGTAGGTTATGACGTGCAGGCCGAGATCTGATCTTTTCGTCAATCTTCCCGCACTCTGTAAATTGGACAACATGCTAATTGTATAGTCTAAATCCAGCTTACTATTTTCATAATCTGGGAGTGTTTTCGTTCTTATCTGGGAGTGCTTTGATTGCAGGAACTATTGGATACTTTCACCGAAACGGAGTTTTGGTATGTTGATCAAGGAATTATAGCTTCAGAAGATGATGGATCAGCCTCGTTCCGCAAATCTATTCAAAGGCAAGAAGAGAAATGGTGGCTTCCTGTTCCTCGTGTCCCTCCGGGAGGTCTTAGCGAAACTTCGAGAAAACATTTGTATCACAGAAGAGAATGCGTCGGTCAAATTCTCAAAGCTACCATGGCAATCAACAGCATTTCTTTAGCTGAAATGGAAGTTCCCCAGTCATACCTTGAAGATCTTCCAAAGGTCTGAATCTACAATTCTCTGCATTGTTTTTTGAAAAACTTCATACAATTTTGATAATGTTTACAGAATGGGACATCTTGTCTTGGGGATACGATATATCGTTTCATTACCTCCGATCAATTCTCCCCTGATCGCCTGCTCGACTGTCTTGATCTGTCCTCTGAACACGTTGCTCTTGAGATCGTGAATCGTGTGGAAGCTGCGATACACGTTTGGAGACGTAGAGGTCATTCAAAACCTCCGATTAAATCTAGCCGTGTGATCACAAAGTCTTCCTGGGATGTCGTGAAGGTACTCGTATCCGACGGCGATAAGAGGGCATTGCTTGCAGACAGAGCAGAAAGTCTCCTTCTTTGTCTGAAGCAGCGTTTTCCGGCTCTAACCCAATCTACCCTCGACACGAGCAAGATCCAATTAAACAAGGTCAACATCATTTTCTCAAGAGATCAACTTGCAAAATTCGAACTTCAGGACGATTTATTATTCTATCTTGCAGGATGTTGGAAAGTCCATTCTTGAAAGCTACTCCAGAGTTTTGGAGAGCCTAGCTTCTAATGTAATAGCCCGAATCGACGACTTACTCTATGTGGATGATCTCACTGCGCGTTCGGGCCGATTGTCGGCGATTTCAACCGTCAATGTTGTCGCTCACAAGAAGAAGATTGCGTATCCTTTCTCGGGGGCTATCTCGGGCAGCTTCTCACCGATGCATCTTGTTAGTCCGGCAAGAGGCGAAAGAACGCTTTTTATCGCCGGTAAGAACAACTGCAAGCCTCATCGGCGCGGACTTGGAGTGAAAAGAGTGTTGTCGAATTATCTCGGCGTCGAGACGAAGCCGAAGATTGATGGGAATCTGGTTGAAGGGTCTGGTGATGCGTTGGAGAGGCAGAAGAGCTCGTCTGCTGGCCAAAATGGAAGAAAATCTGCTCAAAAATTGATGTTTTAAGCTTTTACAGTTCAAGTTACACCTACCCAACAGGCTTTTCACTGTATTGACTGGGAGCCATCAGTTAGTATTTCCCTTTGAGAATTCGTTCATAGAGAAATGGTCTGAATACGCGTTGAGATCGTGGGTTCTGCCCTGTTTCGTGGCCTCGAAATGCAACTCGATTTCGAAGAAAATTTAGAAATATGCACGATGTCTTCGAACCAGAGTCTTCTTTTTCCCCATTGAAGAACTCAAAAAGACTAGCATTTGGAAGGGAAAATGGAATTTTTCGAATACCCTTCTGGTTTTGATCAATATAACTGTGTTTAGGTCGGCAAACATTGTGTTCAGATCAGTCTAACTCCCTATGTTCAAACTTTTTATACCCATTTTTCTGTTCTTGCGATTTTCATTGCCGAAGAATAACGTCAAATTTTGCAGAATAAAACCGATTTTTTCATAGCGCTAAACGACGATCCATGTTGGCTTAACAACACAACCAACTAAAGAAACCCAACAAAATCATTCTACACATCATCAAACCTATATCTGTAAGAGTTGGCCAGCGAGTTCTTTAGACGATGAAAAAGAAAACAAGGGATAAGACAGCAAATTAGCTTTCAACGAAGCACGCCCTTTGTCACTTTCACTCCTGGGATGAATTTGGAAGAGAATATACGTCAAGAGAACTCGACACTGACCACTATTTGATATCCATAAAATCGTGTATATACATGAACAGTCCCTCTGAATTTCCCTTTTTAGTAATACAGCGAACCTGGTGGAAGAAAACCAAAAAAAAAATTAGGCATCAAAGCACATTATTCCAAAAGTTCATTTACTAACCAATCGTACCCTGCCACCAGTTTCCTCTTGAAGCGCAATTTGAATGGCTACCAATTGCATCATCATCGTCTTCATAGTTGTCGTGTGAGTTAACCTAAAATACATTAAAAAAAAGAGTCATGATAATTATGCGCTGAACAATATAGAAGCATGATATGGGAAAGTGTGTAATATACGAACTGTCTGGTGAGTTTCGTAGGGTTGGGTTCTTGGAGAGTAGTTTTCTCGGCCGCCATAGTAGATCGACGAGCTGAAATAATGAGGTTCTCCAGACTGATTACTTTGCATGAAGCTCTTTTCTTTTTTGCTAATTACGCTACTGCTTTCAAGCTTACCGCTTCTGTTAAGATCATCTGCAAAAAGAAAAAAAAAATTATGTATAGCAAGCCAAACATGAAAGATATAATTTGTGTTTTAATCTCAACGGACCAGGATTTCCATATGTCTTGACCTTCGACGCCGGGGCTCTTACGTCGTCCTTTCTTTCCGTCGATATGTCCTAACATATACGAAATACAAAAAGGCAAAAAGTCTAACAGAATTAAAGGAAAAAAACTGTGCTCAAGGGTGTATTTACGATAATATAGGTATATTGTACCGATGATCGGAAAATAGAGCTGAAAATCTCAGAGGACGACGAAGAAGATGAAGAGGAAGATGGGTTAGGAGCAAAGAGATGGCGGAGGGACGAAGAGGATGCAGATTGCTTTTTTTTGTTTTCCATAGTTGTTGTTTGTCAGCCAACGAACAAAACTACTACTCTTTTAGATTGATTGATATCTTTTAACGGCCAATGACTTAAATACTAAGAAAAAGGAGAACTGGATAAGATTTCATGGGAAACAAACGAAGAGGAGAGAAGAATGCACGTGAAGATATCAGACGGGGAAGAAAATGAAAGAGTTCTGAGCAATTGGTAAGCCCCAGGAAAAATGGTGCCATAAAGCTGCGTGGCCATGTGCAGTCATTAAATCGCTTCTCTAGTTTTTCATGTCCCTTTTACAGACGCGACCCAGTTGGACACGTGGCAGCCTCCTCCATACTGCTATAAAGAGAGAGAAGATATGTCCTCAATGACTCAGTCATGGCTGCTCTTTATACTACAAAGACATCTACTAACAACAGCAAATGTTCCGACAGAGAAGCCATGCCGGCAAGAAAGATGTCACATTCGATGGTGATGTCTCCATATCATGTTATATGGTCATCATGCATCGATTCAGGAGGCCAGAATTTGCGCTCAAATGAAAGTATACGTGAAGAAAAAGTATGTTATTATTGTACACATGGACGGGAAAAGACACGAGCCTTCATCTGTAGAGGAAGACAACAATGGGGGTTCTCACTTTATGAAAACCATCGTCCCAAACTACGGAAGCTGAGCTACACTCGTGTTTATGCTCCCTTCGATGGTGACTGTGAAGCCCAGTTTCTCTCCGACGTGAGAGAAGGAGGGGACTGGTGGCTCTACAGTAATATTCAGCCCAATCGGAGCTCTAGCGTTGGACTTATACCAACTGTTATGCGACCCAACGTCGGTGGCTGTTCTGTTAAAAACCGGCTCCGTCAGGAGGGTCGTGGCCGTAGAGAAATCAAATGAAGGGTAATTTAGATCCCATTCTTCTCCTATGTTTTCGGCCGTACAAGGGCTGTTGTCGTTCGTGAGTATTTGCGGTAATCTTGTCTTGTACCCTTGGCCGCTCGAAAGAAGGTTGCAGAGGACGAGAATCCATAAAACACAAGCAGATCGAAGAGCCGCCATGGATAAGAATTACTCTCGTGGGAGCTAAAGCATTATTTATAAATTCGAGGGGAATCTTGGATTAAACTTTTTAATTAAAATTCAGCGATTAAGTCGTTGTTTATACCATTATGATGATGATGAGGTTGTTGGCATGATCCATTCCTTAATACTGTATTTCACGTAAATTGCTGGTCGATTGAGAAATATGCGTGATGTGTGAGTTGCCTACTTGAAATTTATATTCAATACTGGAATTAATATTTCGAAACCACTAATTAAAACCACTATAGATTAATAATTAAAACATTAAACCATCCAAAATCTACCCTATCAACATTT
The DNA here is from genome assembly GCA_003255005.1 of Begonia fuchsioides. Lineage (NCBI taxonomy): Eukaryota > Viridiplantae > Streptophyta > Magnoliopsida > Cucurbitales > Begoniaceae > Begonia > Begonia fuchsioides. The sequence goes on along the minus strand of QAOC01040495.1, from coordinate 516,749 downwards.
GGCAAGAGGCCGCACCCCTCATAATAGAGCGGTATCTAAAATTGAGGAGGCATCGGACAAGTTCTCGATTTTGAAAGAGTTTGAACTAAATCTAGCATTAATTTTGAATTTAATTACATTATAATTGGATTTTGCAATTATAATCCGGTTTTAACGATGAACTCACAACTTATCCTAAAATTTAAGTTATAATCATTTTTGAAAATTTAATTTTGATTTTTTTAATTATAATATATTCTCCGTAAAGATGATAAAAAATGAAAATTTTTCACCAGGCCCCATTTATATTAAGGACCTTTTATTTGAAGGCGCAGACGGCAGACGACAGGAAAACCATCAGCCTTCAGGCTTTAAGAAACACAGCAATCGGGCTTCTCACTTTGTAAAAGCCATCGTCCCAAACTAAGGAAGCTGAAACTAAAGCACCGTTCATACTGCCTTCGATGCTCACCGTGAAACCTAGTTTCTCTCCGACGTAGGAGAAGGAAAGAGAAGGGGGGTTCACTGTAACTGTCAGCCCTGGGGGAACCGTAACGTAGGACTTATATGTACTGTTCGGTGACCCTACGTTCGTCACTGTCCTCTTGAAAAGATTGGCCGATAACAATGGGGTGAACGTCGAGAGAGCAAACGAAGGGTAGTTTAGGTCCCAGGCTGTGCCTGTGTTGGCCGGCGAGCAAGTGCTGTTGTCGTTTGTTATCACCTGTAGTAACGCTGCGTCGTATCCTTCTCCGCACAGCAAACTGACGTAGTCTGCTTCACCGGCGTCGTAGATCAGACCTGGGTAGAGAGCTCGAGTCGGGTTTACATGACCCGACCCGTAGGCAAACTCCGCGTCAGGGTTCAAGTCTGGCCTCATCGGATTAGCTGATTTGTTGGGAAAAATGAGATTAATAATGAATGGTGAGTTGGATTAGTAGATATTCAGGGATTATTTTTTATTATTACCCGTTGTCATCAAAGCTGATTTGAGCGCGGCCGGAGACCAGGTCGGGTTGAACGACTTGACGTAAGATGCGATTCCAGTAGCGTGGGGACAGGCCATTGAGGTCCCGGAGATGATGTTGAAGAGAGGAAATCGGTTATCTCCCGGGGCTTCAGAGACCGAGTTGAGAGGAGACCAAGCGGCGAGAATGTCAACTCCGGGAGCGGATATGTCAGGCTACATGGAATTCAAAAGTCAAAAAGGATTTTAAGAGAGATGATATCATAATCCTAGGGCTTTAGCTAGAACAGATACTGTGATTACCTTTAGAATGTCAAGAGTTACTGGATTCGGTCCTCTCGAGGAGAAAGAAGCAACGTATGGAGCATAGGTATCATTCATTTCATGGCTGGGGAATATAGTCGCAGAAGGAAATGAATTCCTGAATATAAGAAGGAACAGAATAAGAAAATCAGTTGAATAATAATTAAAAAAATAAATATAGTGATGCAGAAAAAATACCGATTTTGATCGAGATAGAGGTAAACATTTAGACCATCTTGAGGTCCCAGATAGGAAGCAGGCAAGGGAAAGGAAAAAGCGAGATCTTTAGCGCCGGCGTCTTGCATTATAACGCCGGCGGCAATGTTGACCAAGAAGGACGTGGTTACCGGCGGCACAAATCTATCGCACAACACTATCTTCCCGGCAACTAGGTTTGCGTCGACTGAGTTTTCATAACAGTATCTGTTTTTACCAGTCATTTGAGTTAATTAACTGAGATTAAACTTATAACTCATTAAACCAGACCAATCATGAATTAGTTACCTGGAAGTGTCGGAGGTGTAGCCTCCGGTGGTGTTCGGCGCGTCTCCGGCGTAAATTAGAGGATACATTTTTCCCCCGAGATCGTAAGTGTTTTTTGATATTCCCTGTATATAATATACTTTATCTCCCATGATTCAAACCATTGACGTTGTATTTTTGCTCATTGAGGGCACGTTCTGAAGCTTGATATTCTGAAAAATATATTAAAGAAATATGGGAAGCTGACCTGAAAGATGTTTTGGTTACCGAGTTGAACTTGAGTAAAGAACTTCCGGTCAATGGTGCTAGCTGCAACGGAAAGAGACCACGGCGAGAAGTTTCTTATCGTTTCGAGATCAGGCCCGTCGTTTCCGGCGGAATTCGAGGTCAATATTCCTTTCGCCATTGCATGGAAAGAGCCGATGGCGATCGAATCATTGAAATAGTACCGCGTAATGGACCACCCAACGGAGAGAGAGATTATGTCCACTCCGTCGGCTATGGCGTCGTCGAAAGCATGGAGGATATCGGCGTCGTAGCAACCGTCAGTCCAACAGATTTTGTAGACGGCGATTCGAGATGACGGCACCCCTCCTCTCGCCGTTCCTAGTCCTAGACCGTACAAACTCGCCTGGTTTACAAAACCTCCAGCGACTGTTGACGCCGTGTGAGTCCCGTGGCCGTTAACGTCTCTTGGACTTGCAATGTCGTCGGACGGAATCTGTCCATCCGTCCGGTAATATTTCGCTCCAATGAGCTTACTACGAAAGAAAGAAAAGAATTATTTCAATATTTTTCTTAGGTATAAGAATATTGCAATAGATCAACTATATAAACTACTTGTTGCAGGTGAAATTGGCTGCAATGCAACTGCCTTTCCATTTAATCGGAGGTGGGCCAACTCCGGTCAGCTCTTGAAAACTTTGAGATTCCGGCCAAATCCCAGAGTCTAAGACTCCGACAATTATATCACTTTCTATGGTGGATCTAGGAACATCCAATGAAAATCCCATGAAATCCCACGATCTTGTCGTGTGGAGATGTCTTTTTTCATTCGGAAACACGGACACCACTCCATCCATGCCTGAATTTCCCACATCATGTGATATAATCAGTATTATTGACTCCATATAATCGTATCAACAATTAGGCAGCGATATTCACCGGCTATCATTTGCACTTCATCGAGTGTTAATTTGGCCACAAATCCATTGAAACTCCTCTTGTAGCTGTGAAGCAGACACTCTGCTGGAATAGAGCTGCACTAAGAATGACATTTGTTTATGTTTTAAACCCTGCTTTGACGTCTTAATATGAATAAATAATTAAATAAAATTAATCTTATAACCTTCCCGGAGCTTCTCTTAACATTCTTTTGTGGTGATCAGAAGTTGAATCCTCGTCCATCCGCTTATTTCCCATGTACACGATATAAGTCTGGAAGAATTTTCGAAGATTTATGAACAGTTTTTCAATCATACAAACCAAACATAATCATAAAAACCTTACAGACATCGCATTAAAACGTATCTGCACAATATATTCATCGAGTATGAACTGAAACAATAGACTAAAAGGGAAGAAAATGAATACGAGATTTGGAAAAGAGATTGGGAACATAAAAGCGCAAATATAATTGCCTTTCGTTCTTCTTGCGATTCTGCAACGCTGAAAACAAAATTGCTGAAGAAGCTAAGGAAGAAGATCCACGCAACAAGAGGAATCCCGAGATCCGCCATTGAAATGAACTGCAAAACCTCGCAGAAGGACACGATGATGAAGGAGAGACGTGCTTTTATACAAATTCAAAGAACCCACTGGTTGATTAATTTAAACATTCTGTTCAGCTTAAAATACGAAGTCGCTGTGTAGAGAATATTATCAATAATCCTCTGTAGACTTTACGAATGCCATTGAAAATGCACCCCTTCCAAAACCAATCGTTGCAGGCAAGAACAGTTCAATCTTTCAATACAAAATAAATCTGAAGATGATCAAAACTGGCCGAGATCGAGAAAGTTTGACGAGTTCAGGCGGAGCGATAATTCCATATTGAATTAAGAAAAAAGAAGCACGCTGCGACTAATGTCAAAAGTTTATTACCAGGGTAGATTGGTTGACCTAGTTGAAGACGAATCTTGTTCACGGTGGAAATCGTTGAACAAAGCACGACCAAATTGAACCGTAGGAAAATCGAAATAACTCAGATTGAGCCCAGTAAAAATATTGAAATGTGGATATTAACATCCTGATTTTTAATGTTGAACAATTACTCGACTTGACAAGCATGCGGCAATTTTGCCATTGACAAATAAAGAGTAATCCAACATCAAAGTTAAATCATCATATTATATCTTAATTTTCAATAATTAACTGCAAGTTTGTACATAACCTCAAAGGAAGATTCGCCATAAATATTTCGTTACTTAAGGGTTAAAAGTCAGAATTCATGAATAATTAAGGATAATCATCGTCGTGGGGATTGGCCAGGTTGCTCAGCTGATCCGGTCATTTATTTCAACTCTCTAGGTTATTTCTTGTACGAATTAGTTTCAATAGAGTATTAATAAACAATTAAATATTGTAAGCGTAGAATAATCACGACATTATTTAAATTATTTCCCCCATTAAAAGATAAAATATGATATTGTTGGATATATATCTTTTTATGTGAATTACTCTGAGGCTTAAAATGAAATCCGAAATCATATTGTCAATTTAAAACATAACAAACAACACTGACATTTTTTTTGAAATTTTCATCATATCTTAGAATATCATGAAAAGATATTGTGGAATTAGACTTATATTTTTATCATATTTTATTATTATATGTATTAAGGTGTTAAATATTGATTAGTCTAAAGAAATATAGTTAATGTGTTCAAATTTAAATAAAAATTATTATATTTACTGTACGACTACAGTTGAGACATCGTTATATAGTAATGTAAGAAGATAATTTTAAAATTATCCTTAAAATTTGAACTAGAGCAACGACGTTAGTTATCGGTGTCTTAGTATTTCCCTTGTTGCTAATAATCAAAAGTTATTAAATTTTGCCATTAAATCTGGATTTATTTGCTAATTACTCTTGAAAAGTATTTTACAAGTTGAAATAAGATTCCATTTACAAATTACAGCATTAAAGCCTGCCCTAGTGGGGTGGGTCTATACGACCTCCATAACCAACTCTTCGTCAGTTTTTCAAATTCTAGCTTTGTAAATGTGAATTAGATTTTGAATCGTGACAAGAAAATTCAATTGAATTTCAGATGAAAAAGTATTTTTTGATTTACAGTGACGAAAAACCTCACTTCTTCAATGGAGTAAGAAGGCTTTTATTTGAAGTTGCAGACGACAAACAACAGGTTGACCCTCAGGCTTTAAGAAACACGACAATGGGGCTTCTCACTTTGTGAAAGCCATCGTCCCAAACCAAGGAAGCCGAGACTAGACCTCTGTCTATAGTCCCTTCAACGGTCACCGTGAAACCCAGCTTCTCTCCGGCGGAAGTGAAAGAGAGAGCTGGAGGGTTTACTGTTATTTTCAGCCCTGATGGAGCTGTGACGTAGGATGTAAACGTACTGTTCGGTGACCCTACGTTCGTCACTGTCCTCTTAAAAACATGGGTGGATAACAATGGGGTGAACGTCGAGAGAGCAAAGGAAGGGTAGTTTAGGTCCCATACTGTCCCTGTATTGGTTAGTGGGCAAGTGCTGTTGTCATTCGTGATCATCTGTAGTAATCTTGTATCGTATCCTTCGCTGCACAGGAAACTGACGTAGTCTGCTTCACCGGCGTCGTAAATCAGACCTGGATAGAGAGCTTTTGTCGGGTTTACATGACCCGACCCGTACGCGAACTCTGCGTCGGGGTTTAAATCTGGCCTCATCGGATTAGCTGATGAATCGCGAAAAAACATGATTACAAATAAATGGTACGTTTGATTGGCAGATTTGTTTTTAGTGATTACCCGTCGTCATTAGAGCTGATTTGAGCGCGGCCGGGGACCAGGTCGGGTTGTAGGACTTTACGTAAGAAGCTACTGCAGTAACGTGGGGGCAAGACATTGAGGTCCCGGAGATTATGTTGAAGAACGGAAATCGGTTGTCTCCGGGAGCCTGAGAGACAGAGTTGAGAGGAGACCAAGCGGCGAGAATGTCAACTCCGGGGGCGGATATGTCAGGCTAAATTTAACACAAAATGATTATGAGAGAGAAGACAGATGATTATGGGGTTTTTAGTGAGAACACATTAACTACCTTGAGAAGGTCAAGAGTTACCAAATTTGGTCCTCTCGAGGAGAAAGAAGCAACGTATGGGGCATAGGTGTCATTCCTTTCATGGCTGGGGAAAATAGTTGCAGAAGGAAATGAATTCCTGAAAACACGAAGAGATCGAATGAGAACTTCTGTCGAAGTTGAGAAATAACAATTTAAATAACAAAAAAAGACCTATTTTGATCGAGGTAGAGGTAAACGCTAAGCCCATCTTGAGGGCCAAGATAGGAAGCAGGCAAGGGAAATGATTTAGCCGAATCTTTAGCTCCACCGTCTTGCATTATAACGCCGGCAGCGACGTTGACCAAGAAGGACGTGGATACCGCCGGCACAAATCTATCGCACAGCACTATCTTCCCACGAACTAGGCTTACGTCCACTGAGTTCGCGTAACAATATCTGTTTTTGTTGCAAGTAATTAGAGTTCATTAGTTATCCTAAAAACAAGATCTATTGTGGATTAATTACCTAGAACTAGCAGAGGTGTAGCCTCCGGTGGTGTTCGGTGCGTCTCCGGCGTAAATAAGAGGATACATTTTCCCCCCAAGATCGTATGTGTTTTTTGATATTCCCTGTATATAACATAAACTCGAATGATTCGAGTCAGAGATTATGTGTCGTTGTGAAGAAATATGGGATGGGAAGCTGACCTCGAAGATGTTTTGGTTACCGAGCTGAACTTGAGTGAAGAATTTCCGGTCAATGGTGCTGGCTGCAACCGCAAGAGACCACGGGGAGAAGTTTCTTATCGTTCCAAGGTCAGGTCCGTCGTTGCCGGCGGACATTGAAGTCAGTATTCCTTTAGTCATTGCATGGAAAGCTCCGATGGCTATTGAATCGTTGAAATAGTGTTTCGCTTTAGAGCCACCAACGGAGAGAGAGATTATGTCCACTCCGTCGGCGATGGCGTCGTCGAAAGCATGGAGTATATCGGCGTCGTAGCAACCGTCTGTCCAACAGATTTTGTAAACGGCGATTCGAGATGACGGAACTCCTCCTCTCGCTGTTCCTAGTCCTAGACCGTACAAACTCGCCTGATTTACTAAACCGCCGGCGACTGTTGATGCCGTGTGAGTCCCGTGGCCGTCGACATCTCTTGGGCTGCTAATGTCGTCGGACGGAATCTGTCCGTCAGTCCGGTAGTATTTTGCTCCAATAAGTTTACTATGAAAGGCAAGAAGTCTGTCAATATTTAAAGCGTATTTTCTAAGATTATGGGAATAGATAAATTACTTGTTACAGGTGAAATTGGCTGCAATACAACTGCCTTTCCATTTGATCGGGGGTGGGCCAACTCCGGTCAACTCTTTAAAACTCTCAGATTCCGGCCAAATCCCAGAATCGAATACTCCGACAATGATGTCACTTTCTACGGTGGATCTAGGAACATCCAATGAAAACCCCATGAAATCCCATGATCTCGTCGTGTGGAGATGTCTTTTTTCATTCGGAAACACAGACACAACTCCCTCCATGCCTGAATTTCACACCTCAACGAGTTTAATGAATATAACTAACTTCAAAATATGATAATTATCAGTCGTGATTCACCTGCAATCATTTGCATTTCATCCAGTGTTAATTTGGCCACAAATCCATTAAAACTCCTCTTATAGCTGTGAATTAGACACTCTGCTGGAACGGAGCTGCAATAATAAGAATGCACTCAAATTTATATTTCTGAATCGTGTATTGACTTCTGGATCATCAGGGTCAACCATCATGTACGGTAGAAATATTAAATGCCTTCCCTCGAAGAAGCTATCGCGTTATGAATTTGAACAAACAAATAAACAAAATCAATGTTAGGACCTTCCAGGAACTTCTCTTAACATTCTCCTGTGATGATCAGCGGTGGAACCCTCATTGGTCTTCTTGTTTCCCATGTACACGATATAAGTCTGAAAAATACATTCATCGACCAAGTATGAATCGAAACAACAGACAAAAAGGAAGAATATGAACGAGAATCGAAATGAAACGCAAGCATAAACGTGCCTGCCGTTCTTCTTGCAAGTCGGCCGCGCTGGTAAGAAGATTGCAGAAGAAGCCGAGGAAGAGAATCCAGGCGAGAAGAGAACATCTGAGATCCGCCATTGAAGAGAGCTGCTAAACTTTGTAGAAGAACACGTTGATGGAGACGAGACAGACTCTTTATACAAATCCCAAGAACCCACCAGTTGATTATTCTATGTTTTTGGCTAGGCTTTTGTACTGTGTGCTGCGAGAATCTCTCGGAAATAATAATTCATAAGTAAAGAAAGTCAAAGCTCCGTAGCCAGAGTACATTGGTTGACCCTAGGAAGCTTCTTCGTGGGAGAAAAGAAACGTGATTGGAGTGATCCACTCATTGACAAGCTCTTGGTTTTAATAGCAAAGTCAAAATCAGATATAATTGTCAATGGTTGAAGCCATTTTATATAATAACATCGTTGAGATTCCATCACTCAACACGGTTTTGGACTGGCAACGTCCTACAGCCAAAGGTTGAAAATTGTGCGTTGCCATAAAGCCAACTGGGCCTAATTATGGGCCGGATGATTTGGTTAATTTCCTCTCTAATCCAGGGTAATAATTTTAATTTATTACTAAATTTCAAATCTCCCGTGAACGCCCGTCTTCGGCGCCTTCTCTTTCGTCATTCTGGTTTCTCCTCCCTGAAATGCTCCCATTCTGACCTCTTTTTCTCTCTCCTCTCCTGAAATTTCTGCGAAAGGAAGCAAACGTTGTCATTTTTAAGGTTGGTGCATAGCAATTCAACTTTTTCTTTTCGTTTATGGTAAGCTGGTTCGCTTTCTAACATTTTCGTTTCCTCTTGTTTTGCTCTTGAAAAGCGGGAATTGATTGAACCTTTTGTGGATTGGGAAATTCGCAGGCTCGGGGGGCTTAGCTAGGAATTGGAAGAAATGGCTTACAAGGTGGATCACGAATACGATTACCTCTTCAAGATTGTTTTGATAGGGGATTCGGGAGTGGGGAAATCAAACATTCTGTCGAGATTTACTCGGAATGAGTTTTGTTTGGAGTCCAAATCCACCATTGGTGTTGAATTCGCCACAAGAACATTGCAGGTTTGTGTCAATCATCTCTTCCATTCGTGAATATATTTTATGCTTCCAGATTTCATTATTGACGCTGCCAATTTATGGAAATTGTAGCCAGATTCTTTACATTTTCCACTAGAATTTTACCTTGGACGTTACTTTTTCCCGATATGCACACTATCTGTTTGTTGAAATATCGCTGTGAAGCTAGCGATCTCATTTTGGTGGCACCACAGGTAGAGGGAAAGACGGTGAAGGCGCAAATTTGGGACACGGCGGGGCAGGAGAGGTACAGAGCCATAACCAGCGCATATTACCGGGGAGCGGTGGGAGCTCTGTTGGTCTACGACATAACCAAGAGACAGACCTTCGAGAACATTCAGAGATGGCTTCGCGAGTTGAGAGACCACGCAGACTCCAACATCGTGATCATGCTGGCCGGAAACAAAGCGGATCTGAATCATCTGCGGGCAGTGTCGCCGGAAGAGGCTGAAAAGCTGGCGGAGAAGGAGAGCCTTTCATTCCTGGAAACCTCGGCCCTCGAGGCGCTCAACGTGGAGAAGGCGTTCCAGACCATTTTACTGGATATCTATCAGATCATAAGCAGGAAAGCTTTGGCTGCTCAAGAGGCTGCTTCTTCTTCAGGCCTTCCTCAAGGAACCACCATTAATGTCGCGAAACTGTCTGGTAATGTCAGTAAGAGAGCTTGCTGCTCCACTTGAAAAAACCCTTCTTTTTCTTCTTCAAATTCATTTCTTCTGCTGTTCCATTTCTTGGAACCCTGGTTGGAGACGGCGAAATCGGCTTTCTTCCCATTCTTCCGTCCTTGATTTGTTTCATTCCTTGTCTCTGTATCATGTTCACAGTTCATACAACTGAAAATGTTGGACCCATGTAAGCCACCTGCATTGACGACATTAAATTAATTACTGTTAGCAATAATTAGTCTCGTTCCAACCTTGGATGAAACATGTCGCACTGAGCCACTGACCATGTGCACGTGCCAAATTGGGAAATATGTCGGGGTTTTATCTTGTTAAAATGTCACCGACTTGGAAACCGGGACCACGTGGCGCTATTTAAGTGGAACCATGGCTAAAACCGACTTATGTGGCGGTGGAGTCAGCGGCAAGCAAACATTCTAGGTCCCGAAAAATCTCAACTTGAACATATCGTATTATTCAGTGCATCACGTTTTATTTTATTCAAGTATTTTGGGCCCACACTATCCGCATGATCAAGAAGGGAAAAAATCGAAGGTTATGATCCGCCTGATATGCTCTAGAAATGGACCCCACTATTCAACTCTTTTTTTCCACGTAGGCGCTCCGTGAACGAATATTGCTCTCCCCTGAACTGAAGCGCCGTTAACCGACTCGTCTCTCGTTTGAACCGTGCATGTTACGCGGAGCGGCGGGAATCTCCTCGCCGTAAAAGAAGAAGCCGAAGCCGGAGAAGCTTGAGGTTTGTTTCTGAAGCTTGAAACCGCTTATTGAAATCATCGTTATCCTCGGCGATTGATTGCGTTCTTTCAAAGCTTTATTATTTCCATTGTCGAGGAACGAAGGGTTGATGGATATGAAAATGGAGGCTAGTTTTAATGTGATGGTAGATGAGAGGGAGAGAGCTTTGAATCATGGAGGCGAGGGAGGAGGAAGCGGAAGCTCAATTGGCGACAGCGCGAGGAAGCCCACTCAGCATAATAGACTGTCAATGCAACAATATCAACAATCGCAGATTGGAACGTTGTCCCAACTTCTTGCTGGAGGATTGGCGGGAGCTTTTAGTAAAACGTGCACGGCCCCGCTCGCTCGGTTGATCATTCTGTTTCAGGTTTTCTTCATTTAGTAACCAGTTCATTAACTTTTGACTTAGATTAGGGGCTTTGTTACGCTGACATCGATTCTTAATTTATCAAATCAATTTTATTCGTGGTTGGAAATGGACAACTGGCCGTCCACGATTCATTTATCACGTGGATTGAGTAATGAAATCTTGGAAATAAAATGAAACTTGTTAGCTCTTCTCTCGATTGTTGTTTTGATAAAAATAAATAAAAAATAGTTCGAGGCTCAACACTAGAATTCTGATTTTTGACTTTTTTCCATAATTTTGCAAAAATGAGGAACATAACGGAGATTGCGCTTTATGAGTTAATTCGTGCTTAGTCTTGTGCATGACTGAGAGAAGAGCACTGTTCGAAAGAGAGCCTAGAGAATTATATTATAGACCGAGAAGTATGAAACTGTATCCCTCTGGTAGTGTGTGATAAATATCGATTTGAGAAATTTTATGGGGGTTTAAGTCCTGATTTCTATCTGAAATTTATCTTTTTTGGCTGAATGACCTACTTGTTATTGTATTATCTTCCTTACTGACGAGGATGGTGCCCAATCTGATCAGGTACAAGGTATGCACTCTGATGTAGCCACGCTGCAAAAGGCAAGCTTATGGAACGAAGCTTCGAGGATTGCTAGTGAAGAAGGACTTGGAGCTTTTTGGAAAGGGAATCTCGTCACCATAGTTCACCGAATTCCTTATTCAGCTATAAATTTTTATTTTTATGAGCGCTACAAAAAGGTTGATATTAACATATATTAAAATGAGACCTTCCTATAGTTTAATTTCTTTCTTAAATTTCTTAGCCTTGATTACATTATTTGTAGCATCTGTTTCATTTGTTGCAGTTATTACTAACGATTCCTTGGATGGAAAACAAGAGTACATATCATAGTGTGCATTTTGTTAGTGGTGGATTGGCTGGACTAACGGCTGCATCAGCTACTTATCCGCTGGATTTAGTAAGGACGCGCTTGTCTGCTCAAGTAAGATTTCTTGGTCGAATTATTAGAACCTCGGTTTGACTAAAATTACCTCAATTTCATCTCATTTCATTTTCATTGGAGGTCAAAGTCTGTCTGGGAATGCATTTTCTGCTTTCTTTAGAGGCTGAATCGTGTGCAATACATATCGTTGAGTGGAAGTAATGATTCCCTACTAGTATTATATGCTTAATTTTTTTTTCATTCATATTTGAGGAGGAAATGGCTTTGACACGCTGATACAAATATCTCATTTCGAGCAAATTAAGATCGTGTTGCTATACTTGGAACTTACCATCCATGCTTGTATTAACTAACTTCATCATTTTGAAAATTTTCCCAGACAAAAGAAATATACTATAGAGGGATATGGCATGCATTACGAACAGTGACAAGAGAAGAAGGCTTTCGGGGTTTATATAAGGGCCTCGGAGCAACACTATTGGTACACAATTGTAATGCATTTTCCTTTTTTGTGCGTGTGCTGACTTGAAGTCTTCATGCAGGGTGTAGGGCCTAGCATAGCAATAAGCTTTTCAGTGTATGAGAGCTTGAAATCTTTTTGGCAGCTGCATAGGTACTCAATTCAAATTTGTTTTGCTACTGTAAGACCTCATATTGAATCTTATAATTTTCATCTTCATTTTAATCCCTATTTTAAGGCCTGAAGATTCTACCCTCTTGGTTAGTCTCTCTTGTGGTAGTCTTTCAGGCATTGCATCATCAACGGGTGAGTCCAGTGATCAAGGACCTGCCATAAAAGTCTGTTTCTATTTTTTATATTCGTGATTGGTACTCTTATCTGGTTTCACTTGAATGTCTAAGCTTATACTTTCCCATGCTATAGTATTATTAGTTTAATTTACTTCCACTTTTAGTTGAAAAATTATAGTCTAAAGAAGTTAATGCATGTAGCTTTTGTTATGCTTTCAATGCAGAGCGACTTGCTGAGGTGTAGGCTCTATACTAAGAATCTAATCAGAGCCAGAGACCAGAATGGAGTTGGTTTCTGTGCCAGATTTGAATTTTAGTAAGGGAGTAAACAATAGCTTTGCATGTTTTATCCCCTAAATTCTTTTTCTCACGAATGTTACTCAAACGTAATTCATATCTCCATTATTTCCTTCTTGGTCTCTTCCCAAGAACTCAAAAAGGTTGGCAGTGCACTCTGGTGAACCTGTATCCTTGTTCCCAGATGTGATTTAAGTGTTTTCTTCTAGGTAGGCGTCTCACTTTAGCTCTCTTGCCAGTAACTAAATGGATTTAGAATCCCATTCAGAAATAAAGAGAGTGTGAAGTAGATTAGCCAGCAACATTTAAGACTCTTATCTTCCTCTTGATTGTCAATTTGTGATAGATTGATCACAGCGGAGCATGCTTATGATCACCATCTCCTTGCTTGAGTTAATGAACAGATTATGCATAATTTGCAGTGACATTTCCTTTAGACTTAGTGAGGCGACGGAAACAATTGGAAGGATCCGGAGGTCGGGCTCGAGTTTACTCGTCAAGCCTTGTCGGAACGTTTAGGCGCATAATTGAAGCAGAAGGGGTTTTTGGGTTGTACAGAGGGATATTGCCAGAGTATTACAAGGTGGTACCGAGTGTTGGGATTTGCTTCATGACTTACGAGGCATTGAAAATTCTGCTAGCTGCTGCTACCAATTAGCTCTCGTGGACAAAATGTTTTATTCAAGTTAAAGTTAAAATTTTGTTTGTAAAGATCATTGTAAAGACGTAATTATTCCAATTTTATTTCTTCAACATTCTCATGACTTTGCATTTGACCACCCTAGTGCATGATCAAGACAAAGAAACGTGTGTGTGATGATTTAGAAACTAAGGGGGATTGAACCGTGACTGCCAGTCTTATTCTTCTCAAATTCACGGTTCAAGGTTAGGTCACGATTTTAAGATAAAAAAAACTGTAAAAATAAAACCGAGTTGGACCATGGTTTAAAAAATAATACAATTCACATCAACATTCTTCTATTACACTAAAGTGAGATAGAAGATGGATGACAAATAGGAAGGGTGGATTAAGAGCCCGAATGAATTGTACAAACTGAAATAGTTCATAAGAGTTCTCGAGAAAGTATCCCATCATGGGTAAAAGTGGGTGAGTAATTCCAAATAAAAATAAATTTGAAGGGTTGTAACTAAATTCAGGGTTTACCTTCTCGGATCTCTGTTGCTTGCGATTTACATCGCCTTTGCTGCTTCAAATTTCACCATGAAACCAAGCATTGATTTCACTTCACCAGTCTGAGTACATCTCCCACAAGGTGTAAAGACCCAGTGACAAGGACCTAGAGAACCAAATTATCAAAGAAAATCACATCTATGAGAAATGGTTTGTTCCCAATTTCATACCAAAAGGAAGTTTGAAAATGGAAACCATGGCATGGGTTTGGTTTGCATTCTTCACTGGTTAAACGATCGCGTTAAATGCTCGGCATATGTTTTCGACAGAGGCATAAAGAATGAAAATTGACCTGGAGACGAACAGATCGATTCTGACGGACACTTGCTCTCAGCCATTTGATTGCTGACGAGAGAGAAGAAAACACAGTGCTGTTCTCGCAGTTTCTAAAACCAATTTCTGATTTTTCTTTTCTTGCATCCATAACATCTGAGCTTTTGTGTTCTCCTCCGACAGTCGAAAGACCTGTCAAATTTCATTTTAGACAAGCACAAAAACTCCCATGACATGCACCGAATATGACTTACTTTATCTTCGACTTTCATCGAAATCATAAACTGCATTTCTATTGATACCTTTATTAGTCTGCATGAGGTTTTCCCACCTTCTTTGAACCTTGAACTGCCATGACAAATCTGTTTGAGCATTTGATTGCGTCGAGGCGTGGTGGGTTCCAACCTTGTTATGAATTGATACATTAGGAGCGAAGACAGCCTTCTTGAAGTGAACACCTAAAAATGACTAGTGATTATTCGAAAAATAAAACCACCCTCGCGATCAATCAAAGAATACCCAAACTTATCTTTGTTTTTCACCAATCAAAACGTTGAACTTGAGATTCCAAAGGATAACGATAAGATAATATCCCATTATGTATAATATTACTAAATTATAAATTAGTAAAAGTGGTTCCTGTATAAGAACTTTGTACTTACCCTCATCAGCACAAGTTTTTATCAGGCGGGGAAGAAGCAACTGCGATCTCGCACTGACATGCAATTGAACAGAAGTATCTGCAGCATTAATCAGTTAAATCCAAAAGAGAGGAAGCAGACGTACTGGCAGAACATTGGGTGCATAAGTGTTATTAAAACCTGGAGAAGAGTGGCAATGGTGACATTTAATGAACTGGTGGTGACATTTAATGAACTGGTGGTCCAAAGATAAAAACGAAAAAGAAAAAATAAACACCAGAGAGATACTCAATAGACTGATTTTCATTCTTGATTGACTAGAATGAAAATGCGTTAGCTCTACCTGCACGGAGTCCTTCCTCACTTTTTCAGCAGGTATTTCTTGCTCAAGTCCATTTGAGGATCTGTAATGATTTCCACGTTGGTGATTTATGATCTCCGGTTGTTCATCTGCTTTGATTGCACGAGAAAACCATTTTGCACAAGCTTCCATACTTTCAGGGCTGTGGGCTCCATCTAAGAAAAATATAAGACCTCCTGGACTTTCATTTTCAGTATATCGATCAGCGACTATTTGTGCCCTTCCTTCAAAACTAGTAGTAGTCAGGCCATGTAAGAATTGCTCCGGCAAGGAATTATTTTCTAAGTTAGTTATTTCAGAATTCCCTGTCCTTTGTAGCCAAGTCGAGCATAGTGCAACAGCAAGACCAGCATTTATATATTGGTGCTCACCTTCAAGTCCTAGTTTTAAACCCTTCAGCAAATTGACATCTAATGGTGGGACGACTTGAAGATGCACCTGCATTTGGAAAAAAAAATTCTCACCGTTAAATCCTGTACTTTTCTTATTTTTATAGTTGGCAAAAAATAGTAAGCTTTTCTTATTTTTTCTAACACAGTAAGGTTTTCCCTATAAATAAACAGAGATAGTAGATTCACTTGGTAAAAATATGTACAAAGTGAAAAAAATTTCAAATCAGTCAGAGAACATCCTTAGCCTGGTCATTAAATGTACATGAATAACTCAATTCACGATATCATATTATAGAAAGTCAAAAGGAGCCTTCACTGATTAAAAATGGCACAACCACATTATGGAAAGTTTTTACATATTTCTTGCTCGATTGGAGTCTAACTATTTCCAGCTAAATTTTTTGCAATTTCACTTTCTAACTGATAAGATAGAAGTCATGAAATGATCTGACCCGTGCAAGGTACTAGAAGAGAATCTATAAGTTGAAGTAAATTGTGAAAGAACCATGAACTCACATTTAACTTACGTGCCTTAGTCTTAAGTGAATCCATTGCTTCATCAGGTTGACAAACAGTAAAAGCAGGCACCCCTTGCTATAAAAGCATAAACGTGTAAGACAGGTATGAAATATTTAACTGGATGTGAGAGAAGTTCCTACTGGCTTGTGTTATTAAAATATGCATCTCCACAACACCTTGAAGATACCAGCTTTCTCCCCAGCAATTTCTCCCAAAGTGTTACCTGCTTAGTCCATGTACAGAAGAAAAGAAGAACACGAATGAGCAAAAGCATCACTGATTAAAAGCAGGAAACTTATAAATATATGCAACAAAGTTTCAAAGAAAGTAATTTTATCAAATGATGATGATACAAATCATTGCATGGTTCATACAACTTCCCTTTTACAGTATATAGTTTTCATTGGGTTCATGCATAGAAACTTTTACACAAATTCTACAAGCCACCGAAAAAGTCAAGTGAAAAACTAACCAAGAATCTCCATGTGGTCATAACCAAGGGAAGATATACCACAGACAACTGGTGCCTGCACCTGAAACAAGCTCTCCATAAAAGACAATCAAAGACTTTTTCCTCAATTGTTGTTATAGATCTGTGATTCGAACAACCATTTACACGTACCACATTTGTTGCATCAAATTTCCCCCCTAAGCCTACCTCCAAGATTGCCACGTCTACCTTCATAAAAGAATATATGAAAGTTTAACTTTCTGCCCCAAAATTTTTGTAAAATAATCAATAACAGAATGGGAAAAAATTCTACAAATCAACCTTCTCATCTGAGAATATTTTGAATGCAAGCAATGCAAGGAAGCGGAATAGAGTAGGCATGGGAAGATTCTTATTGGAATTCTCCTGCATTATATCAAAAACTCGAGTTAACATACCTTCGAGTTACTGCATTATGTCCTATTGATCCAACATATTCCCATATCTTTGAATTTAGAATTTGAACGCCAACTTTATTTTGCTTTTGTCGTTCATAAGAAACTTCAGCATTTATTAGTATAAATGCAATCAAATCAGTAAAATCTCAAACTAAAATCTAACTGTCAAGTGTTGATACCAATTCATTTGATGTAACTCTGAATGAACAAATCACAAAAAAATTAATCATCACTGGCGAGTTAAAAAGTGAGTTTAGAAAGGTGCACTAATGACATAGTACAACATGACTATATCAAATTCATGATTCCGCATATACCTTCAGTTTATTGTAACACCACCAGAAATATACTAAAAATTTCTCTTGACTGATGTCCATACTGCAGAGACAGACCAGAAAAGTGAGTGCAATTTGATGAATTTCCTTAAAATAGTAGTACTTTTTCCCATCACAAGATGGACAATTTTTGTTAGCATGAAACTCACAGGTGAAGTGGAAATGGACCTATATGAAACAACTGACTTGAAAAAACTCACCCATCCAGACGAAATCTTTCTCGTACGTCAATGAGATGAGGAGACGTGAAAAGCCCAGTGTGGAAGCCACAATTACGCAATATGGATTCTGTGAAGGTGCATGTGGATCCCTTTTCAATCCGAAAGGAAAAAAAATTAACAAATCGTCAGTCAACTTAGATAGCATAGATTCCCATATTTAGTTCCACCTTCAATTATATTCAATCAGCGATCCCAGAGAATATTTCAGGGCAATTTCATCGCAGATAAATTGCAGCTAGCTATGCCTAGGCAATGGTTTGTTAAGTTCTTAAGTTGCAATACTCGAGGTCACCGCATAATACAAGAAATAATGAGTTTATCCAAACAGAATGGCCACAACACGTTACTCTTTGAATGCCAGATCATAATCTTGTCGACTGATACCTAAGTTTGAGGCAGATGTTGCCAATACTCCGATGATTGAAGCAATTTTTTACTTAAGAAACAGAAGAAATATTACCTTTCCTTTAGTACCAGCTACATGAATAACCTTCAGCTTTGAAATAGGCTCCTCTAAATCAAGCAGCTGTTATTTTGCGGAAAACCAATTCAGTTCAGAAATAACCGAAAGAAATAAACAATTATTTCAACGCCTAACCGAAAGAAATAAACAGATATTTCAACGCCTAAACCAAATCAAAATATCGGATATAAGATCGGTCAAATAATTGCCTTTATGTAATCAAATAATAGCTCAAATCGATCCCCAGTTTTATCGCAGCGACTGCGTTTGGTTATCAACGAAGACAAGGCAGCCAATGCATCTTCATAGGTAGCGGCTGCATGACCGGAGCTCCAATTTTCGCCTTCAACAGAAAAAATACCGTAATAAGATCATAAGGGAGCATAAACTAGATCCAAAACCGAAACTGGCGGATGGCAGTACCTTTCTTCATCACTATTCAGGCTAGCGGAGACGAGACGAGACGAGACTCAAAGAAAAAATGATCGAAAAGTTGCTTCGCACGCTTCGTCTACAACACAGCGGGAGCTAGAAAGAGAGGGGGAAGAGTGAAGGAGCTTTTCGGAGAAGAGGATGGTGCGATAGCGCTTGGCGGTTAGAGGCCAGGGCTGTCCACAGAAAAACAGTTGGAGGCATTCCATTTGAAAAATTCTAAATTCTAAAATATATTTATAAATTAAAAATATTATTTTTATTTATTTTTAATTGGAGCGTATAAAGGCGGTGTTCTCTTAGTCAGAGAGACCTTTCTTCCCTAATTTCATTTTCCAACTTCTAACTTGGAAGCTATCGCCGGAGAACGAGATGGATTGGGGAAATGTGACGGTGGAGGATTTAGTCGAAGCTCTTCGGGAAGTTGACTGGTCAATTCCACCTCGCGCTCCCGGCGAGTTCTTCTCCAAATTCAGTCTCCCTCGCTCCTTTCCCAAATGGACCAGCCGACTCAAATGCAATATCTATTAGTTTGTTTCCTTTTCTTTTTCCTTTTTTCCTTTTTAGTTTCTCTTTTGATGCAACGCTGCTTTCAGTGTTCAATTTATTGATCGGGAAACTTAGAAATATTGATGAGCTTAAATTACTTATAACACTAGATTTCTTTGCTGGTTCGCATCGATCGAGCGATGATATTTCATTTCTGTTTTTCTTGTTTTGATTTACGAGCGTCTGAAAATAAATTTAATTTCGATTTGGTATTTGATGACCTCTGACGATGAAAAATCTTTTAACATAGTTATAACTTTTTCGCTTTGTTAATTTTCTCTGGCAGCTACCGAGCGAACTATTTCATTCTGTTCACGTTCATTCTCGGTGAGCAAGATATCCAATATTGCTATCTTCTTAACATTTTACCTCCAGTTTCACTGGCTCATTGAAAAATCGTTCTAGGTATTACGTTTTTAATGAGACCATTGGGCATAATTGCTACAGCTTTTGCAGCTCTAAGCGTTTCTTTGCTCAATGATAGGTATGCCATTTCTGTATTCCTTCGATAGACTATATACTTATTTATATGCTCTAACTATACAGTTTGGATAAAACAAAACTTGAGGTTAGATTATTATTTGAGACCAATTATGATGCAGGACAGAAGAAATGATAGGTAGTTTGAATGTTTTTTTTTTTATTTTTTAGATGTTGGTGGTTCTTTTGAGTGTAGTTGCCGAGAAGGGAAAGTTTTAGAAATCAATCTGTAATTGTTCATGGATATGTCATGAAATATTTACGCGTCTAGAAATGAAGACACTGCTATTTTATTTTAAATTGATGATGGTACTAATATTGTTGAATGTTGATTTAGACTAGGTACTTTAGATGTCAAATATGGTATATGAGTCTTTCTGCAAGTTCATTGTTGATCAACCATCATTCAGAGTGCGATGCTGAAATTGTATTTTTACAGTCTTGCAGCTACTTTTAGCGAAAAAATTACAAGAACAGTGAGGCAGTTTTCTCCTCATTTAGCTGCAAAAATGAGGCCTCCTCACATGTGAGCCTTTTACAAGTTTATTGATTTATCACATTTTTTCTTTCTGCATGCCAATTTACTAAATGCTAATATAAGCAGGCCTGTTATTCGTGGACGTCCAACTGCCAAAAAGACGATTTATATCTGTGGCCAGCCTAGGTGGACTTTTGTCTTTATGTTCTTCACTGGTAATATATGTTTCTATCTCCATATCTCTCCATTACTCGCCAGCTTTCTGCAGTTCTAGTTTCTTAGCTCCTTTTTTCGCAGTTAGCATCATTCTTTGGTTTTTGTCTGGCGCTCTAATGATGGTCTCGTGGGCACTTCTCATTGCTATTCTCGGTAAGTTGCATGTTCTGTTATGAACCTCTTTGATCCCTTCGATGTCTGGTGAGCTACCTAGCACATTGCATTATCACTTGCGAGTTTAGATATTAATTTTTGAGAAACTTTACAAATGTTAAAGACTGTGGTAGGAAGAATCTGAGAATTGAATTTTTGCTCCATAATAATTGATAAAACTTTGATTACAAGTAGAGGCAGCAGGGGGCACTCTGAGCTATTATATAAGTAAATTTATCTAATAGTTTATATAATATTTCTGCTGTTCCTATTTTTGCAGCCATCATTCTCCACTCGAGCTTGAGAATGCCGAATCTCAAAGCACGCCTGAATACATTCCGTGAGGAATTTCGCTCAGTTTGGCGCAATTACAGTGAGCTTTGAGAAGCTAAATTCGATTATATATTTGAAGTGTTGATTTGCTCTCCTTCCAGTACCCTATTTTTTTTATTTGGGTTTAAGATATTTGTAAA
The DNA here is from genome assembly GCA_003255005.1 of Begonia fuchsioides. Taxonomy (NCBI): domain Eukaryota; kingdom Viridiplantae; phylum Streptophyta; class Magnoliopsida; order Cucurbitales; family Begoniaceae; genus Begonia; species Begonia fuchsioides. The sequence goes on along the minus strand of QAOC01040495.1, from coordinate 495,791 downwards.
TGGCTGACTGTACAAAACATAGTGGTCAATCAATGCTAGCTCATGCAGCCATCTTTTAAAATTATAGTCCTATGTCATCTCTGCTAGTTTAAACTTCAACCAAATATCAATCTGTACTCTTGTTAATAGTCTTTGCTGGTCCGTTTGATTTGGTTTTTTTTGAAGAACTCGATTTTGGTCGGTTTTGTTTTTAAATTTTGGCTTCGTTGATCTTTTCATTAGGGCAATATGAAAATTGAATAGTTAACCAGATTATTGAATATTAGATAAAGTTAAAATTTTATTTTTTAGCTTATTAAATTAAAAATATTGTAGTGTAAAATTATTTTTAAAAAACAAAATCAAACTAGACCGAATTGAACAGTTCGAGTTTATCACATTGTGGTTGAAAAGTCAAGTTCTCGAACCAGCCAGTCGAACCGACTGCGAGTTTACTTTCTCCGGCTCGAAAAATAGTAACTCGGGCGATCAGACGAGGATTCCGGTTCGGTGTTTACAGCTATGACGCGCAGACGCTTATCCAATCTCTTAAGAAGGCGCGTGGATAGACAGTCTGTATTTCCCCGGTAAATAATACCGGTCAGTCTCTCCTCGCCTGTGCTCCCCCCATGTCGCACAAGGCAAGGTTTAGACGTTAGGGCTTGCTTCCGGAATCATTTTCATCTTTTTCAGATTAAACGCTATTTCTCAATGCATCTACATCTTCCTTAGTTTCTGTGCTTGATTGAGCTTCTCATGGACGAGTCGTTGATGAAGATTACCCGCAGCCATTTGCTTGGCTCAGTTCCGGAATGAAATGATTATATACTCTTGTTATTTTGAAAGGTTTCATAGTTCACCTCGGTAATGGATTGCTGAGTTTTTCACAATTTTATCCAAATGTTTCCGCTGAGTTTTACGAAAAGAATTTGAAGTCAAACGAATTTCCAAAATTGAAAATTTTATGTAAAAAAAAAAAGAATGTTACAATAAGTTCCATAAATCTTCTTTCTTAAGAGTTCTATTTCAATAAGAATGTCAGTTCATATGTTATCATATGAATATACCACGCCAAAGGATAGTTAAGAGCCTTTATTTGCCTTTGTTTACTTTGGCTTTTGTAGTTGCCCTATTTTTTTTTACATTTACTTAAAGTAGTAAAAAACTAAATCTAAGCAAATAGAGACTCAAAGAATGAATTAAATAAGTTTATGCAAATCCCTTTTTCAATGAAATAGAAACTCTTACCAATAAAATGATTGGGGTAATTTTCATTGGAAGGATCCATATCAGATCCCTTTTTCCAGATTGCTCTGTCGAACATTAAGCATCCTCAGAATATTGTCTGACTTGTTGGTACATTTTTTCTTAAATATTTTTGCTTTTGAAAGTAGAAGGATTTGAGCAGCAGCCAGCAAACAATTGGAGGGGAGCTTTTAGTATCTCATCCTACACTCAATACTTCAATGTGGATACAGATATTTTCGTGAATAGATTAATGGGTTCTTTGTATCCCAGGAGAGATTTTTCTAGCAAAATTGAGGCAAACCCTGATTTGTAAGTATCGTTCTTCTTTTTCATTTTTTTGATTTTCCGATGATGAATGTTATAGGACACCCTCTTATAAAAATCAAATAACAATGAACAAGATAATAAAAAGGAAAAAAAATGATTCTGTAATTAAAAAGACAAATCTCTGATACACAGAAGCAAAACGGATGGGGACCAACTAATGGAGGCTTCCCCTCTTCCAAGTTAACCCAAAAAATTTCCCTCCCCTAATATTAACTAAAATTTCCTATCTTCCCTCTTAACTATATATTTCTTATTTTACACTATGCCCTTATAGATTTTGGCCTTTATCAGAATGTTCCCCAAAGAACACAACTTTATGTTTCACATTATCTGACTTTGCATCTACCACTGGGTTTCTAAGGTTTGCCTTCTTCTTATATGTAGATATGGCCTTATATGGATTTTAACGACACTGATGTTTGTGCTAGCTTCTCTTGGAAATTGTGCCACCTATCTCATGAAAAAACGCTCTGACAAAAGTATTTCTTGGAGCTTTGATGTTGGCTATATGGATATTGCAGCTATCACTGTTTATGGTTATGTAATTTTGGTGCCTCTGGCATTCTATTTTTTGCTTCAATGCTTTGGTACAAAATCTAGTCTTGTGAGGTTTTGGTGCATGTGGGGATATTCTCTCTTCATTTTTATCCCGGCCTCTGTAAGTTTCTCTGATCTCAGCAGCTTTTTCTTATCATTATTTCAGAATCATCGAGTGTTTCTGTGGATATTGAGTACCAACTTATAGACGAAGTTATTTTGATTTCTACAATTTCAAAATTAAAATAATCTGTCTTGATTTTCAGCTTCTGCTGCTTATACCTGTGGAGTTTGTGCGTTGGATAATGATTCTTCTTGTTGGTGGTGCTTCTGCTAGTTTTGTGGCCATGAACTTGAGGGCATATGTTGAAGGATCTGGTCGTGCACTGGTACTGACTGCTGCCTTTATCTTACAACTGGCTTTGGCTATCTTCTTCAAGGTGTGGTTCTTTTCATAAGGAACCGTTGATTTTCTGCCACTAAACACTTCTTTTTCATTTCGGATTCGGGAAGAGATGTCTTGTATTTGTTAATCGATTGGAAAAACTTGTTGAGGCATCGAGTTTAAAGAGGAGGGAAAAATGTCACCCATGTTTGGTTTGACTTCTGAGCTTTGGAGTGTTTTCTGCTCAGTGAAGCTTTTGCTGCAACTTAGAGGGAAGAGATGAACTTTTTTGGGTTTTTTGTAACGTTGTGAGCATAGATCTGTGTAGTAGACGTTTCCAATTTTAATTATAAAGCATTTTGATGCATGTATTTTAGGCTCTCTCTCACCCTCCCCCTTTCTCTCTCTATGCTCAAAGGTACTCAGCAACGTAGAGACTAGAGAGTGCAAGAAGAGCTACTAAAGAAGTTCCCAATTTTTTTGTGAAAAATCCATGATCCGATTATATTCTTCGCATTTTTACAGCACAACTTGTACATTATGGTAAGCACTTTCGGGAAATGGCTGGAAAGAGCTCTAGCTAAACAGCACTTCCATTTAGTTTAGGCATGAGTTATTAAGATTTCAAAACAAAACACATCCAAGTGATTGTGAATTGTGATGCTTGGCTGCAATCGAAAATCAAAAGAATGACATTAGATCCTTGAATCGAAAAAACATGAATTACCCACTAAGTTACAAGCCAACTCCAATGAAGAAGACAGCAAATCTCAATGTCAAAACCATCACTATCGGTCTCATGCCTCAATAAAAATACAATCTTTGAATTTCTCAGAAATAACAAACGATCTCAAATGTTTTCATGGCGTTCTTAATTGGAAGGAAAATACATAAAATGACGCAAAAACCCAACTGTTGTGTTTAAGCCTCCATGAATTTCTTAAGTTTCTGCAACCAAACCAAGTACTCTCTGCTGTCTTTGTTGATCATGTGCTCGTGCAAGAAATTTGTGGTGCTTGGTTTGATTCCTCTGATCTCCAAATACTTGTGGAAAGCCTTCTGCAGGTTCTCATCCAAATCCCTGAAACAAACCAGTTTCAAAATCGAGAACCATTAAAAAAATAAAATAAATTACTGACAAAAATCATAAAGTGAAATTACTAACTGGAAATCAGGGCCTTCGTAGGCAATTTGATCTTCGGAAAGTTGAGGATGCTTAACCGCCAAGCTATCAATGGAAATCTCATCTGGGTATGCAGTGCAAGTAAACTCTAGTGATGGTCCAGTTTTCTTAGAAACAGTGACAAGCAAAGGTACGCTAGATTGACTGGCCTTCTCCCTATCTTCGTGGCCCCCATCGTCACCATCGTCTTCCCCTGTCACTAAATCAGGCATATGGACTTCAACTGTTATATCTTCACCTTGATACGTTCTTTTCAGCGTTACTACCTGTAGTTCTGGTTTATCTTCGATTTCAAATGGGAAACCACTGGGAATTTCTTCAGCCTAGAAGACAATATATGAACATAACCATCCGATCGTTCTAAGAGAAGCAAAATACAAAGAACTAAGCCAAACAGTCGTACCCGGTCATGATCGTCCGACTCTTCCGCACACTTAATCTCCGAATCAATAACCCGTATTAAGGATTCGTCGGATTTTGAGAGTTTCGACGAAGAGAACTGGAACGAAGGTACAAGGGATCGCGGGACGGCGTTGCATAGAAGATCCGCACGGCGGTTTACAACCGTGAAAATGAAAGAATGGTAATTCCGATGAGCACGAACAAGCCTACCGGCAAAAGGACTCAAAGTGGAGGCTGATTTGCGAAGAATTAAACCCAGACCCATTTCAGAGAGAGAGAGACGGAAGGGTTTATGCTAGTTAGGGTTTTAGGAACGACGAAGGGACAGGAATCTATATATGTTCTTGAAACGACGGCGTTTTATCCGCGAGATACTAATTAGTAATGAGTTGATTAGAAAAGCCTAATCATGATACTTACGTGATTAAAACTAATCCATCTTCATGGCCGATCCAGGCACCATTTTCACGGCGGAGCGAAAAGCCAGAGCTTCCCTCTTCACTCACTCTGAGAGGGCTGAGCGGGAGATGTTGGCGATCTGAGACGCTGCGATTTATAGAATGAAGCTCTTCATTAATGGTGATTAGTTCAAAACCCCATTGATATTCAAGATCTCGGCCTTCGTCGTCATCTCTGTTACTTTCTTCTACTTCGGGAAGCATTGGTCTGATGGCTACCAGCAGCTCCACTTCCCGCGATAACCGTGGGGTTTCAGTTTCCCCCAACTATAATAAGGACTTGAATGTTTTCCGCTCTTATCAATCGAAACCAAACTGAAGCGCTTCGGGAAAACCATAACCGTTGGTCTCTGTCCCTTCTCCATCCATGATTTTCACTCCTCCTCTTATTACTCCTCCGCCCACGTCAGTGCAGAGATTCGGAATCGTTGATGAGAACGGGACAAAGTCTGATGACTTTGAGGTGGGACATTTTGATCCCGATTATGTTGAGAATTGGGGGAATTCAGCTGAGGCAAGCACTGCCACTGATGCGAATGCTTCTGAGAAGTTTAGAATTAACAAGTTTGGGCTTTGCAAGCAGAACTTGAGCGAGTATATACCCTGTTTGGATAATGCTGATGGTATTCGGAAGCTCCAATCCACAGTAAAAGTAGAGAAATTGGAGAGGCATTGTCGTGACTCCAGTCATCGATTGAGTTGTTTTAGAGATTCTTATAAAAGAGCAGACGAATACTTGGATCATATTTCTAAGGTAATAGACACTGCCTTTTGACATGTCTCAGATGTGAAAGTAGAATGGGCATTGCAGGTTCGTTCTGATTCTTATTTCCTCCCTGTATGGCTAGATTGTTCCTGAAATTGCATTTGGTCATCACACACGTTGTTTTAGATGTTGGATGTGGTGTAGCAAGTTTTGGTGCCTATTTACTGTCACGGAATGTTATTACTATGTCTGTTGCTCCAAAAGATGTCCACGAAAATCAGCTTCAATTTGCTTTAGAACGTGGAGTCCCTGCTATGGTTGCTGCATGGCCTGGACGATTGTATACTCCACCCGATAGGCTTCAGACTATTCAGTACGATGCATAAATATCCAGAAACGATCTATTCAAAGCAGAATTTAAATACTGGAATGAGATTACAGCCAGCTACATAAGAGCTTTACATTGGAAGAAGATGAGGCTGAGAAATGTAATGGATATGAGAGCTGGATTTGGAGGGTATATATGTGTGTGTGTGTATTTTCATACTATCTTAATGATCTTATAGTCTCTTCTTAGATTAAATTATTCTAAAATATTTGCTATGTGTGACAGCTTTGCGGCAGCATTGATTGATCAAAAGCTAAGATCAATCTATCATTTCTATGAAAAATGACATTTGTTTCATGTGGCAGGTGTGAACCATTTGACACATACCCGAAAACCTACGATTTCTTGCATGCTGCCAATTTGTCTTCAGTGGAGAGAAATAGGTATATGTTTCTTTCAATTTTTTTAAATGCTAATTGGATTTTGTTCTCAAAGTTTCGTTCTTATATGCTCGAGATGGATTGGATGTTGAGAGCTGGAGGGCACGTTTACATAAGGGACTCCCTCAGTTCGATGGATGAACTCAAAGCGATTGGGGAGGCGATGGGTTGGTGCATGAACGTGCGGGAAACATCGGAGGGGCCTCGTGCTAGCTATAGGATCTTCATAGGCGAGAAGCGCCTTTTACGTGCCTGAGTATATTCTCTGTAAGAATGCTTAGTTGAAAATAGGTTCGCGAAAGAATAGGTTGTATTTTTAATATTTTATCCAACCTAGAGTTGGATTGAAGCCAACGCAGAGACAGAGATCACGCCACGATCGAGAATCAAACAGCAACGTGTCTGCATATTATTGGGCAACTGCCTTTGTGCTAGTATGACTTGCACGCGCTAATCGATGTTTAAGGTTTAATATAACGTGCAAATCACTGTTTTTCGATGAATAAAATAATTCAAGCATGATGATCTGTTCATTGGAAAATATCGACCGGCAATTCTGCCCCAGTAAATTACATTTCTGCCGTTGTCAATGATTCAAATTGATTAAACAAAGTTAAAACTTCGCCGCCGATCATTTCCTCAGATCGACGACCACCACGCTGATGTTATCCGAACTATGCCTGGCCAGTGCCAACTTCGTCAGCAACATTGAGGCGTCCGAGCATCCCTTGTCCGGCGACTCTGCGACGGTGTTCGTCGCCACGTCTTTTCCCGACGACGTTACCGACGATGCCTTGCTCTGCGATCGGAGGCACATGCGCGCCACACCGCAGGCTGTTTCGTTTTTCACCACGTCCCAAAGTCCGTCGCTTGCTAAGATTAGACACTCGTCCTCCGCCGTACGATCTGTTATTGTCACCTCCGGCTCCGGGATGACGTACGGTTTTAGGTAGTTATCTCCGATGGCTCTCGACATCGCTAGAACTCCGAGGACTCTTGCTCCGTCCCAGTAAATCACCCTCCCGCCGGCGGCTTCGATCCGATCCAGTTCGTCGGGTCTGTCGGGCTGAGGATGGAAACCAGAAAACCGTTACTTTCTAAACTCAATCGGAAAATTATTTCCGCTCGTCGAGAAAACATAAAGGCTGGACCAGACTCACCTTGTGGTCAGATGAGAGAGGGATAACCTTCCCCTTCCGGCAAAGCAACGCCCGAGAGTCCCCGCAGTTGGAGACGATAATCTTGTCGGGAGTGACTACAGCTATAACAGCGGTAGATCCAACGGTGTCGCTTTGTGAAGCTTGAAGCTCGCACCTACAATTCGAGCTTCTGACTTCATCGGAGCACTGATTTACCTCCTCGTCCATTCGAATATAGCATCTCTCCATCGTTCTCTTCCAGTCTACGTGCTCGCCTTCTTGTTTGATCTCTTCCCTAACAATCTCGTGCAATCGTTTCTTACACTTCATCGCCACCTTAAAAGATCAGGAAATTCTAATCAGGATCAAGAGTAGTGGAAATCTTACGGACCGCTCGATGAAAATTGTAGATAAACTTACATGAGAGCAACCATGACCGTCGAAAACTCCGAAAAGATGGAGCTTTTCAGAACCATCACCTTTCTGATCGCAAAAAGATAGCTGAACTGAGACCGCATCTTCCATTTCTCTCCTCCTTCCACAGACGGCGGTCACACCGAACTTGGGACGTCGAATTTCATCGTCCATTAGAGCAGTCTTCGAAGTTTTAGAGTCAGAAACAGATGGATTCGTAAAGAGACTCTTTCCCACGCCTGAATCTTCTTCATCCCTTTCTTCAATCTTCTGGAGCGCCGGAATACAACTCTCCACGGCGTTTCCACTGTCACGCGAATTGATATCGGCTTTCAGGCGTTTTCGGTTGCTCTCCAGAGCCCGAGGCGAGAGAGGGGCGTCTGCCATTAGAGCAATAGGACAAGCCTCCATTCTCCGCCGTCTCGAAGGTCGAGAGCTGGGATCCACAGTAGCCGAAGCTTCGCCTTCTCCAACAAGCTCGCAGCAAATATCAGCCATGAAAATACAAAATCACCACCAATTGAGAAAAAAAGAACTATCAACGAAATCCCTACGCAACTCTTCGGATTCAAGAATCCTTAATCGTAATCAACAGAAGCGATAATCTGAGAGGAAAATAGAAAGGCCCCATTAGAACGGCAAATGAAGAAAGCTTTTGTAAAGGAAGGAAAGAGGGGGAGAAGGAGAAAGGGCTGCACGTAATTTCACCTGGGGGCCACAATAAATGACGGGCAACTGGGTAGTCGGGCAGCTGGTGTGACGTTCCCAGATCAGAAAACCAGATCTCATCTGCACCGTCCATCTATCATGACTTCTCTCTCTTCGGCTGCACGAACCACGTGGAGGATAGGTTAGGAAGGTAATTTGGTGATCCAATAGGAAGTAACCACGGTAGGTGGAGTACCATCGCGTTTCCGACACGCATGAGTTCCTAGGACGACCAAGTAATCCTGTGTGTCTGCGTCTCTCTTTTCCTAATTTAAGCTTCCTTACGGAGGATTTCACCACGTGGCACGGACTCTTTCATCACGCGCTCTTCCGACTCTGATTAAAAAAGGGGGAAAAGCACGCGGTGGGCGACGGATGAGATGAGACTCAGAAAACGATCAACGAAGGGGTGCGATGAAAACACGCGGGACCCGCTGGTCAACTTCTACCGAATATCGATGCTTTGCTTTCGACACTTGGCAACATCTGACGTGGAGATGAGGGTGCACCCCTCTCCTCGTGTTTTTCGACACGCTTCCTTTCCGCTTTTTTCCATGATTAGCCCTCCCCCCTTCCAAACTCTCCCTAATCGCCTTCTTAAATTAATAAATAACAATTGAAATGATAAACAGATTTCTATAATTTATTAAACTACTTTTACCAATCAATATAGATATTTTAATACGTGATAAAAGAATAAATGTGACAATATTAGTATTATTTGTACATCTTTAAGCCCCCTCTCTAGCTTCATTAAATCAGGTCACTTTTTGACAAACTATATAAAAGTGCAATGTAGGGGAGTTGCTGTTCACCAATTTCATTACCCTCTTGGAGTGGGGTCCCACATCTTGTCACTGTTATCAACTTTATAGTTTTCATTAATTGATTTAAGTATATAGTAGTTGGATACTGGATTAGGCCTCGGAAGTTGAAGTCGGCCATTGAAGTTGCCAACAACTAGACAAGAGCATTAGGCTAGACGGTCCTTGTTCTCTGGCCCAGGAAACATGAGTTTGTTGGGCCTGAGTGAAACATGTCCACGATTGACTTCTATGTTTGGAGTAAATATCCAATCCATTCTTGATTAGCCCCCTATTGTCGCCGAAAAATCTACCGGTTTCTTTGTTTTTTTGAAACTGATGATATGATCGAGCCAATTAGTTACCAGGATCTTCAATTACCCTCCCTTGTTTGCCCTTTTTACTGAGTTTGACAGGAGAAAATATCTCTGAAATCGCGGACGAAATTTGTTTCTCCTCTGTAACAGAGACGAACGACGAGGAGACCCGGTCGCGTTGATTGACTGCGATTCTCCGTTCTCTCTTGACTCCATTGACGCGTGTTTATCAGCTCTCGAATGTTGTCCGACTTTGGAGATTATATCAACATGTTCTTCCTCCGTCGCTGATCAAAGTGATATCCTTTTCTGCGTCGTCGTCGATCCAATTTTTCCGACTTGGACTCGTCGGAGGAGTTTCTTCATCCATGCCCTTGGAAAACGATATGGTTCCGACCCGATCAGACCCGATTGTGAAACCCTTCAAATGTTTCCAGTCGTTCTCATTTTTCGAAAAGCCCAGCGATTTTCTGGTGCGCTTCGTCAAGCTTGGTCTAATTCTCTGTATCGTCGTCTCTCTCGCACTGGCGCTACAATCTCCGTTCTTTAACAGAGCTCGGTGGTTTCCGATGCCGGAAGAAATGCCAACCGTCATCGGTTGTAACGACGGAACAACCAACATTTCCCACGTTCTGTTCGGAATCGGCGCCTCTGTTCGCACGTGGAAAGACCGCAGCTGTTACAGCGAGGTTTGGTGGGACCCAACAAGAACCCGTGGCTTCGCCTGGCTCGACGAGCAACCTGGGAAGAACATTTCACGGACCCGGATTCCAGTTCGCGTGTCGTCGGACTGGACCCGGTTCAAATATTCAAGCTCGCAGTCGGCAGTTCGGATCGCCCGAATAGTTCTGGAGAGCTTCAATCTCCGGTTACCAAACGTGCGGTGGTTCGTGATGGGAGACGACGACACGGTGTTTTTCGCCGACAACTTGGTCGCAGTTTTATCGAGCTACGATCATAACCAGATGTACTACATCGGAGGAGACTCGGAGAGCGTTGAGCAAGACGTGATGCATTCGTACGGAATGGCTTTCGGCGGCGGCGGATTTGCGATCAGCTATCCACTGGCTGCTAAGGTAGTCAATATATTGGACGGCTGCCTGAATAGATATTTCACCTTCTACGGCTCTGATCAGAAAATCTGGGCTTGTCTCGCCGAGATCGGAGTGTCCCTCACTAAACACCGTGGGTTCCACCAGGTAGGTCGGATTAAACAAAGCCGTGGTTGACTTGAAGTTTCGAGTTGATGCTAATTGTTTCTTTTGTATTGACTTCGTCAGCTTGATATTCGAGGCGACCCGTATGGACTTCTGGCTGCGCATCCATTAACGCCGCTCGTCTCACTTCACCACCTCGACTACTTGGAACCCATTTTTCCGAACCAGACTCACGTAGGCTCGGTGAGGTCGCTCTACAAGGGCTACCTAGCCGACCCGAGTCGAATTCTGCAGCAAAGTTTCTGCTACGATCGGAAGCGGAAATGGTCCGTTTCAGTTTCCTGGGGCTACACTGTGCAGATCTATCCTTTCATGGCGGCGGCGAAGGATTTGCAGACGCCCCTGCGGACCTTCAAGACATGGAGAAGCTGGAGTGATGGACCTTTCACGTTCAACTCTCGGGCTTTGAACCCCGACCCGTGCCAGAGGCCTTGGGTTTATTTTCTGGAGCAGGTTCAGGAGGTGGGAAACACGAGCAGTCGAACGAATTACAGAAGGTTCTTGGGCAATGAATGGAAAGAATGTGGAAATCCAGATTATTCTCCAGCGAAAATGCCGAAGACAGTCACTGTATCGACGATGAATATGAACAGAAAACAAGAGGTAATCAATCCCTCGCGCTTTAATCCAAAACTTCAAATTTGTTCAAACCCTGATCTAGATTTTACGTGCAGGGATTGAGACGGCAATGCTGCAAAATAATGAACAGCAAGAACAGCAACCTGCAGATTAGAATCAGACAATGCAGTGAAAAGGAAACAGTAACCATATAGACATCAGTTCTCGTCCCTTTTTCTATTTTTTATCTTAGTTAGCTGAAATTTTACCAAGTTGCTAGAGATCAGCAAGCATAGTCTTCCTTTTCATGTAAATATTCAAGCTTTATTGTCAAAGAAATAGAAGAACACATGAGCTATAATAAGAACCAGTGATTCGTGAGATGTCAAAGATCTAGCATTTGAATACGCATGGAAATAAACTTTTATTTCTCGCTTTATCAATTATTTAAGTATTGTTTCCACCTCCAACAAACCCAAGTTAAATAACACCAAAAATATCACGTAACCATAATATATTCATGGTCGTTTCATGTTTGAAATACCACTTGGACAACTAAAAAATCTTAGCTGCATGATTTATTAGATGTTGGACAGTTCTTCGTAGAAGATAGAAGGTCGCTCTATGATCTTGAACAGATACTGTTTTCCTTATTTTATCAGATCAAGTTGTAAACATCAATTATAAGAAACTACTCCAGTTTTAGTCAGTTCGATGGATGCACACAAGCATGTCTTATTTATCTATATTCCTTCACTTAAACAGATCAATCTTTTCTGCGGATCAATGAATTTAATATTATCGTTTGGTGAGTTCGGGTCATACGGCGGTGATGTTCTCAGACGGTGGCGCACTTGATTGCTTGTCGGTACTTGCAGACATCGACGTCTTCTCGCCGTCTCACGCGCACATTACCCCACACTCTCCTCACCCGCCAACTTTTTCTCTCGCTCAGATGGACAAATTCAGAGAGTTTGATCAAAGATTCCCGTCACTTTCTTGATGCTCGTTTGGGGGATTAAAGAGGTTTCGGAGAGTGGAGCATAAAACCCCACCCTTCTCGGTGCTCGGAACCTGGTGCGCTATCCGACGTCGTTTTTAATTGCGAGGTGGGGACGACAACACCAGAGGTTAGTTCTGCAAAAGCTTTCTGCCATGTCCTTAGTGTACGCCATGTTACCACTGAACTGGCAGCTTCTGTGAGCAAGGCAATCAACAACTGAACTGGTTCTTCACTCGAAGACCTCTTCCAAGACGAAAAGCTTCTGTTATTCTATCTGCCCCCTACGAAATAGATTATGAATTTGAAAGCTTGAGGTTTTAGGGCTTACTGACGAAAGGGAAGAACTGAAAGAGGGTTTCTTTTTGTTATTTGTTTCGAGAAATTTTGCGGGTTTTGGTTTAGGGTAAGTTGGTTTTGGGTTCTATGTGTTTGTTGGATCTGATCTTGGAATTGGGGAGAAGATGGTGGGTTAGGGTTTGAGACGGAGAGGAGCGAACACAGACCCATGTGAGGGATGTCTGAGCCATGCAAGATGGTCTACTGGTTATGGTCATTTAAGGTGAGGGGATAAGGTTTTGGATTGTATTTGGTGGACTAGATCTTAAAATTCCAGCAGCAGAAGAAGAAAAGAACAAAGCAGACTTACTAAACTCATATTTTTATTCATCTCGACTGAAAGTAGCTACCTTTCTTGGCGAAGCCTTCCGACATTTGTCAATCTAAACCAGATTTAAGAGCTTAGAGAGAGAAAGAGAGGGAGAGAGAAGGAGGGTTTTTCTTTTCCTTGCCCCTGGTGCGAGAAATAGCGTTTTGAGCAACACATGGCGAATCGGTGGTGGGCTGGAAATGCCGCCATGAGAGGCATGAACCCTCTGTCTTCTCCGCCGTCTCTTCACCTGAGAAATCCCGAGGAAGATCACGACGGGATGAATCAATTTGAAAGCCGAAGAGAGCAAGAATTCATGGAGATGAACCACAATACAACTCCCACAAATAGCAGCTCTTCAACCAAAAAGCAAACCCTTGTTGAAGAAGAAGGCAATCGAGATATCGATCCGGATATTGAAGATCCAAACTCCGGTGGCCAAGAGAGCATCGAACCAGGCCCGGGAACCTCCCGGCGCCGGCCACGTGGCCGACCAGCTGGGTCTAAGAACAAGCCGAAACCCCCGATAGTGATTACCAAAGAAAGCCCCAACACTCTCCGAAGCCATGTGTTGGAAATCAGCAGCGGCAGTGATATAGCCGAGAGCATAGCGACCTTTGCCCAACGCCGACAGAGAGGAGTTTCCGTCCTCAGCGGCAATGGTGTCGTCACAAACGTATCTCTCCGGCAACCCTCTGCGCCAAGTGGGGTGCTCAATCTCCATGGAAGCTTCGAGATTTTGTCTCTCTCCGGCGCTTTTTTGCCAGCCCCATCGCCTCCGGGAGCGACTGGGCTAACAATTTACCTAGCTGGTGGTCAAGGTCAAGTGGTAGGTGGCTCGGTGGTGGGTTCTCTAATGGCTGCCGGGCCAGTGATGGTGATCGTAGCAACGTTCACGAATGCTATCTACGAGCGATTGCCGCTTGAGGATGAGGGTGGAAATGAACAACAGAATATGCAAGTAGAGCTGCAATCAGGCGGAGGCAATTCAGGTTCCCACGATGTCGGTGGACAAGGCTCGACTCCTATGTATAATCTGCCTCCTAATTTGCTACCCAATGCTCGAAATCAGATGCCCCATGATTTGTTCTGGAGCTCTCCTCGTCCTCCATCCTCTTACTGATGAGAGATTTACTGTTCCTGTGAGTTTTAGAGAGAGAGCTTGGCCATTGACGTTCTTATGCTATGCACAATACATTTGTAATATTATGGTTTGTTTGCAGGGTGTGCAACTCATTGTTCATACACTTGTCAACTCTCAGTTTAACTGGGAATGCTATTTCAGAAGGCATTGATTTAGTTTCTCCAAATACTGCTTCTGCTGACGTGAATTTATAGGTATAAAGATGGGTTGATCAAGCCTTGAATTTCAAGTTTCTGTGAATGAATATCAGCTCCACACAGGTAATCTTTTTTTTTAACCAGTAATCCAATGGAATTTGTACGCTTGCTATCGATATGTTTCTGTGCATGCAAATTAGAGCACGGTCTGTGGAAATTCTCTTTTGGCGTGGATCAAAAAAACTTTTGCACTGTACCCTTTCTAGTCTGCATCATGTCTCCAGCTAATTATTTTGGTCATCTGGAAAAGCTTTATGCAGTTTGCAATTGGGTAAATTTATGCCATTTTTAGGTGCGTTGCACTTGTTTTGATGATGGGGTTTTGTGGCCGGCCATACGTGACATCTTTGGCCTCTTGCAAGTGTAGATTGAGTTGACACTTTGCCTTGAATTTCCCACCATTTTTGTTTCTTCAACTTTAATCTCATAATTCACAAAACTTTTAGGTTGTCAGTTCCAGGTCTTAAGATATGTTTTGAATGTATTCAAAGAACTTCATGATCAAGCGAGAATCGAATTGATGTTTTTGGATCGACTTGCTGCAAAAAAAGAAAATGGGTAAACTGTGCGCGTGTCGGCTTGCCTGTTCTTATCTGGCTCGCTGTGGTTCAACTCATTGACTCGAGGAATTGCACGTTGATGTTCTTCGAGATTGAATCTCTGTACACGTGTGTCCATTGTTGGTATTGTAGTTCTTGCCTCCTTGCTGCAAAGGAAAGGTTACCATCAATAGTGATCTGATGAGACATGCTGAACGGACTGATAATAATTGTGTTTCGAGTTTGTAGAAATGGTGGTTAGCTTTAGATAATCCTGACTCTTTCGTCTGTGGGAATAGTTAAGACTCTCCGTCTAGCTCCGTTCATGACTATTTCTTCAGCCTGCCGGTCCCAGTAGTTCAGGAAACAGTCGTCTGACTTCGCCGGCGAGTTTGTTCTGTTGATTTCGCCTGCGTTCAATCGGCGCTGTTCGGAAGCAAAGGTGCTTCATTTGGGTTGGTTTTTGAGTCGCCATTAATGACAGGTTTGAAAGAACAAACAAAAAGAAGAGTGAAATTTCTTACTTCTCATTGAACAATAACAGAACCTCTTGTACTGCACACAGACTACATGTCGTCCAAGTTTAGTAGTAATGCCCAAAGTCGTCACTCTCAAGGCCTTGAAGGATTTTGTCTGTGGCAAATAAGTCGTCGTGCTGATCTCTATCATCGTGGGTGTTTAATATCGGGTCCCCTGTGGCGCCTTCGATGTGTGATAAAAAGGGAAACAACTGGTTCCGATGATCATTAGGGTTTTCGGTCCCATTTTGGATGGATGAGTTTGATCCATTATGCAGAATTTTACTTGCTTCAAAAGTTGCACAACTAGCATTACAAAATCCATTGGTTCCCATTTGAGCCCCAAGCATCTCTATCTCCCCTTCTAAATTCGCAATCTGCAAAGAATGTTTACAAGCTTAACATATTCACTGGTTTTGGACATTTAAAAATAACAACTGGCTGATACATGAAATGTTGAAGTACAGGTTCGAAGTTCTTGAGTTCATTCGATAAGCACTTGAGGCATATTTACCGTCAAAATAAACGTAAGAGGAAGTAAAAACCTGTTGCTGAAGTGCAAAAATATGAGAAACACAGCCATAGACAGGATCATAAATTCTTGAGAGAGCTTCATAAGCTATGGCAATGGCAGCATAACCACGGCATTGGAAAGGAAGCTGGAGGAGCGTCTTGGAGCCATTGCTTGCTCCAAAAACCTTATGAACTGCAGAAAAATGAACTGAAGCTTCATCATAGCTGAAATGAGGAGTACACTTTCTTCTCAGAAATTTGCATGCACCACAAGAAAAGCCAAGGCCTGTCATTGTCTGCACCTAAAACTAAAACTAAAACCCTTTTGATATTAATTTCTGGGGCTGAGATTTTCTCTTTTATAGCTATCATCTCATTCACCTTATCATTTTCATTAATGGGTTAAGAGTTGTTGTTTTGTTCTTTCGAGGGACATTCCCACTCCTCTTTTGTAAAGTATGGATGCTCTTTTAGGTCGCCTTTATGGGCTGCACTGTCGTTCTCACAGAGGATAACCTTTCCAAATTCGTGCAATTAAAAGAACCTTTTTTTTCAAAAAATATACACATATTTACTCTGTCTGGCTCTTGAAACCCTGATCATTCATTATTGATCTTGTACTCGTGCTCAGCTTGAGCTGAAAGGGGAATCTACGATGCCTCAATCTTCCACAAATAGTGAGACACTTGTGTTTGCAAGTACAATTTGGTTTTTAATTAAATTCCAAATAATTATCAGTAAAAGGCCTCTAATTAAGGGATTAAGTGACCATGTTTTAAACACAAAACATATCCAAAACTACATTTGGATTTATAATTTAGGAGCTTTACTTCAATTTCTAATATAATATATAGAATTAACTCATTCCAATTTCCAAGCAAAAACATTGACCATGAAAATAAGGGTATTGGGTTTGTAATAATATTATTAATATAACTCTCTCTTCTCTCTTCTCTCTTCTCTCTTAGATAGTTAGGCAGGCAGATGCATGTAGGTAACATTCCACTATTTCAACTCTACACAGTAATCAACTCGAATTTCTCGTCTATTCGTAGTCAATCATTTTGGAGTTAAGGTCGAAAAACCAACAGCTGTGAGTTTGGCGATTAGGGTTAGATTATAGCATAAGGATTACAGCATAGGAAGTTGCAAGGGTGGGGGTTGGGATTTTCACTGAGAGTTGAACAGAATCCTTCTTCATAACTTAATAATTTGGAGGGCTGTTGATTAATGCATATTTTAATCCAACAATTAATCAGATCAAGCTTTGGTGTTGGCCATTTCTCCAAGACGGGATGGTGCTCAATCATCAACTCAAGTTCGTTTTTCGAAGTGCAATACTAAGCACGTTGCTTAATCCATCATTAGTTACACTAATCTAAACACGTAAGTCTATGTTTGCAGTTAATTATGAGTCTTCACTGCATAACTAGTATTAGCAAGGAATGAACAGTGACGTTTATATGAATAAAGCAGCAATAAAAAAAGGTTCCCATGGGACAGTCAAGCAATAACGAGAATCCGAAAGATAGGCATGCATAAGCAACAGTTGCAGATGAAAAAGCTAGACGAGTTTGATGCTTGGAGGCTCTAGAAAAACATCATGAGAGAGAGAGAAGGAGGGAGACAAAACGCCATTGTTTCCATCTGCTTTCTGTCAATTCACTGCTGTGAAGCTTTTTTTGTTGGAAAGGATGGTTAAATGCGAAGAGAAATGGGAAATCGTGGAGTTATTTTAAGCAAAAATGGGGTTTTCGAGTTTAACGCTGAAAGTGTCTTTCTCTATCAATGCTTCTTCTGTTCATTTCTCTGCCTAATCTTAACGTTAAAAATGGAGCTCTACCAATGCTCCAACGTATTTCTGCATGCGAAGTTGCATCATTTTTCCGCTGTCATCAACTCGGATCTATTTCTTTATCCATTTTCATTTGTTTTCGTAATTCTTTCTCTTCTCCCCCATTATTAGATTTTAATACAGTTCATTACCAGGGGCGTTTAGAACTAGAACAAACTCAGGTCTGTAATCAGTATCAGTGAAGTTTTCCGCCGTCGGTGGTGTACGGACATTTGAGCAAGTTTTTAAATTCATCTCCTTAACGATTTTATCTTTTCGACGCAGTCAAACATCCCGGAGACAATCTCACTCTGCACGTCTCCTTGAACACTACAAAAGAACTTAGCATTAAGGTAGAAGCCGAACAAATGTAGAGGATGTTTCGACAGCTGTTCATATCTATGATCTATGATGTTCCAGTAAGTCAAGCGAGTAATTAGAACGCATGAAGACCAAAACGATTGGCTATTTACGATATCTACCATTTCAATGCCCCCCTAAACTCTTTGCTTGTCCGCAGTCCGTCCAATCCTGAGATTTAACAATGGCCTGCAAACTGTCTTCGAGCTCATCTATTTGCTTCAATGTTGTGAAGTTTGAGGCCGATCTTGTAACACTCTGTTTTACGATATCTTTTCCAAATGTATACCTTCTAAGCATACTCTGATTGAGTCGTGGACCAGCTGATATGATCGTATCTACCATTGGCCGGAGACTTTACTGCATTCGGAGAGGCCCCAATATAGTAGAGAAATCGTCCAATCGCCATATGAAGTTGATTCTTATCAGTTTCTGAACTAAAAACGCCACCACATGAAATAGGAACATCATTCCATCTTCCTGTCTTTCTTTTATTATCCTTCATTTCTTCCTACTTCACTGACAAACCCGAACCAGCCAGAGGATCCAATTGATCGGAATCTTCCTCTGTGGCATTGGAATTGGTAATTTCTTCGTCAACTGGAGCTCGTCAATCCCTCATTATGGAGTTTTTTCGTCTGTCTAAAACTCTAACTTAGCTGTCGTCTTAATCCGAGGTCTTGAAGAAATGATTTTTATCGACACCCATTGGTATAGCTTCCGCAGAAGGAAGAAATGAACACTTCAACATCATAAAAAGTAAAAACCGAGAAAATTGAAGAACAGATTTTAGATGATTTTTGTCTTTTGATTTGTTTTTGGGAAGCTAGTCCTAAATAGATTATAGAACACAAGCTCCGTTGATTCACATCCAATTATAAATCTCCACGTGGTGGGATGCCGATGCAGATGACGCGGTTTTGCCGTTTTCTGTAAAGACGTATGCTTTTTTGGTTCCCTATCGGCCCCAATTAGTAGGGTCTTTTTATTATTCAACCACCGTCTTCATCTTCAATCCCCCTCCGAATCGAGGTTTTGGAGTTTATGTTTCAGATGGAATCGTCGGCGGCTCCTTCTTATTGGTGTTATCGATGCAGTCGCTTCGTTAGGGTTTCAAATCAGGAATCCGTTGTTTGTCCCGGCTGCGAAAGTGGATTTGTCGAACAGATCGACAATCCTCCGAGATCTGCGCAGGTGGACGCCCGGCGTCGAAGGTTTCCATCTGCAGCGATGTATATGGTCGGTCACGGCTCGAATTCTGATCATATTGCGGCACCTATGTCTCGTAGAACTCGTAGGAACGGTGGAGATCGCTCGCCTTTCAATCCAGTGATAGTGTTACGTAGGCAGTCTAATAGGTTGGCTGGCGGAGAGTCCCGTGAGTTTGAGCTCTATTATGATGATGGGGCGGGATTAGGATTGAGACCGTTGCCGCAGAGTATGTCGGAGTTTTTGTTGGGATCGGGGTTTGATAGGCTGCTGGACCAACTTTCTCAGATTGAAATTAATGGAATTGGGCGGCTCGAGAACCCACCGGCGTCAAAATCTGCGATTGAATCAATGCCCACTATTTGCATCGGAGAGAACGATCTTGAAACCGAATCTCTCTGTGCGGTTTGCAAAGAAGCTTTTGAATTAGGAACAGAAGCTCGTGTCATGCCCTGCAAACACATCTACCATTCAGACTGCATTCTACCCTGGCTTGCTCTTCACAATTCTTGCCCTGTTTGTCGCCATGAACTGCCAGCTGATGCACAGAACGCGTCTGATTCCAGTAGAAGCGTACAAGCGTTACCTTTGAACGAGAATGAAAATGTCGGCTTGACAATTTGGAGGCTGCCAGGGGGTGGATTTGCGGTGGGAAGGTTCCATGCGGGCAGAAGAGGGGGTGAGAGAGAGCTTCCAGTGGTCTACACTGAGATGGATGGAGGGTTTACCAATGGAGGTGCTCCAAGGAGAGTTTCTTGGGCTTCAACTGGAAGAAGGGGACGAGAAAGCAGCGCCTGGAGGCGAGTTTTTCTCAACATATTCTCCTGCTTTGGGGGATCCTCGAGGTCTACTGCAACAGCATCGAGTTCATCAAGTTCCAGTCCTGATTCTCGATCTTCAAGGAGTAGACCGAATGTGGAATCTAATCAAAGGGGGCGTAGAACTTGGTCTATGGAAGTTAACAACGGAATAATTAGATGGTAAATTTATTGGAAATGCTAGGAAAACTTTCTCATCACCCTGCGTTGTGGAATTATATTTGATAACAAAAGAAGATTGGCTGCTATAAATTGGTGAATTACAGCAGAGAGTTGAGAAGTAACGAACCTTGCCCTTCATAAATTCATCAACTTTCAGATGATTTTCCGTGTGCTGGAAGTCAGAAGAGTTGGAAGAGAGAAGGTTTGGGTTGGGGATCTTGGAAGAGAAAAAGGAGTACTATAATGAAGAGCTTTCAGCTACTGGATTGAGCCGTAGCCATCAAATGGGGAGCTTTCGTTGCTGCTTCAGAATGATAACGTGGGAAAGGCCAGCTTCCCATCCACGATCGACTTGAATTTCCTCATCATCGGTGCTTGTAGTTCATTTGGGTTTTGGTGTTGTTTTTTCTTCTGTGATTATCAAATAATCGGGCCAGTGCATCAGGAATTCAGCTCCTCCGCTGTGAGTCCAGATTTTGCATTTTTGCTGTATACTAGTCATTGTTAGTCTCGTTAGCTTACTGCACCTGCCATGGTTTCTTGCTTATTGTATGTATAGATTTGGAAGATCATTTCACGCATATTTTGGTTATAAATTCAAAAACATGTAATATTGTACTGTAAAAACCTGAGAGAACTTACGATCTCAGCTATTTAGTCTTTGAAATAGAGAGCAATTTTCTAGCCTATGACAACAATCATAGCGATCTCCGCATCATCTAAGCGATGGGCAGGTGGAAGGGTGGCCAAGTTCATAACTTGGCCATGGAAAACTATTGCTACGCTGCCCCTTTTTTAAGTTATACACCAACCATATTGAAATTCAAATTGTACGAGTAGCAACCTAATCTCTGACCAGTTTATGTATCCAAACATCCAATGTACAAAGTCAACACGAACAACATTGTAGTAATGGGCAGAAGAAGGCGCGGCACAAAATGTCAATTACTATCTCCAACACGTGAAAGGAGCAGCAAGAATCCTGACAGCTATCACCTACGGTGTTGGAGGGTATTTGGTCGATCGAACCCGAAGTCTTGTGTTAGCTGAGCAGAGAAATCAAGGGTAATGCTCAAACATTAACGCAGGCAGACCAACAACGCAAGTACATTTTACTATTTAATACTCTTATACTTGCGAGATTTATTTGACTTGACGAAGCGTGACAGTTGGCCTCTACCATCTGGCAACTTTTGTATTTAATTTATAATTAATGATTTAATAACATTTTCTTCGGAATCGACGAGGGCTGTGTTGTGGTGTTGGGATGAAGTTCCATTGCACTTCCAGTCGTATTAAGTTCAGTTTTTGTCCCTAATTGTCACCTTCTAGAGGACCCTTTCGAGCTAGGGTATGTTCCTTGTTCTAAAGCGCCTCCGTGTAGAAATTTTTATGTGTGATTTTCATATTCTAAAAATATAAATTAAAGCACCGTTTGTATGTATGTGTCTGTCACGTCAGCATTATTATTTGTGTTGAAAAAAATTGAAATTATCAGTAACGTGCCAAATCTGAGCTATTTAAGATGGTACGCGTACACCTTTCCATGCAGCCATGTCCTAATCACCCTTTCTCTCCCTCTCTCTCTGCACTATTTTACCGTCACAAATCTCTGCCCACACAGTCCAATCTTGGACCTCCATCTCTCTTTAGACATGGCCGCCTTTCGTCTTTTTCTTCTTCTTCTTCTTCTCCGGCTGAGATATGCTTTGTGTTTCTCTCCGGTTCGGTCATTGGTCTTACCTCTCAAAACGCAAGCAGCTCCGGTGAATCCTTATTCAGACAAGCTCTCTTTCCGCCATAATATTACCTTGACCATCTCTCTCACTGTCGGGTCGCCTCCCCAGACAGTCACCATGGTCCTCGACACAGGGAGTGAGCTCTCCTGGCTTCACTGCAAAAAATCCCCCGCCCTCAACTCCGTTTTCAACCCGCTCTCCTCATCATCTTACGCTCCCGTCCCTTGCCTTTCCTCTACTTGTCGAACAAGAACACGAGATTTTTCAATACCCGTTTCCTGCGACGCGAATAAGCTATGCCACACTATTATATCATATGCTGATGCTTCCTCCATCGAAGGCAACCTGGCTTCCGAAACTTTTCGGGTCGGAACGGGAATCCAGTCCGGCACGATATTCGGATGCATAGACTCTGGATTCAGCTCGAACTCGGAGGAAGACTCGAAAACTACTGGTCTAATGGGCATGAACCGAGGGTCGTTATCGTTCGTGAGCCAGATGGGTATGCCGAAGTTTTCTTATTGCATATCGGAAACTGATTCGTCGGGAGTTTTGCTCTTTGGGGAATCGAGTTACGACTGGTTGGGGGATTTGAAATACACGCCTCTGGTTCAAATCTCGACCCCGCTGCCGTATTTTGATCGAGTCGCTTACACGGTTGGACTCGAAGGAATCAAAGTTTCAAGCAAAGTGCTGACGCTCCCGAAATCCATTTTCGAACCAGACCACACCGGGGCAGGACAAACCATGGTCGACTCGGGAACTCAATTCACTTTCTTGCTCGGACCGGTTTACACCGCTTTAAAGAACGAGTTATTGGTTCAAACGAAGGGGACATTGACCCCTCTAGGTGACCCGAATTTCGTTTTCCAAGGAGCCATGGATTTATGCTTTCGCCTGCCGGCGAATCAGCCGTCTCTTCCTAAACTCCCGACGGTGAGCCTGCTGTTCGGGGCGGCGGAGATGGTGATATCGGAGGAAAGATTACTGTACCCGGTGGCAGGAGAGCGGAGGGGCAATGATCAGGTGTATTGCTTCACATTCGGGAACTCAGACTTACTAGGAATAGAGGCGTTCGTGATTGGTCATCATCATCAACAGAACGTGTGGATGGAATTCGATCTGGTCAAATCTAGGGTTGGATTTGCACCGATTAGGTGTGATCTCGCCGGTCAACGCCTCGGCCTGGGCCCCTAGGTTGAAGATTCCTTTTTAACTTTTCGGTGTTTTTTGCTGGGGTTGATCTGCGCCGTCCAATTCACGGCCCACCCTAGCGGCCCCCGAGAGGTGGCCCAGTGATCGGGCAGCTCGTATTTTCACATTCTTATTATTCCAATGTTACAATAATAACTGAGATTGACAATAAATTCACATATTGTTTGTCACATAGAAAAAGGTGACATTAGTTGTCGATTTTTTAATCTATTTATTTGGATTTTAATGGTATGTCACGTTGACTATGACTTCTCAATGTATTAGAACAAGCTGTGGCCAACCCATAGATTCTTCTATATAGATAGAGCCTTCCCCGCACTTTGAACAATTTAATTACTACAGATATTTATTCCAGGAAATAATATTATATAGGAGTTTCTATTTCACATATGAATTTAATTTATTAAATATTTGTATATAGTTTTCATTATCGAGAACGATCAAACGCCGTCGTTTGTTTGCCAGCCCATTTTCTCCAGCAGGCCCATTGAGCAGCACAAAACAGATCTCTTAACGTTGCCGTTTGGAGGACCCCGAGAATCCAACACCGAAAGCCATTGCCACGCTTCCGTTCGCCTCTCTCCCGATTCCTCTCCTGCGTCCTGTGGATTTCTGCATTCGTTTTTTCCTCCAAATCGGATGCGGAAATTCTTTTTCTTCGGAGGTTATTAGGAATGCGAATTAGGAACTAGGATTTTGATTCGTATATGATGGTAGCTGTCGTTTAAACTCGTGATTTTATGTTTTTCGTCTGTTTTTGGTTGTGATATGCATATTGTAATCGTTTTCTGATTTCCCTTTATTTTTAGCCCTCGTGATGTTTAAAGGAACTGCGAATTTAACAATTTTATCTAAGAAAGATTTTCCTCCCACTTATCTTTGTAATATACGAGTTCAATGGTCATCGCGTTGGTTCTTTCCCAAGAAATTTGAGCCGTCAAGCCTGTTTTTTTAAATTGATTAGAAAGGTCTATCTCGTTAATTATGCCCGTAGGAATGTTTTGTAATGGTGGATTCTCTGAGGCTCGTAATTCTTTTATTTGATTGGAATCTGGTTAATGTAATCAAGATGTGAGATACCAAGTCGAATTTTTTTTGTCAACTTATGCTAATGCTGAAATCGCTTTAATGTGAAGAATGTTTGAATGGAGAAGAACGTCATTAACCTGAACCAACTTGCTTCTGTGTCATGCTATTGCTATAATGACTAGGGTTCTTCAGTGGCTAATTTTGCTGCATATGATTATTTACAGTCGTTGTTTGGAAATAGTGAAACACTCCGGATAAACTGCTAAGAGGAAATGCCTGATAACATTTGTCTTTCTGATTCTTTTGCAGATCCTGTAATCAAATTGTTGGAGTTTTGAATTCCCCAAACAGTTTTATTAACTAGTTTGCTAAACAAAAATTTATTTGGATATGAGTTTTGTTTTTCGCGGAACAAGAGCTCCAGATATAGAAAATGGTTTACCTGGGTATACCTCAGAGCGGCGTGCCTTGGTATGTTTTTCTATTCATCCATGAGCTGATTTCGGTTCGATGTTTTTATTAAATCGTTAAATGTTGATCATTTTTCCCATCTACGATTAGTATAGCTCATATAAATGTTAATATATGTTTTGCTTTCGATCAGCGTGTTCACTCAGCACGACCTGTTAATTCCAACTCCCTTGCTTTTCTTATCACAGGTACTATAAGATCGTTTTATATTTATATATAGGGATAATTCAATTAATAATTTCATTCTTTTTTATTTGCCTTGATACTCCACTCTGTTACAGTTTTGTTGCTATTCATGATACTCAACTCACATCAGATGTCTCCCAACTTTCTGGTACTTTTTATGTCAATATTGTAACAAAAAGATTGTTGTTTTACTGTTAGTGATAATGATTTTTATCCTTTCATTTTTTCTGCGTACATAGCTTTGGCTTGTACTCGGTGTCTTTCTGATGGCCACCACCTTGAGAATGTATGCCACATGTCAACAACTTCAAGCTCAGGCCCAAGCTCATGCTATGGCTGCCAGTGGCATTCTTGGTCATACTGAACTGCGGTTGCATATGCCACACTCGATTGCACTTGCAACGAGGGGGCGTTTACAGGGTCTTAGACTTCAGCTTGCAGTACTTGACAGGGAATTTGATGATTTAGGTTAGTTATTTTCCATTCTACATAGAAGAATTCAGTTCTTACCTAGGCAGGTGTGCACTAGTATGTACATTAGGTTTGTTGATTTCAGTATGTCTATTTTGTCCAGATTATGAAACCTTGAGAGCATTGGATTCGGATAATGCTCCATCTGCTCTATCAATGACCGAAGAAGAAATAAACACTCTTCCAGTTCACAAGTACAAGGCTGCTGGTTCTCAAAAGTAAGCTGAAACACCATTTCGGAGAAAATTTATTGGTGTTGTAATAGAATGCATTTGTATAGCTCCTTCTGATTGATAACCGAGTTTCTGGAGAATTGAAAATCGATTTTTTATGGGGTTTTTTGGCAGTGGAAATTCATTGGTTCAACAAGGGTCATCTTCTTCGTCTGTTGAGGTATTTGTCTTTGGTTGCTGCGACTTTATTCGACTTGTACAATATAAAATAGGTTGAATTTTGCTTAGAACAAGAGTGATCATTTCAATAAAAAGTTGTTTATCAGTGCATGGTGAAAATTCCTGCTTAGTTATGACTCAATTGCTCTCACTTTTAACAATCATTTCCTCATTTTCTTGCAGAAAAAACAAGACTCGACTAACCCAGTGGGTGGTACAAATGGCACAGAAGATGAACTAACCTGCAGTGTTTGTTTGGAGCAAGTTATCGTTGGAGAACTCATTCGTAGTTTGCCATGCATGCATCAGGTTTGTCGACTTATCACAAAATCTAGCTTTTTAATTGGTCTTTTTTTTAGCTTTGTTTTGTTTTTTCGTTATTACCAGCAAATTCTGCATGAAATAGATACACATGAACATAGAACTGGAACTTGACTCGAGTTTCACAATTTGCAGTTCCATGCAACCTGCATTGATCCGTGGTTGCGGCAACAGGGGACGTGTCCTGTCTGTAAGTTCAGGGCGGGGTCTGGCTGGAATGAGCCCCATGAACTTGACCAAAATGATTCTTCTTTCTTGGCATGAAATATTTTATTGTCCCACCTTGCTGTAAATTGAGGGTTTTCGTGAAAATCATGAGCTAAATTGCTGTAATTTGTTTCTGTATTTAACAGAAAGTAGTCCAATTTGTTCTAGAATTACATCTCGACTACCAGTTTCTTCTTCTACATTCTGAACCCGATATTGTATGCAGTTTATTCTAATCAACGATGAACAGCTCCAAATTGCAGAAGATGGAGTAGATTGATCGGATTCAGAAATCACATTTAACAGTATTAATCTAAAAACTCAACTCTATTTTCTCTCTCTAAAGAACTCCATAGCAGAAAAATGGAGCTGCACCAATGGGCGAAGATGGGCAACGCAGATTCATAATAAGATGGGACCCCCACTTTGATTAGCTCTAGCATTATAAATTGTGCGTAACATATTGATGTGCGTCGAAGGGCTTAGCACATAAAACATGCAAGAAATGGAATCATTATAACCTTCAATCAATATATAATTAACCAAATAAAAAGATATTTTAAATTGAAATGATTTCGAGTCGTAATTTGCGTGCCTTCCGTTGGATGAAACTCGAAAACCAATCTTCATTCAACTATGTGTAGCTCCTCCGTCAGACATTGCACGTTACAGAGAAGCCATAAGAGTAGAGTTATTGGCTAATAAAACCTTAAAAAACACAAAAGTCGACAACATACAGTAAATGATCTCTTGAATCGTCGAAACAGAGAATATTTATCAATGAGAGACAAGGATTTGAAGAGGAAAATGAAAACATTGGAGAAACGGAGGCGTCACCTCGGTCGTGGGATGGGAAGAGCAAAGAGACAGTAGCCACTTATTGCTACTGCAGCATCATCAAGATTCTCAGTCTCAGAAGAAATAGAAGATGAATCAATTTCTTCACATGCTTCTGTGAATCTCGATGATACTGCACCAGCAAACACCGGCTGGTTCTTAAAACCCAAACAGCAGCCCAGTTTTCACGGCAGGAAATAAAAGAAGGCTATCAATTCTCTGGTGTGTTTACTGAGTTCGCAGTTGGGATGTGAAGGATTTTGAGGGTGTATATATAGATTCTAGGGTCGATATAGAGTCAGAATGAGAGAGGGAGAGAGAGAGAGAGAGCGCTAGAGAGCTACAACGGTTTGCCAACGTGATCCTAGGTACCAGATTTGCGAAACCTTAAACCCTACTCTGACCAGGTCTCTGCAACAAATATAAAATATAATATAAAAGGAAACCTCTGAGATCTTGAAAGATGAGAGAAACTTTCCTAGAAAATAGCAAGGAACTGGGTTTTACCGTTTTATGAACGATTTGTTGCGTCCCCGGCAAGCATATCATGGTGGTGGGGCTGCCATGGAAAATGACAGACTCTCTCTCTCTCTCTCTCTTCATCTTCCTTGGCCATTTTTAGTTCCATTCAAACCATCCTAGCTTTTCCGCTTTATAGCTGTTTTTAAGTTTTTGTGTACTGTCTTTCCTCCTTTTTACACGTTATGTAAACCCAATCGTTTCAGTTTTCAACTACATATCCTGCCTTGGAAGTTCATACCAAAGCACTTTCAAGCTTGCAGTTGCGTATAATATCACGACGAATGTGACAGAGAAGTTACGAAATTATAGGATTTATTCGACCCCAAATTAGCAAGTTCTGTACAATGGAGTTTATGCTCTTGACTTTCACCGTTCCTCTCAATTTCGACATTTATAATGTCAGTGGACAATGGCTTTGACACCTCCCTTCGTTCAATCAAATCACAGCTCGGCCGGTTTTGATTCTTGGGAAGAACTTCGTTTACCATCATCACTCAGACAAAAACGAAGACAAGTTACAAATAAGATCGGTTTTAATAATAAAATCATACTAACATCTAACAGATCGCCTCCATCTTCAATTCTTAACCCACCACTTTACATGCTGGATGTTCC
This sequence comes from Begonia fuchsioides, assembly GCA_003255005.1. Classification (NCBI taxonomy): domain Eukaryota; kingdom Viridiplantae; phylum Streptophyta; class Magnoliopsida; order Cucurbitales; family Begoniaceae; genus Begonia; species Begonia fuchsioides. The sequence continues at coordinate 467,694 of QAOC01040495.1, read as the reverse complement.
AAGCTCTTCCACAACGATCCCGGATACCAAGTTCTTCTTCAAATGGAAAATTTGTTTTCTGGTGTAGTTTTATCTCCACGAGCTGCCTAATCCTCTTCCCTTAGCTTTCTTTTTCCAAGCAGTCTGCAGTTGATGATTTTAGCCATTTAAAAAAAATTATGAGATGAGGAGAATAATTTGAAGAGCTCAAGGGTATCCAATAAATATATTGATGAATCAATCCAATGATAACACAAAGATAACCTATGGATGAGATCCTGTCAGTACATTTAGGACCCTTTATTCGCCGACTTTTTTCTTCTTTTACGGTACAATAATTCAATTCTGCGGGCCTTTCCCATCATAGATTTAAGTCGCAACTAAACCAGGGTTTCACACCCACCCTGGTCTCAGTTTCTCATCGTTTTTCCCTAAAGATATAATTGTAGGTTGCAGCTGAAACCCTAGTTTCACTTACGAGTGGTATCAGCCAACATACAAAACTTATATTGGAGTTCTAGCATATCACACAGTGTTGCTGATGTAGGTCAAATAGTATTTTCATCAACCAAAAATGGTCACAATCAGTCCTGTGTAAAGAACATACGAAACCAGAAACCAACGAGATCAGAATATCCATGGCAGTATAAAAGTCATGAAATAGTTCTGTTTCGCAGGTTAATTTTTGAGATACTAGTAGTTCTGTAGCTAATGATTAGATTAGAGGATGAAAATTATGATTATTACCCACTGAACAGTCCGGTGTGCTCACTTGAGATCCATTTAAACTTGGAGTAACAATACAAAAGATAATTATTGTCAGTCAAGCACTTGCTCTAGAGGATCAGTTTTAAGAAAGGTCTAAGATAAAGATTAGTTCTTTATCCCTTGATATAAATATAAGGTTTAAGAGTAATTAGCATTAACGTTACTATAAGTTAATCAAGAATAAGTACTTATGATGTTGATTCATTTCGATTGCCGTTTAATTTACCAGCATATCGCATTTTGACATTAAACCGAGAACGAATTGGGTCTACCAACATTTTGAGACCCTATGGTCATTTCACTAGAAACAAAGTCAGTTTTGTCAAAAATCAGGTTATCAAATCGAAGTATCAAGACCACAAATATATTCAACAATTTATCCAAAGTTACAAATTAGAGTAGTTACAGAACAAAATTAGAGCAGATGGTTTAAGAAAAAAAGCTTGTACGTTAAAAGTACATCGGATTTGCGAATGCCAACCTAAAAATTCATGGTTTTCACGTACGAAAAAGAAACAACATGATGATATCGCTGACTATCGCAGTTTAAAATTAAAAATTCTGTTCCTCAGTCAGATCGAAAACATTTACTGTTGATCTGATGAAAATATCAAGTTCTGAATACTTTAAATCACGTCAAAATAAGTAAAAACAAAAGACTATGCATGAAAAGAAGCAAAGCCTTCGGAATCCATCCATTTGTGAAACCAGAAAGCGAGAAATTCAGAAAACTTGATCCATGTCATAACTCAGATGGATTAAGCATCCAAACACAGTTAATCATTCAACTTTTCTTGTTATCTTTTTTTATAATGAAATGGGAAAAATAGGTTTAGGGCTCAACCTTTTCAACTAAGCTTGAAGAAGAAGGCAAAGTCAGGCGCCATCTTTGATCCGATTATGACCTGTTTTATAGTCATTAATTGCTGCTGCAGCATCATCAAGATTCTCAGATCAAAGAGCTACTATGAAGATCTAGCATGCGGTACGGAACCACAATTTACCCTTCAAAATAAGCTTCTTCAAATTAACTTGTGAATCTTGATTATGCTGCAGCAGAAAACAACGACTGCTGCGTCTTTCAGATCGTCTTCTTCCCATATTTAACCTAGAGTCGGCCAAACTCTAAACTTTAAAACCCAAGAATCTAATCCGATCCAGGGAACTGAATTGGGTACCTTCTCCCAGTTGGATTAAAACCAGTGAAGGGTTTCCATGGGAAACCCCGAAAACAGGACGATCAAGGAAGATCAAAAGAAAGCGATTCTCAGAAGAAAAACCATGGAAATGAGAGAGTGAAGAAGATGACAGTGAAGAAGAGCAGCGGGGAGGATCTATATATAGAATATATGACGACATATGGAAGAAACCTGTTGGCGAGAGAGAGAGATAGGTCATACCTACAACAGTTAGCCATCGCACTCCAAGATAACACATTTGCCAAAACTTTTAATTCTTTCTGACCCAGTTTTTGCTTGCACACATGAAAAGAGAACACTAATGGCAATCTTTGAGAATACAGAAAATGAAAGGTTTAGCCGGTAAGACCTAAGGCAGTGGCTTTACTTTGGATGATTTGGTGCGTCCTTGGCAACCACTCTTCAAGTGGTGGGACTCCTTTCGAACTTGAAAATTGACACTCTATCGCCCTCTCCCACTGCACCCAACGATGTCCGATTGCAAGAAATCAAATGAGAATCTGAACAAAACTATGACATGTAAGGTGAACTAGATTTATGTCAAAACATTTTGTTTGAAAATTAGTATGAACAAATATAACATGAAGATTGAAATATAATTGCTGTTTTAAGACTCTAAATCGTAGGAGATTTTCAATATAGGTTTAACCAGCCACGTAAAATTTGACTCACATCAAGTCACCAAATGTATCTCCCACCATCTTAAATCCGAGTTCAAGGGTATTATCAACGGAAATCTATGATCTTGGGAATTCGTCATTTTTTGATTTGCTAAATTGCAAGGACTAGAAGAGAAGAAACTCGACTTATAAATAGTTCACTTTTATGTGTTCACGACTTATAAATACTTCAATGGCATCATCTAAACTTTCAAAATCAACGAAATCTTACTCGGTTTTACTCTGTCATTAGCTTGATATGAATGTATACACATGTCTCGTTGACTTGGTGTGGGTCTCGTTGCTCTCGCTTTTCCATCGACCTTATCTCTATATATCGTCACTCTTCCCGAGAAGTTACTATGGCTTCCAAGAATCAAGTATTAGCTATCAAGCTCTAGATAATTATGTTGATTATGGGTACAATTAACTTTCTTAATTGAATGATTAAAGTTTGGAAAGCTGATAAAAATGATCAACTTTGTTCGATTGAAACGAATTAAATAAAAAAAAAGGTGAACATCGTTTCCGCAATGAAGGTCGGATAGAACAAGCTGGATTTTGGCCTCACTCGACGTTTGATCATTCTTGTCAAATCAAGCTGAGATCAGAGAGAAGATCTCGACGAGACAGGATGAGATCTCAAACCAATCACTAATCGCTCTCAAAGATCTATATTCCGATCAAGAAGATCGGCAAAAAAATGGTTAAAAACGATCAGGATCTGACCTGAAAAGTGGCTATCTCAATTCTCAACCAAGCAAGGTCTCCATTTCCATGCATAAACTTGTACCATTTTTCTCTCTCGTCTCTCACTTTCTCTCTCTAAACCCAACAAGTTTATTAAAAGAAGTACAATCATGGTGAAATGGATTTGGAGTTTGAGTGAAGGAATTGGGTGGTCGTCTGAAATGATTATATTTATGACGTGCTGAAGGGTAGAAGAAACTGAGTTTTGGTTTGACCAACTTGGTCCACGTGTCAGCAAGTCATTAGTCATTCTCTAGTTTTTTGACCAAGCTCTTCCTCCCGCCAATCAGATATTGACACGTTTCATCTTTCTTATGTTATTTTGACTCTTAAATACTTTGAATAGGATACGAGATTCTGCGCGAGGGCCACGTTATCATCGCAACCAAACAGGTAGGTAGCTTAAACGAGCTGAACCGACCGTTGAGGGTTTTCTTCCTCTGTATGAACCCTGCAAAAATATGACCGTTGAGAGTATTCTCCAACACGCACAGAGAGCTCCTCGCCATTTTCTTCCTAAACCCCATTTGAAAAGCTCCTCTTTTTTTTCTTGTGGAGAGGGCTTTTCCTTTGTCTTTCTGTTTCTTGATTGCTCCCTCGTTGCCATTACAGAGCTGGATATGGATTCTTCACCCCAAGCGACGTCATCCGGGATCAATCTCCCTGCTCGAATGTCCCAAACGTCTCTCCGTCTAGATAATTTTTCGGGTTCATTTCGAGCGATTTCGAGCTTGTCGTCGCCTTCGAAGTCTTCCACTTGTAGCGATAGATTTATTCCGTGTAGATCGTCGTCGAGGCTTCATACATTTGGGCTAATCGAGAAACCGTCGCCGGTCAAAGAAGGGGGAAACGAGACGTACTCGAGATTGTTAAAGTCTGAGCTTTTTGGATCTGACTTTGGGTCTTTTTCTCCTGCAGGTGCTCAAAGTTCGCCGATGAGTCCGAGCAAGAACATGTTTAGATTCAAGACTGATTCTAGTCCAAATTCGCCCTATTCACCTTCCATTTTAGGTCAAGATAGCGGGGTTTCTTCTGAGACATCAACGCCACCGAAACCCCCTCGAAAAGTATCCAAAACTCCCCACAAGGTGAGTAACCTTTCAACTCCCGCGACTGTTTTTGTTCCTATGATTTTTCTGCAAACTATTCTTAAAGATGAGCTAAAATACAAAATACAGAGATGAAATCTTTCTAAAAACTTGGAAAAGAAGCAATTTCTTTGCTTTTAGATCTAGAAAATTGTTTCAGAGAAGAAAAGAGAGACGAGAGAGATATGGAAGGTTATTTTGTCTTACATGGATGATAAAAAATTACACAACTATGCTAATAAGGAATCAATAAACCTAGAGTTAATACATCTCATCCCTTATCTATTCTTTTAAGTATTTATAGTCTCTGTTTATTGGGAAAAACTTTTTTGGCATCGAATAACCAAAGAATAATTTTCAGGAAATCGTCCTTCGCAATTTCTTACACATAATTATTTTTTCAAGTATGTTCCAAGGAAAGGCGGGAGGGTCATAAAAGGGTCCACTTAAATTTCAGTCTTCTTCATCAGAACTTACTTACATATTACAATTACACTACTAATCAGGCGGTATGAAAAAATAATACTAAGCGCGATCCGAAAAATACTAAGAATTTCTCACACCGTTAAAATATAACGGCCAAGAAACAAGATAAATATCTATCAAAATAGACACCTGGAATTTTACGTGGAAACCTAAATCGAGAAAAACTACGGGGACCGAGTCTCGAAAGAACTCCCTCTCCCGACTATAGACACCGACTCATGAAGAGTCATCTTCACCATGCTGAGTCTCTACAGAATTCATGCTTGTTTTTTTGCAAGATCTTTGTCATCATGTCTGAGCTATTATCATCAGTGTGAATCTTATCAAGATAAACTTGCTTGTTGTCCAACACTTCTCGTATCCAATGATATTTGATTTCTATGTGTTTACCCTTCGAATGAAACATCGGGTTCTTGCTCAAGTGAATAACACTTTGACTGTCACAATACAAGATGTACTTATCTTGTTGATGACCCAATTCTGTCAGAAATTTTTGCATCCACAAAACTTCTATACAGGCTTCTGTAGCCGCAATAAACTCAGCTTCTGTATCAGACAAGACAACTGATTTTTGCTTCTTAGATTGCCAAGATACAACCCTCCTTCCAAAAGTAACCAAATATTCTGATGTTGACCTTCTGGAATCAATGTCTCCAGTCATATATGCATCAGTATAGCCTACCAGTAAAAGCTTTTTACTTCCAAAACATAAACTGAATTCAAAATACATTTTAGGTACTTAAGAATTCACTTTACTGCATTCTAATGCTCTCTGCCCAGATTTGATAGAAACTGACTAACTACTACTCCAACAGAATGCGCAATGTCAGGTCTCGTACAAACCATAGCATACATCAAGCTGCCAACCGCTGAGGCATATGGAATTTTTCGCATTGTTGTTTTTCCTTCTTCAGTAGAAGGACTTTGATCTGAAGTAAGTTTGAAATGTTAAACTAGTGGAGTGCTGACCGACTTCGCCTTATCCTTATAGAATTGGCTGAGAACTTTCTTGATATATTTCTTTTGCGATATCCATAACTTTTCGTTTTTTCTATCGCGAATACTCATCTCAAGTATTTGTTTTGCCGTTCTTAAGTCTTTTGCAAAGTCTTTCATAGCAAAAGACTTATTGAGCTCGTCCTTTAACTTAGAAATTTTTTCATTGTCTGAGCCCACAATCAGTATGTGATCGACATAAAGTAGAAGAATAATGAAGGTACCGTTCATGAACCTTTTTACGAATACACAATGGTCTGAAGAAGTTTTCCTATATCCTTGATTCATAAATGAATCGAACTTCTTGTACCATTGATGTGGGGCTTGTTTTAGTCTATATAGATTTTTCTTCAATCTACAAACAGTTGTTTCTTTCCTTTTATAATGAATCATTCTTGTTGTTGTTTCATGTAGATTTCTTCTTCCAGTTCACCATGCAAGACAATAGTCTTCACATCGAGTTGTTCGATCTCCAAATTAAGACTTGATGTTAATCCAAGTACGACTCGCATGGATAACATTTTCACGACCGGTGAAAATATTTCCTCAAAGTCAACACCTTTCTTTTGACCAAAGTCTTGTGAACTTTTGTCTTCGATTTTAAGTCTATATACCCATTTATTCTTGAGTGTCTTTCGCCCCCTTGGAAGCTCAACCAATTCATAAGTATGGTTTTCATGTAATGATGACATCTCATCTTGCATCGCATCTAACCAGTTTTTCTTTTGTTTATGTTTCATAGCTTCTTCATAGCAATCTTGTTCGTCAGCATCAGGGATCATCAAATACTTGTCTACAGAGTATCTTCTTGATGGTTGTCGATCTCTTGTTGACCTCCTTAACCCAAATTATGCAACTGTTTGACGAGAAATCTTCATTTCTCTCTGGTCAACATCATCAGTTGCTTGATCACTAGATTCTGCAGCATCTCCCCCAGTCAACAGTTGATTTCACCAGATCAACTCTTACTAGATGCTCATTAGTGATCTCCACATCTTTCTTCTTGTCTTCAAAGATTTGATTTTCAAAGAAGACAACATCTCTGCTTCTGATAATTTTCTTCTCAACCGGATCCGAAAGCTTGTATCCGAATGCATCATTTTCGTATCCAAGAAATATGCAATCCTTCGCTTTGCTATCTAGCTTAGACCTCTCATCTTTGGGAATATGAACAAACGCTCTACATCCAAAAACTTTAAGGTGTTTATAAGAAACGTCATTCTTTGTCCACAATCTGTTTGGCACTTCTCAATTTAATGCTACTGATGGAGACAAATTGATGATAGTTACTGCTGTCTGCATTGCTTCTCTCTAAAATGTTTTAGGAAGCTTTGAATGCGATATCATGCACCTTATCTTCTCTACGATCGTTCTGTTATCCGCTCTATAACACTATTTTGTTGAAGAGTCTTAGGAATCGATCTTTCATGTTTGATCACGTGCATCTTGTTGTATTCATCAAACGATCTCATATATTCGCCACCATTGTCTGTGCGAATGCATTTCAACTTCTTTCGAGTTTCCTGCTGAATTAGAGTATGAAACTGCTTGAAAATGCTAAACACCTCATCTTTTGTCTTGAGGGTGTATTTCCTTAAGTGATCATCAATAAATATGACCATGTATTGTGCTCCGCCTAACGTTTTCGTTGACATTGGACGATCGACATCTGAATAAATTACTTCTAACACGTCTCGTTTCCTTGACGCATAATTCTTCTTGAAGGGAAACTTGTGTTGTTTTCCAGCCAAACAATGAACACAATCTGGCAAAGATTCTTGTCTGAGATGTGGCAGAGATTTTCTTTTACTAAGCAATAGAAGTCATTTCTCGCTCATGTGACCAAATCGTCTGTGTCATAACTCCATGAATGAGTTATCTTTTGCAGTATTTACAACTGCTTCCTTCACAGTCACTTGAGTCACGTACAAGCTAGACTCTTTCATTCCTCTCGCTACAACTAGCAAGCCTTTGCTGAGTTCCCATTTTTCATCAGCAAACTTGCTCTTGTATCTCGCATCCTGTGTTGATATTAGATTTAGTGTAATATGAGGAACATCTCGGACATCTTTAAGCATCAACTCGCATCCTGTGTTGGTTTGGATACAGATGTCACCCTTTCCAATAATTTTTGGAAATATTTTTGTTCCATATTTTCACAATGCCGAAATCGCCACTGGTGTAAGATGTAAAATATTCCGTTTTTACGGTAACATGATAAGATGCACCAGAGTCACATACTCATGCTTCTTGAGTTATGAGATTGACTGCATCTTCGAAGATAAATACATCTTCACCATCAATGGCAGTCGCAGCCATACTCTTCATCTATCTTTTGACACCTTCAGTGCCTTGATCTTTCTTTAATTTCCAGCAATCTTTTTTTATAGCACTTAATCCCCTTTTTACTTTTTTAGTTTGCCTTTCCTGATGTGTTGGCTCTAGAAGTCCCACGGTCGTTTGATCTTCCTCCTACTATTGATAAGACCTCCACAGAAGAATGCTCTTTGTTTTTTCCGTCTGCTTTCTTCGTCTAGAATAGCAGATGCAATATCTTTGAACATCAAAGTTTTTGCAGTACCGTTGACCAAATTAATAATAAGATGATCATATGAATCTGGCAAATTCTGAAGCAAAATTTTGGCTCTTTCATTTGAGTCGATTTTTTGCTCTATTGCTGAGAGTTGAGAAAATAACGTATTGAGAGTACTGATGTGGTCTGCACTGTTGTCGACTCTGACATCCGAAGTATATAATTTTTTTTTTAAGAAAATTTTATTATGCAGCGACTTTGCCTCATAAAATTCTGTTAGCATATCCCGGATTTTCTTGGCATTTGTCAATTCTGTGATACTTGACAAAATTTCATCTGCAAGAGAAAGATGCAAAATGACTATAGNTGTTTGACGAGAAATCTTCATTTCTCTCTAGTCAACATCATCATTGCTTGATCACTAGATTCTACAGCATCTCCCCAGTCAATAGTTGAATTCACCAGATCAACTCTTACTAGATGCTCATTAGTGATCTCCACATCTTTCTTCTTGTCTTCAAAGATTTGATTTTCAAAGAAGACAATATCTCTGCTTCTGATAATTTTCTTCTCAACCGGATCCGAAAGCTTGTATCCGAATGCATCATTTTCGTATCCAACTTTCTCTAGCCTATCGTCGATGGCCATATCGTAACTATTTCTTCGCAATAGTGCATTTATTTTTAATTTTCACGAAGAGAAATTATTTCCGTTGAATTTTTCAATTTTGATTTTTCCCGCCATAATAACCTTGTTCTGATATCACTTGTTGGGAAAAAAAATTTTGACACCGTATAACCAAAGAAACGTGGAGAGTACTGATCAGAATAATTTCCAGAAAATCGCTATTGGCAATTTCTTAGACAGAATTACATTTTCAAGTATGTTCCCAGGAATTTCAGTCTTCTTAGACATAACTTACTTACACAGTACAATTACACAACTAATCATGCGGTATGAAAAAATGGTAGCAAGCGCGATCCGAAAAATACCAAGAATATTTTCCTATACTGTTAAAATATAGCGGCCAAAAAACAAGAGAAATATTTATCAAAATAGACACCGGGAATTTTACGTGGAAACCCAAATCGAGAAAAACCACGGGGACCGAGTCCGGAAAGATCTCACTATGAAAAATAGGAAATATTTACTCGTAGAAATTCAACTATCTTAGAATTCTCAATATGTACAAAAGCACCACACCTATTTTTCTATCGCGCTCTTTCTTTTCTCTCCCTCTTCTCGAGAAGCCTCTCACTCTTCTCTAGAAATCTCTCTTTATTCTCTTCTTTTTCTTTTCTTCGGATACTCTCCGGAGATGCTCTTGGTTGTTCCTCTACCCCTCTATAATGGCATTGAAGAGGAAGAGGGACCCAACAATTTTTCCTCTCTCCTTCCTCCCATAACAGATGACTGTTTCTTAGAACATATAAACCAGACCCGTTCTTCATTTCTTCTGCGGATAAATTTATGTAGGTTCTAGATGCTCCATCACTTCAAGATGACTTTTATCTGAATTTGGTCGATTGGTCTTCACAAAACCTTTTAGCCGTTGGATTAGGCACTTGTGTTTACTTGTGGAGTGCATCGAACAGCAAAGTAAGTGAGATTTGGCTAGCTTCTGACCTTCACAACCCATTTCATAATCATATATTCAAAATCCATCTATTTTTCTTTAGGTTACCAAGTTATGTGATTTGGGTCCTAACGATGGAGTTTGCTCAGTTCAAATGGACCAAGGAAGGTTCATACATATCGATTGGGACAAATCAGGGTCAAGTTCAGGTTAATTCAACTGATTAATAATCGACTCTGTTTTTTCATACCATATTCTTCAAACTTTTGAGCTGAGATTCACATTTAGTTTGGGTTTATGGAGTAGGTTTGGGATGCGACCAAGTGCAAGAGAGTCAGAACAATGGGAGGACATCAAACAAGAACTGGTGTCTTGTCATGGAACTCGCGCATTTTAGCATCGGGAAGCAGGGATCGGAATATACTCCAACACGATCTCAGAGTTCAAAATGACCACATCAGCAAGCTTATCGGTCATAAATCTGAAGTAAATATCACGCATAAAACTATCGACAATATCAAATCAAATCTGGCTATGTTAGTAACATCTTTTCTCTGGCATCTTGTAGGTGTGTGGTCTTAAATGGTCCCACGATGATAGAGAACTTGCATCTGGTGGAAACGATAATCAGGTACCCATGGAATTGTTCTTCTTTCTCTCTATTTTTTTCTCATTTTGGAAGTTCTGCTAATAATGAATTATGGGTACATAGCTATTGGTATGGAACCAGCATTCTCAGCAACCATCTTTAAGACTAACAGAGCACACAGCTGCAGTGAAAGCCATTGCTTGGTCACCTCATCAGAACAGCCTTCTAGCCTCGGGCGGTGGGACCGCTGACAGATGCATCCGATTCTGGAACACAACTAATGGCCACCAGCTTAACAGCGTTGACACTGGAAGCCAGGTTCAATTTCAATTGATGTCCGTCTTATAAGTGTTTAATAAAAGAAAAAAAATGATTCAACTTTGATGCCCCAAATCAACAGGTCTGTAATCTAGCATGGAGTAAAAACGTAAATGAGCTAGTCAGCACGCATGGTTATTCCCAGAATCAGATTATGGTGTGGAAATATCCATCAATGGCAAAGGTGGTACTATAATTAATAACAATTCTTTCTCCTTTACCCACAACTTTTTTTTTGAGTTCTGGATTTAACACGAAGACTGGATAGGTTGCAACTCTGACAGGCCATAGCATGCGAGTTCTTTACCTTGCAATGTCACCGGACGGTCAGGTATGTTGTATTGTTGCCACTTCTATACACAATTCGCCTGCAAGCCTAATCTCTTAGCATATGTGAATTTGATTTTTCAGACAATTGTCACGGGTGCAGGGGACGAGACACTTCGGTTTTGGAATGTATTCCCTTCTGTCAAAACACCTGTAAGAATTTTATCAAAGAAGTGAAATTTAACTCTCTTATATATCATTGCTAAGATTCTTTGACTCTCTTTTAAACAAAAGAGAGCCTTTTGTTTTCAGGCACCAGTAAAAGATACAGGTCTTTGGTCCCTTGGAAGAACACATATTAGATAAGCAGCTCCGGCCACAGCAAATTGCAGTGATTTTTTTCTCTGAATATGTAAAGTATTCAATCATACAAATGTGAATGAGTGTAAAAAACTTTGATCTGAAATTTGAATAAACTTTGACACAATTCTTCATTCTTTGCCCTGCAACTTCAATCCTTGACAGATGAGATAGATCTCTTTGGAGCTCGATCTCGTCCCCTTTGGCCGCAGCCAGAATGCCTTTTTGAAAACCGGCTTGCATGTTTTATGCAACTCTGGGAGGAAAAAAAGGCCGAGGAAAAAGTTAAAAATGACAGAAATCCTATGATCCAATTTATGAACTTCAATAGTCTTACCTTGGATATCTTCGCTTTCTAAAAGCTTTATGACCAGGTTCCCCCCTCGCCATGGCCATCATCTGAGCCTTGGGTTATTTCAACACTAAGAGCAGAAGCAGCATCCCCGACAGCCACATGAAGGGCTCTCATTCCTAACTCCATTGACAAAGCAGCATCTCTCGTGGTGATCCCAGACACCGAGGGGCACATGTCAGAGAGCACTATGGTGTAACCTTTGACCTGCGAGATTGTCGACAGTCAATCCAATGAAGATCTAATAATCGAGGTCAGTGCAATAATGAAACAAAAAAACTGAAAAACCAAACCTTGGGAGATAGAGCCTTGATTTTTTGTTTGGAAAGATTCATAACATCAGCTGCTACAGTTTGAAATCTTGGGTCACAGTGCAAAGGAGGCACCTTTATCTTCTGTCCTGCAACATACGCAGCAAAAACTGATACCTAAACTAAGATCGGAACAAAAGCTTAGATAGCGGGAGGAAAGAACACCTTGATATCAACGCCGACGACAGCATCATCATCGTAAAATCAAATAACAAATTTTATTGACAATACAAACAAATTCAAGCTTTGCTCCATCTGCATCGAACGCAACAAAAACCGAGCAAAGTTCAGACTGTGGATCATGATCAACTGGCTAAGATAATTCAATACGTACAATGATAAGAGAGCTACCTGCGAAACACGGAGGATCTATGAAGAGAAGAGTGCTTGGCAAATCTCATCGTGAACAATTCCACGAAGAAGAAAACTCAAGAAGCAGACCGCCAAGAAGAGAGCGCATAGATGATTCGTCCNCGTAAAATCAAATAACAAATTTTATTGACAATACAAACAAATTCAAGCTTTGCTCCATCTGCATCGAACGCAACAAAAACCGAGCAAAGTTCAGACTGTGGATCATGATCAACTGGCTAAGATAATTCAATACGTACAATGATTCGTCCTTTCCATCCCTGGAGCAGCCATCGGGAGTCTTCGTCGATATCAAAATCTTTATGATGATAGTTTGCGACTCTGTTTCGTGCCATTTCCACGATTTCTCTATTCAAAGGAAGCTGCTGAATTCCGGTCGCTTATTCTGCTCCAATTTCATTCATTCTAGTTTTGTTAATTAATTTGGTTATTTTTAACCCATTAAATTATAAAGTTTAAAATGAAGAGACCCATGCCAGTAAATTCTCCGTTTATCTGAAAAAGAATTGTCGGGCTGCTTTTAAATTTTATCATTTGGTTTACTAAATTAACAATAGCATCTAATTCAACCTAGCTTTTACCTTATTTTGAATCCAGGAAGAACACCGGCACGTCGAAGTCAGGGAGATACACGACGACACCCACAAGTCAATGGTTCATGTTTTCCGCCGGATCATGAAATCGCCTCCATTTTTCCCACTTCATCGGAATGGGAAGACCCTTCCGTCAATCTTCCAGAAACTATTCCAAATTCGATTCCTTTTTTTGAAAATCATGCTTCGAAGTTATTTAGATCACTACTCAACTGATGTTAACTTAACCGGAGTGGCACCCCCTCCAACTCACGGCCAGCGGCGGCCGCAACTCCATTCATGGAACGTCGTTCCTTCCCGCCGGAAAGTTGGCCAAGCTTTCTCCTGCACAATTCCCGGGTTGACTTAAAACGTAGATTTTGCCATCAGAAATCAATGATGAAACTGGCATCTATCTGCTAAGAACAAAAATAACCATGGAGATTATGGAGAAATTTTCGTTTAAATTGGCGATAAATATCGAAATTCAGATGGATAGGGTTGAATTTGGAGGATCTTACGAGTTGGAGAGTTGATTTGATTACGGAGAGAGTCCGTGACTGAAGTTTTCAAGGAAGAAGAAGAGGGCAATTGGCTGTAAATCCACTCCAACAAGGACGCAAATGTCATCCGCAAGATCTTTCATGGGCCATTCCAAAAGCTTGGGCAGCAAAACTCTCTTCTTCTTGCTCGTCGTCCCTCCGATCGCCGCCTCTAAGAAGGGCATGGGCTTCACCCAATTAAATATTTGGTTTTCCGTCAAATTCAGAACTGTACTGTGGCGTTCGCTCTTTGTTCCGTCAATGACCTTCGCAGTTTCAAACCGGTCACCAAATTTTATTTAAAAAATTCAAAATTTGAAAGGTAAATCATTGACGCCGTGTGGGGATCGAACCCACGACCACGTGGTTAAAAGCCACGCGCTCTACCACTGAGCTAAGACGGCTTGTGTTGGTAAATTATCTGCTTGTTATCTCTAGTTACTGTTATAACGATCAGATAAACCTCGACGCCATTGATTGAATGATAGAATTTGTGCATTTTAATACAAAGTGTTTGCACAAAATCTAAACGAAATTAAACAACAATACCGGTGTTGATCACATGCACACACAGGGGTTCAGTTCAAACACAACAAAGACAAATGGATCGAATTTATCGAGCCATCATCGAACATTGATCGAATTCTAGTCTAGCTGTGGTGATGGCTTTGCTTCCATCCACCCAGCTCATCTCCTTCGTGTTCATGCTCGGCCTGCAACATTCCAATGCACAATATCATCGCCTTCGCCAAAACAAATTCCGGTACCCCCAAATAATTATATATACCTTTCGAGTGAAGTTGATTCCGACTAGAATTTCGCCTGCATAACTTTGATCCGGACGAACAACTCGGTACTTCTGCGGATGCAACTCAGCAACGCCCTTCTCCGCTCCTAGAGCTAATAATTCTTCTACGTAAATTCTGCAATTTGTGAAAACCGAGTAAGCATGCGAATGGAAAGCTTGGTGAACGATCAGGTTATCGAAATCTTACGTTGTCTGACCGATGAAATCGTCTGTCGAAAAAGTATCCTTGTCCATGATCTTGAGGAGGAGCTTGAAGTCCTTTCCTGATCCGGGATATTGGACTCTGAATGTGAACTTCTCGTTCCATTCTGGATTGCTCCCCTGCTCTGTATCATACCGAAATTGAAAATTCATGTTATAGCTAGAGACCCTTTTGGGTTGGTCTGTGTTTGTTCTTTGATTTAAGAATCGAAATTCTATTGTGAATTCTAACTGCAGCCGAACTAGATTTTGATTTGTAGTTGTGTTTCCAGATCCAGAACACATTTTAGTTGACCTGACTAGCCGTGTTCATTCACCAAACAGAAGGAAAGGGCTGTTTGCTTGACCAGACAAAAACATCATTATGCTGATCGTACAAAAAACTCAAACCAGACAGATCTTCTGAAAGGTTGGAAATTACGAGTTTTGGAAGAAATAATGACCTCTAGCCACACTGCTCTTCCGTTCTTGGCCTTTGTATTGCATTATAACGTAAGGATCCATGCGACCTGCGTAGGAACATGGATTAAACCCTCTGAAAGTTTTCAGTCTATGATTTATTTCGAATTTAGGTAAACAAGCACAGAGAAAAAGAAGAAGAAGAAGAAGAAGAAGATATTTAATTTCAAACTTGGATTTTTTAGGAAACAAAGAATACCCAGAAAATCTGTGTCCCCAAGTCCTTTGGCACTTCCCAGCAGCACCTCCATCGTCCCAATCGCCATGCCTCTTTCTCTCTCTACTGTATTTCCCTTTCTCTCTCTAGACCTACTGGTCGCCTCTCCCTCTTCTTGGCTGCCTCTGCAGTTATAGATTGAGAGAGATTCCAAGAAATGGCTCAGTATTTGACTTCGTAAGAGTTGACGGCTCCTTTATCGAAGCTTTTCTTGCTTTTGAGGCCAAGAAGCTACGTCGACGGCCCGTCAACGAGGACCAAACCCATTAATCAGCCAATTCCGGAGACCAACATCTCCTAAATCTAACTCCTTGGTCTCAGTTTCATGCTGCTGCAATTAATAATCCTATACTCTTAACACCAAATTTGGAAGCCTTGCATCATTTAAACGCCACCCTTTAATACATCATCTCTGAGAATTATTCTCGAACTCTTCAACTTTTTTGACGTTTAAAGAGAGAGGAGCTTGATAAGTGTGAAGCTCTCATTTTTGGACAGTTTCCTTGAAGACAATATTGGTTGATGTGTTTATTATACAAGAACACAGCTCTAAAAATGTCCTCTTTAACAAGGGGAAAAAAAGTCAAGCAACAACAGACAATTTAGTGGGATCAGTTCCCAAAAACCGTCCAGATCAGCTCAGATTAGCCGATCTCCGAGTTTACATTCAATCGAACGGTCCATTGTCTCGTCCCCGTTCCATCTGTACATATTCTTATTAATCTCCATCTTTCAACTATGAAGCAATGAACGAGATGGTCGAGGATAAGATACAGCTTTTCCATTCAAAACTGTTTCAAGACTTCGTCTATGATTCTTCGACGTTTGTTTTGCTTCACCCCGAGCGGTCGCCGGAGTTCCAGCAGTGTCGGGATTTCGAAGTTGCTCCATAGCTCTGACCACCTCTCTCATGGAAGGCCTGTTTCTTGGTTCGGTAGCAAGGCACTGAACAGCAAGTTTAACAGCATACGATGCCTCTCTGCTCGAATACTGGTCTTCCAGCCTCGGATCCATGATTTGGAATACTCTACGTTTGCTCGAGAGATACGGTTTGCACCATTCGATGAGATTTTGCTCTTTCGTCGGTCTGTTTTTGTCTATTGCTCGCCTTCCGGTCAACATTTCGAGAAGAACAACTCCGAAACTATACACGTCGCTCTTCTTTGTAAGATGACCTTCGTCAGAAACAATGAAACCGATGGTAAGATGGCTCAATTACGAAGAATTTACTTTAAAATATTGAAAATTAGAAACTTATCCAGTCTTAAAATACCTGTGACCATGTATTCGGGAGCAGCGTATCCGAAAGTGCCCATAACCCGTGTAGAAACGTAGCTTTTATCGCCAGTCGGATCGTCCTTAGCCAGACCAAAATCAGATAGTTTTGCATTGTACTCCTGTTAACCACAAAATCAAGACAGAAATTGAGACCAATTATTACGACACAAACCGGACTTTGAGCAAGATAAGAAACAAATATCGAACCGAATCGAGGAGTATGTTGGAGCTTTTGAAGTCTCGATAGATCACTTTGGCCTCGTCGCTATGAAGAAACGCCACCCCTTGTGCAGCCCCGAGGGCGATCTTCATCCGAAGATTCCACGAAAGAGGTTGAAAATAGGTGCTCCCTGATGATTCAAATGGAAGATTGAGCATTTAATTGTTCTCCAAATTAAGTAGATGAATAGCTAACTTACTTCTGAACAAATGATTCTCCAAGCTACCACGAGGCATGAATTCGTAGACAAGAAGCCGATGATCGTCTTCCAAGCAATATCCGATTAGTTTAACGAGATTAGGGTGCTGTAATTGCCCCAGATAGTTGATTTCTGCCTACAAAAGTTGATGGTTGGATTCGTTTGAAGGGGCTTAATCTGTAATCTGAGATGGTTGAATCTAGGAGAAAGAGTTTTGATTCTTACCAACCATTCTTTATGGCCCTGGAAGCCTTCCTGATTGAGCCGCTTAACGGCGATGACCATGCCGGTCCCGGGCCGGGCGGCGGCCAAGGAATGCTCGTCGATCCAGCCCTTGAACACACACCCGAACCCGCCTTCGCCCAACACGCTGTCCGGTCGGAAGTTACGGGTGGCCATTTTGAGATCGTTGAAGCAGAAGCTCTTGATGTTTGAAAACTGTAGAATTTCCTCCTCCGTCCTCGGCGTCGGAGGAACCGAAACCGACGAGAATTTACTACTCGACCGCCCTAAATCGTTCCCTTCTCTGTCGCTGGATTTCGAATCAAAACCTGCAAATAAAAATCACCCACTTCTTCAATTTTCTCAGATTGAACAACAGCTGCATGTAAAAATAGAAAATTGATAACAGTTCATACCATTGTGAAGAGGGCTCTCAGCTTTGATTCTCGAACTCAAGCAAGAACCCATCGGTAGAAATCTGAGACCCTCTCTCTTCTTCCTCTCCTCTTATTCTCTCTCTCTCTCTCTCTCTAGAGGGCACACCGCTAGAGAGTAGGGAAGAAGAAATAAAAATAGTCAAGTGCAAACAAGTTGAGAAGCCCGTGAATCGAGACGATTTCTACCCAAAGTGTGAAAGCTGGGGCTCTTTTTCTACGATTAGGCTGTCAGTCTCATGCAGAGCTGACCAATTGGAATGGGTTTGACCGATCAAAGAATCGCCAAAACCCCATCTCGTCTTGACTCCGGTGGGTACGCAGTGCAGGGCAGCGCTCTTGGCTTCTGCGAAAATGCCCTTAATTCGCATCCGACAAAAACTCACAGCGTTGACTTTTCTTCTCGTCTCCAAGTGGAGGAGAGAGAAATGGATAGTATTCAATGGACAATGACCTCCATTTTCTTTTCTCACTTCTTTCTTTATCTTCCTCCACGTTACCCCCATTTTTCCCTCACTCACCAACAAAACAGTCCACAGAGGAGAGAGAGAAACATCTAATGAGAGTGTGAAAACTGGAGATTATTGCTCGTTAAAAAGATGCACTTTTTAGAGATTTAACACGAGAGGAGTTAGATAGATCTTATCCCAAGTAAAAAGTCTTTCTAACACGTGTTTTTGTGGTCGGTTATCATCGAGTCTATGCAATATTCAATTATTATCTTCATTTACACTGATTTTAGTCTCAAATATCTGTTTCATACTCTGGATTCTGGAAGATTAGATTTGGGTTAGGGACACTAAATACGATCCCTAACGACCAGATTTGAGAAGTCAAAGGAGCGACAAGTCTCTATTTTATATTTTTTTAATATGGAAAATAAATAAAAACAGGGCTAAAAGCAAACGAGCGAACCGGCTCTCTTCTTTTAAACCGGTGGCCATGCTGTGGTCAACGGTCCTCTAAAGAGACGGGGATGATTGTTTTGAAAAATACAAGTTGTAGATGATTTCAACTCTAATCAACCAATTATTTACTTAATTAACTGTTAAGCCAAGATTGCAACCTCGTAAGAAACCAAGATTAATTAAATAACAAACTCATCAATTAAATAATAAGTTCATAAAGGAGTGAACTCAGCAGTACACTGAACTTCTCATGCATGTAATTGTTGTTGCAGTGTTTTTTTATTAAATAATATTCGCTGATATTACAAATAATTTTATTGATATAATTGATGCACAATTAATCAAAATTCATATTTAATTAGTAATATAAGATATGGATTTTGCGCCTGGCGGGTTAGACTTATATTAATTGAAAATAATTATCCAGAAGGTCATATGTTTGGTATACTTTTGACTCCTATTATTTCTTCCCCCTTAGAACGTTAAACACATTTTCACATTGATTATGAAATTTGATTTATTTATTTCCTGAAATTCACGAGTATTGCACCGATACAACTAAAAACGAGTCGTAATATATATAATTAAACACAATAGAAATGAAATAAATGGTATTATCTATGTATTCGGCTATTTTCATACTAGTCCCATCACAAGCTATCTTTTAACTGATCATCATAGTCGTCTTAATATTGTTTGTTTTTGATTGATCTATCGAGACAAGTCTAAAATGAATAATTTTGGTAACCTAACTTGTAACGATACAAATACAATGAAGATGGACGAAATTTTAATGCACATTTAATTAGAAGTCATGACAGATGAAGGGTTTTCTTCAACAAATATGACGAAGAGTTGAATGATTTTCAGCTAATTAAACAAGGATTAAATCGGTAGATTAGTGTAGAGAAGTCGTACGAACCTAACTTCACCTAAATTGACTTGAAGAGACGGTGGACAGCGTGGGCCGGTGAACAGGCGCAAGGGCTTCAACTTCAAGTGGGGTTCTCGTCAGCAGTCACCATGATTCTCAACCTGGGCAAGGGCTTGTATTTATACTTGGAAAGCTGTATGAACAACGAACAGCCGCCAAATTTTGTTGTGGGTCTCAAAGAAAACAGGCCAAAAGTGATCTCTTAGTCTTCTTCTGATCTGCTTTCGTTCTCGAGCAGGTTCCTTTCATGCCAAGGATGGTTCGTAATGCGCACGAGCTAAATGAGGTTTCTTTCGGGTTTTGGTGGCTGGCTTGTCGGAGAATGCAGGCACAGGACGCCAAGGATGGTTCGAAATTACCTGAACTTGATCTCTTTCTTTCTGTCTAACTTTCTCGGCTCACGACCAAAGCAGCAGCTCGCTGGCGATAGTTGAATCTGGGTAATCACTCCGATGCAAATCTCGACGCTCTATACGACAAAAAACTATGTATTATATAGATATTATTTTAGCAAAATGGTGATAAAAGTGGATAGTGCATGGGAAGAGCAAAAGTGAAAAGCAAAAAGGAATGTGTTCCTCCTCTTTGTTGAATAATTGGTTTCAAGTAGGCCTACTAAGAAGACCAACCTTGCCATTTTCCATCACATTATTGAATGAAGTGCTTTCCTTAAAAAAGGAAGCTTCTTTGGCACTCTCTCTCTCCCCTTGTTTGGGGCGACGTTTGATTCTCATTGAGGCATTTTCTCGAACAACTTGCAGGCAATGGGGCAAATAATAAATCGAAAGGAGGGAACTTGGTGGCAACACAGTGATGCTCGAGTGGTTGGATAAGGTAAAAGAATTGACCAATGGAATAAAGAAAAAGCAAAAGAGGTTCCATGAAATCATCACAAGTTCTAACCCACTCTAGTTGTAGACTCTTGTTTAATTGGTGACTGTTAGTTAATTGGTGAGCGTGATGATGACAGGAAAAAAACTGTCTTTTTTGTACTCTAAATTGTTAAAGAAGGAAAAATAAAATGAGGGGAAAAACAAAGACTGAAAATTGAGAATACAATACGCTGCATTCCCTTTTCGTACACAGAAAACCGAGAAGAAGCACTACTTCCAGCAACTCGGCCTGAAACGGCAATGGCGGAAAAGGAGAAGAAGAAGAAGAGCAAGAAGAAGCAAAAGCAACAGGACCCGTTTGATTATTCAATCAAATCTGCGTCAGATTTCTCCTTCAAACCAACCAACGATGTAAAGGGTCTCCGGTTCGGAGGTCAGATCATCGTGAAATCATTCACCGTCCGGCGAGCAAGACCTCCGGAGCTTTTTCAGCTTCTTTCATTCGAGCCGAACACCAAATCCCACCTTCCGTTTCTCTCAACAACCGCTTTCCTGCCGACGAATTTCACGATTCTAGCCCACCACGCATGGCACACGCTGACATTGGGACTGGGGACGAGGAAATCGAAGGTGGTGTTGTTTGTTTTTGAAACGGAGATCATGAAGAAAGCGGTGGACCGCGTATGGCCGCCGGAGATTCCCCTGGGGGAGGTGAATAAGAAGCTTATAAAGGGGCTGAGTGGGTGCGAAATGGCGCGGTTTAAGTTCAGAAAAGGGTGCGTAACTTTCTATATCTACGCTGTTCGAGAAATGGGTCGATTTGGGTTTTTCTGCGTAGACGATCTGAAAACAATCTTGCAGGCAGTGGTGGATCTTAATGATTTTCTGGATCATACTCATATGCTCGCAATGCCTAATCAAAGAAGCATCCATTTTGCTCCTCCCCTCGCCATGGCTCACTAGTTTCTCTCTCTCTCTCTGCATGTTCATTAGCTCCATCTTGGTCTTCTCCGTTTTCCAATTACAAGGGTGGGATTGAATTTGCTGTTCAAAATTCTTATGTTTGAAGTATTATTGTAATATGAATAAATTTGTGGAAGAACTCTGAGCGTTCATGTGATTTTTCACTAGCCGACACATTCACCGGAGGGAAAGTTGGCCGGAATTGAAAATTACACCACGTTGATCTCTTAATCTGATCAGATTAACATAATCAAACTAATAGTTCATTCATGCACGGGGGCGCTTCCACTCACACATGGCTCTTGTGAATTCAGTAAATACGACTTTCAATGTAATGACAGAATCTTTCTCTGTTCTATCCATTTCCTCCACATCTTTTAGTTCACGTGATTCACAAAAACTACGATATTATAACCCAAAAATCTACAGAATATACTCTTTAAATTTTCATTTTTTTAGATATTGGTAGTATTTTCAGGAGCCATTGCTTGCTTGAATGGCGCCAAGTCCATAAGGCGAGATATGTCTGATTTTCTTACATCTGCCTAAATTCAGCCACCCAAAATGTAATAATTGGGCAAAAGAAGCAGCATTTACAGACACAGAAGACGATAACAGAAATGGCCTACACAGTAATCGTGTGATGGAGGCTAACAGGAAGACTAAAGAAAGGTTATGCAGGGGGTAATTTAATGATCATCTTATCTCTTTTCCAATTGAACCATTCTAACTCCCAGTCTCAATTGGAAACAAGCATCAAAAGAAACAGGTAATTTTGGAATTTGTATCTTTGCATTTTCGTAGTTATTTCTTTGAAATCATAAAAACACACAAGCGTGACAAAGCATGGAGAGGAAGACCTGCGTTTCATGTGCAAGAAACTGGAATCACGTCTCTTATCCATCCTACTCTTCCCCGTTTAGAAGCACTTCCTATGCACGATCGATGGCCCAGATTCATCATACTCTGCCTTGGCAATCCACATCTGCATAAAACAATTACAAGAACTTCGTTTAAAAACGATAAGCATAATCTCACTGATCCATTTAGTATCATGGAAAAACCAATTGCACCCCGAAAGAAAGGCAAATCGAACCTGCTGGAAGGTGCTCAAAGAAGCCAATATGGAGCCTCCAATCCAAACACTGTATTTTCTCTCTGGGGGTGCCACAACCTTAATCTTCATGCTGCTGGGGGCTAGAGCTGAAATCTCCTTATTCATTCTATCAGCAATTCCTGGGAACATTGTTGAACCCCCAGAAAGGACTATGTTTCCATACAAGTCTTTCCTGATATCTACATCACACTTCATGATGGAATTGTAGGTTGTTTCATGAATGCCCGCTGCTTCCATTCCGATCATTGATGGCTGGAAAAGAACCTCAGGGCATCGGAATCGTTCAGCGCCAATGGTGATGACCTGTCCATCAGGCAACTCATAACTCTTCTCAACAGATGAGCTAGTCTTGGCAGTTTCCATTTCCTGCTCATAGTCAAGAGCAATGTATGCCAACTTTTCCTTCATATCCCTCACAATTTCGCGCTCGGCCGTGGTAGTAAATGAGTAGCCACGCTCGGTGAGAATTTTCATCAAGTTATCAGTGAGATCACGCCCAGCCAAATCGAGACGAAGAATGGCATGTGGAAGAGCATATCCTTCGTAGATAGGAACTGTATGACTGACACCATCACCTGAATCTAGCACAATACCTATACAGACAAAAAAGTTCCATTAGAAGTACAACTATAAAAAATGGACCCCATACAGATTTAAAGTTGGAACATAGGACATAAAGCACAACAAAATTCAAACAACAGCTGCACATTAACCCACACAAGGCCATTACTAATCTCTGAAGAGAGAGAGAGAGAGAAGATTAACACTCTAATGCTCAAGACGTTTCAAATAATAAAATATGAAATTTACACCTTACCAGTAGTGCGGCCACTAGCATACAGCGAAAGAACAGCTTGAATGGCTACATACATAGCAGGAGTATTGAAGGTTTCAAACATGATTTGCGTCATTTTCTCGCGGTTGGCCTTTGGGTTAAGAGGGGCCTCAGTTAGGAGCACAGGGTGCTCTTCTGGGGCAACTCGAAGCTCATTGTAGAAAGTATGATGCCAGATCTTTTCCATGTCATCCCAGTTGCTGACAATACCATGCTCAATTGGATATTTCAGTGTCAAGATACCACGCTTTGATTGAGCTTCATCTCCAACGTAAGCATCTTTCTGGCCCATGCCAACCATCACACCAGTGTGGCGAGGACGACCTACAATGCTAGGAAAAACAGCTCGAGGAGCGTCATCTCCTGCAAATCCAGCCTAAACAGAGAGAAAATAATCATTCATCTGGCACTTAAAAGTGCGCCCTTGACCTCCAAAGAAGCAGACGAGTAAAATTCGGTACCTTAACCATTCCTGTCCCATTGTCACATACAAGAGGTTGAATGTCCTCAGCGTCAGCCATCTATTACAACCTGCGCAAAAGGCTACAATAATGAGAACATGCAACGTAAAAATAAATCGAACTAGAATCAGCAATGGGAATTAGCTCATAGCCTGGTATTTTATAATAGAAGTTGATCATGCTAGACTTGGAAAAAAATGAAGTCAAATGCATTCTTGAGCATAAATTACCGGTCAGATGCACAACGTATCATAAACTCCATGACATCAGCTGCCACAGATAAATCTCTCACATATCGCAATATCAGTTATATCACCAACACAACATTACTACAACGCACACAGCCTGCTGCCAGGAAAAGAGATAAAAAAAAAAGGGCAACACCTCGGATAGATTCTCATATAAACATAATCTAACAGGAACGGAAAAACGCTGAAATATTTTAGATACACTGATGGACGTTTTCTCCATGAGCTCACCTCCCATAATCCCTCATCTAAAAAAGCGACAAAAAAACTAAAAGAAAAGAATCCAACTGAAAATTGATGTGAGACGGCTGAAAATCAAACGAATAGTATGCGAACACAACCAAACTAAATGAAAAGGACAAATATCGAGATTACGAAATTCAAACAATCGAATTCTCAAAATGAGATAAAATCAACAGAGGTCAATCAAAGTTGAAAACGTCAACACATCGATTGCAAGAAAGAAAAAGAAAATCTAACCGGGGGAGAGTAAAGGAGGATAAAGAGCGAGCGAGCGAGCGATGGAGGGAAGTGGAAGGGGAATCGAAAATGCAGGATTTCGAAGCAGAAAAAGAGAACAGGAAATGGCGGGATAGAAGATGGAAATGAGATTGAATATGAACCGTCGGATCAGAGAATGGACATGCCTAAAACAGTGAATCTTCCGAGAGCGCGTCGTTTGGGTCGGGCGCGCTGATCTGTTCCGTTACGATCCCTTCTTTCTACAGCTTCTTACGCTTCTCCGCTCACTTTTTCCACTCGCTTGACGCTTTTGCCCTTGCTCCTCTTCTTAATCTTTCCTTGTGTAGGTCCCTTTTTGCAATTTCAAACTTTTTCATATTTGTCTTTAAAATGTTAAAAACTGAATTAATCGGATAATTTATTCCAACAACACTCTAAAATTTAAAACAACCATTAGAAGAAATCGTGTTCCATGATGCAGGGAACGCTCGATCTCTCCTCCACGATGAAGATCTCAACTCCGTGACCAAACCCTTGATGAATAATTTATCGATGCAAGCCCTTGCATCATCCAGTGCAGACCCATTAAAATTGATTTTGTTCATTTTCAAATTTAAGAGCATGAGTCATCAAATTGTCCAAATTACATAGCTTTAAATTGTTTTAACTCATGTCATTTGAATTGGTTTTAACTTGTGTAGTTATGTTTGTGAATAAAATTTAAATTTTCATAAAAAAACTAGAAACCAAATTAAAACAGATTCTCAAGTAGTTAATTAGCTAGACATTAAGAATTCAATTTACACTATTTCCAATTTAGCATAATTTAAGTATATGAGTCAGTTCAGAGTTATCATATTCTCATATTGTCTGACGTGTCACTGCGTGATTAGATCACTTTAATAGTAAAAAAATAACTCTCTTGAGTATATTGAAGGGTTGATTAAACGAATAAATGACTAAGTTTCCAAGATTATCATCCTGGGCAGTGCTTCAAATAACAATGATCAAACCGTCGAAAAAAATACAAAGCTGAGGCCTGCAAATCAGCTCTACAAAAATGGAGGTAGAATCACCCATCTGCGTGGATACTTGGGTCTTCCATCTTTCCCATCAAACAGCTGCACATTAACAGTAAGCATAATTAACAAACACTACTCCACCCTACTCTACAACTTTCAAAGATCGAGCAAATTCGAGAAATTTCGTAATTAATCGAAAATCATTAGAAACAAAACGCTCGAAACTTGAGAGGATTTTTACCTTTTTGAGCCGGCGGTGTTTTGCGAGAGCCCAATTGGTCATGATGAGACCAGCCACCACTAGAAATACGTAACCGGCAACCGTTTGTGTGGCAATGTTAAATCCAACCCACTGGTATATCTCGGTCGTGTAATTCGCACATGTCACGATATTGAACAGAAACCCCAGCGGGATTTGGTATCCTCCATTTCCTTCGGGGCTGCGAAGATTTCTCAGTAAAATATGGCAGTAGAAGTTCTCAATTTGACAAATTAATCCCAACCCAAAGCCTATCTTCATTTGAAGATCAGAAACAGGGGTGTACAGGGGATGGTTCACATAATAAGCAATGTAACACCCAAAGCTCCAATAATAAGCACAGTTTCTGAACACATTGGAAAGTGGGGAGGTAGCATGGCTGAATCGATGAACAAAAAATGTTTCCATTATTCGTTTGAAATAGTGGAAACTCCAGTAGTATAATGCATAGGTCTGTGCCGGGTGAATGACGCGCTCTGCTTTGTAGCCGAAGAATCGATAGACCGGAAAATAGTAAAAAAGGGGATAGAGGATCAATGGACCCAAGTACTCGAAGAAGAAAAGTGTTTGATATGAAACTTGCCGGCCCAAATCTTTCAAAACTAGGGTTATGCTTTCCGAGTCATCGATGCAGTACTCTTTGATAAGTTTCTTGTGGTTAAGAACAACTGGCCTCTCTTTTGATCCCGGTTGGAGTGGGAGGGTAAGTCGCTGCCTTGAAGGGTAGAATTTTTTAGCTGTCAAAAAGGTAAAAACATTGAATTTACTGCATAAAAAAGCCATGCATCAACAACAAGAAAGGGATACATTTAGTTGTCCTTCATCTCTTTCCCCGATGAGCAGAGGAAGAGATAGAGTAGAACAAAAAAATATCAAAAATATGCCCAAAACATCCAAAAAGCTTTATCAGGACACTATGGTAAAATATTGGAATCATGAAACACTTGGACACTATCAATGGAGTGTTCATGTCAGGGACTATAACCGCAGACTTCCATAATTATTCAAAACTTCAAAGTTCAACGATGATATTTTTTAGAATGAAAAAAATTCAGACTCTCATTATATTCTTTTTCTGAAAGATGGAGATAAATAGTTATCAGACATCAGGAAAACAAGAGCATGCAGCATAAGTTGGCAAGAACATCAGTCTCGTCCAACGACGGCCGATCCAACGACGCTCAAGAAGATATGTCGATTCGGCATTGGAGCCATAGTCATGCCCTTATTCTACGGCAGCTAGAGACGCCTTGTCTCTGCAACGGGTGTCGAGTTCTGTTTTTCAAACCATGTTACCAGTGTGATCAAAATGGCTGCGACTATCGGCTTCACGAAGAATGTGCGATGGCCTCCTCAAATGGCTTCCATCCGTTTCTACGAGACTGCGCGTTCACTTTTTACCGAAGCTACGAGACTCCAAGAAACGAAACTTGTGATGGTTGCGGAAAGGACTTGACTGGGTTCTTGTATCAGTGCTCTCATCTGGAGCCACACAAGCTACACCCTTGCTGCTTAAAGCTCGAGAGAACCCTAGTTGGACTCGGAGTCGTGCTTCATCTCACCAAAAAGTCGCCTTCAAAGTGCGCCAAATGCGGACAAAAGGAGGTCTTGAAGGGGTTCAAAGGATGGTCCTATGTTTCGAGTGATGGAAAATGCAGCTACCACGTGGCCTGTGCGAAGGACCTGTTCTACGAGCAATGGAAGGAGAATAAGTTCTACGGATGCCCGTCGGGAAGAAGAAGCGGGAATGAAAACATGGAAAATTTGGAGATGAAAATTATAGTTCCGAGCAGAGAAACAGGAGAGGCTTCAATCGGCCGGAAAGTTGGCAAGTTTGTGAAGAACGCAAAGGTGGCTCTCTATCTCATTTTCTCGGCTTTGTTTGGAGGTCCTTCTGATAGTCTTCTTCATCTTGCTGAGTATTCTCTTTCGGGGAACTGAGATTCTCGTACATGCTCCATCCTCTTATGTGTTGTTTTGATGTGTCTTGGAATTGTCGAAGCTTCTGTTCTAGAATAAGTGTGATTCTGATGCGTGTTTGGGTTGATGTGCGTGTGTCTTGTTGGAGACTTTGTCAAATTCATGTCTTTTCAATCAAATTTCTCATCAGCGGTCTGTGCATTCAAATGTTCATTTTGACACAATTTGCGCAAACTAGAGAAACTGAAGCGAAAAACAGGTTCATTAAATAACGATGAGACGCGATTCGGAATCAGAAAGCTCGGCAAAGGCGAGAGAGAGCAAGATTTGAAGTAGACTATGATGACATTGAAGGGCCACGGCAGTGGGCATCAATGCGACAAGAGCGGAGGGTGACACGCCATTTCTCCGATGTATCTGATAAATATTAGAAGAAGAGTTGGTGTGCTTATCGATTCAAGCGGTCCAAGTTGTTATATTACTTTAATTGATGACTAAATCGAGAATTTATCTAAAATTGTAAAAAATGTAACATTTGAAATATAAAAAGGTTTATGTCTAGAGTAAATACTAAAAAAAACCTGAATTTTGGGTAAATAGATCAATTTTGGTATAAGTTTTCATTCTAAATCCTTAATTTTTTTTAATTAATTTTGCTAAGCAAATCTTATCGGAATTACTTTCAATTTTTAGTGCACATTCACAACAATAAAATACATTAATTTTTATATTTTTTCGATAATTGTACATAAAAAATAAATTTCGTTAAAATTACTGTAAGACAATAATTCATAAAGTTCATGAATTTTCAATAATTTTACGATTTACTATAAATTTTTTGATAAATTTTTTTTTTATATTACGTCCATAAAAGGTCTTGAACATTTTATAACACATTTACAGCACTGTAACACAATAGTCTACAAATTTTTGTAAATTTTTATTGACTTATATAATTTTAACAAATTTTATTTATTTATATATTAAATAAATTATAGTAAATCATATAATGGTTGAAGATTTACGAAATTCTGTGAAGTATTATCTTATAGTGTTATAAATATGTGACAAAAATATCAAGATTTTTTTATTGACATATGTAATTTCAATAAAATCTTATTTTTTATATATTAAAAAGATTATATTAAATCGTACAATTTTTGACAAAATTTAAAATTTCCAAATTAGTGTATTTTATTATTGTATATGGTAAAAATTTTAAGTCATTCAAATAAGATTTAATTAGTCGTATTAATTAAAAACAAAATAATTAAAAAAAAAGTTTTGGGAGTTCAGACGCAAAAATGCGCTTGATGGAGGGTTTGATCATTAATGTTCGAGGAGCATAATTTTTTTTAAAAAAGAATTTAAGCTCAAATCGACCTATTTAGTCGAAAGTCGAGTCTTTTATTTTTATTTTTATAATTTTTACTTTTATCCATGTACGAGGAACTTCAATCACGGGTCCACCTGGAATGGATTAGAAAAATCTGGAAGACTTGAATCTGAAGATGTACTATAGGACAGCTGTGTTTGAAGCTTCTTTTAATCTTCCATGAAATCATAGAGGAAACTTAAACTCATCTTCCTGTGTCTACCTCTATAAATAGAAGGCTTTCGATTTTTTTCACTACTATCCACAACAATGGCGAAATACAGCAATGATCACCCTCATCAGCTGGAGCTGACGCCCTACCAAAAGCCCTATGTCTGCGATGGCTGCAGAGAGCCTGGTTTTGGACCTAGATACAGATGCGACGCATGCGATTATAGTCTTCACCCAGAGTGTATGTTCCCTATCTCATCCCCTACTTCCCATCCCTTCTTCGGAAAATCCACTTTCCAATTCTTCAGAGTCCCCCAAACAAAGTGCCCCTGCCCCCGCGCCGTCCGCGGCTGCGATGGATGTGGAAAATCCATCAATGGCTTCTCTTATCACTGCCGAGAAAAGGGTTGGGATTTACACCCTTGCTGCATAAAGCTTAAGCCGGAATTGATTATCGACGGGGTCCAGTTTCGACTCCTCGACCGCGTTCGAAACAAGTGTGCATGGTGTGGGGAGACGAAGATCAAAAACCGCGTCGCAGGGATCAAGGGCTGGTCCTACGTTTCTAAATGCAAAGAGTACAATCTTCACGTCTTCTGCGTCACGGAAATGGTTTCAGACGCTCTTATAAAGATGAATCCAAATGGATGTTCAACTGAAAAGGAAAATCAAAGTCTGTGTCTCGACAAAATTTCGCTGCAGATTCGTCCTCGGTACGAGGTGAAGAAGCGTTCGAGCATGTATTGGAAGATAACGAAGGTGCTGTTCAATACCCTAATTGGTGTTCTTCTTGGAAACCCCTGCACCGCTGTCATTCTCATAATCGACTTGCTTTCCTGATTATTCCCCTGTTCGTCTTCTATCTTTCATGGTTGTTCTTCGTCTGGAAGCAAACCCTAATTCTCTGCTGTCTAATAATCTTGATTCGTTACGTGATCGTTAAGTGTCAAAGTCACGTTGACCATGATATGTATTTTGAATTCTGTTGTCATTAAACAATAGATTTATTTGAACTTTCCACCAGTTAAATTATTATTAATCAATGCCACTGCTCTTCGGGTGAGAGAAATTGATTCGGTCTGACCCCACTTTCATAAATTTTGATATCATGAACTAATTTAAAATTGATTTAAAAGTCCATGATTAGAGACTCTAATGACGAGATTAGCTTCTACCGTTTGATCGTTAATTCTTTATGCTTCAAGAACGTGCAAATCGAACTCATCAGGATGGCGTAAAAAACTTAAATGTTCACTTATTGTTCAAATTTAATGAATAGAGCTTGAAGCAAGCAAACAGAAAACTCAAACGATCCAGCTGGGAAGAACGAGAAGCTGGATCCATAAATTTTGCAGAAATCAAACCCTTTTAGGGAGCGCATAGGAAGAGAGAATGGAAAGAAAAATAGAGCAAATGAAGGCGAGAAACAGAAGGCTGGCCGAAGCATAGGCTTTTTCGTAGAAATTTGTGAAGTGAAGTCCGGCTAATTCCAACGCTGTTTTCACGTCCTGGGTTACTCCGAGCCCTGCAGCAGCTCCAGTTGCCAGAAAATATGATAAGAACTGCATCGAAACGAAACTTCAGTCAGTTAAATCCTGAAAAAAAAGAGAAAAAAATTGATTTTTATTTTACCAAATCGCCGTAGAAGTTGAAAACAAGAAGGCCGTCGCCGTTCATGACGAGATTGTAGATCGAGAGCGCTATTTGCAGGAGGGCATATGCCATTCCAATCACGGTCACGGCGAGCATGTACCTTTAACATAGAGCTTTTTCAGTTTATTGAGAAAAAAAATACAGATTATGGATGAGAAAAAGGAAAATAAACAAAGAGTTTACCGATATGCGACAACGTTGCTGAAACGAATTGTCCAAATTGTGTCATTAACCACCAGTTTCTGTGAGTTTGAGGCTATGATGATCAAAGAAATCAAGAGGAGAACGAGGATCAGAACCTTCAAAACCAGAGACACCATTTTCGAAGCTGAAGCGCCTGCCATCTCTCTCTCTCTCGCTCTCTCTCTCTCAATCTCGAATTTGTTGGAAGGCGATGAAAATGGTGGAGATGAAGATGGCAAATTCCTTGTAAAATAAGAGCTGGAAGTAAGAAGTCAATGATGAGGCAATGTGATATGATAAGACTATTACGGCCACCGGAAAAGCAGCCGGATTCGTTGACCCAAGAAAAAAGATCAAAATGCAGAGCCAGAATCACCATTCAAGTGACTGTGGAAGAGCGATTTACTTCGTCAAATCGATAGTAGTCTCTTTCAAATCTGTTCGGGGAAAAATGGATTTTTGCACGAGATCCACTGTGTTCTTTCAAGTAGCAAGGTCAACGTCAATGAGCAATGAAGCAAGACGCGTTCTGATTGCCGACTTGTGGATTGACTTCCATGAACGATGAAAATCAACCAACGTACAAGTCGTCTGAGTAAACGCGGCAATATGCTAAATATTCGTTCTCTTATTCTTCGATCAAGCGCCAGTTCAGATCCATGGTAATTGCGTTCATCCCTGACATCACTTGCCTGGAACTTTCTTGGCAGCTTCTTCTTCCATTCCTCCATTTTGAATCCACATCTGAGAGCGACCATAAGAGAAATCATCTATTCAACGATCACAGGGATATTCAACCGAAAGTTGCATTCACATCTAGAAAATGAGGGCCTTGCGCCGAAGGAGAGAGAGCTTCAATCGAAACTCTTGTCTCAAAAAGATTAAATATTTTCGACATTTTAGTTGTCAAATTACTAAGAATGAGTAATAATTTAACTGAAATAATCAGATTTTTAGGAATAATAGTGCAGCGATGCCTCAACATCAGTGATGTTGTTTTTACGTGATTTTGCCCGATATTTCGTATATGTTTATTATCACGGGATTTTTGTTTCATACAAATGCATAAGATTAATGTAGATAAATGGTGAAAAAATCACAAAAAAGAACAAATTCAAATTTAGAAACAAGAATATCTTTGAAGATTTGAAAATTCTTCATAATCTCAACTACTTTTCAAACCGACCCAGATCTTCCTCAAAATCGTAACAACTTCTCAAATCTGCTGGAGCTGCACGTAGTCTACATAAAGGAACGTAAATACCACAGATTGAGTGTGCTAAAATTAGAGAACGAGATTCACGATCAAGCTTCGGGCGTAAATCTGAAGAAGAGGTTCACGGCAGCGATCACGGCTGCGAGGGAATGAGGCTGTGCGACCAACGGCTTTCGACGACGATGACCAAAATTCTCGCTCTTTGCTTTTCGTTCTAACTTCCGTGAATTATATGAACTCTTGATAGTTATTTGAGAACTATTTCGTTTGAATTAAAATTAGGATTTTTTATATATTGATTGCTTAATGAAATTGCATGCTATCTTTTAGAACTCGTTTTAATAAGAGCTTATATATATTTGCTTTGCTGTGTTTATTTTTCGAGCAATCATGACAATACACCCTTTCGCAATTGCTAAGTGCTATTTACGAAATTATTGCTTTGAATTGGTATTATTTAGGGCAACACGACAATACACCATTGCGTGTTATTAAGACGTGTATTAAAATCATTAAGTGGTTAAATCGAGTGACACGATTTAGCTAGGAGTATTGTAATCATGTTCATTCAAACCTAGTGCGGTCAAATCAAACTTGTTCTTAAATCCAACCATAGAGGCAACATCAGTCTCAGTTTATTAGTGTTCGGACCGGAACTAAACTGATGTCGTGACTAATGCTGCAATACCCACCGAAGACAGTTCAAGTAAATCAATTTACGGAATGTCCTAGACGAGATTCTTACGAATTCTCAATTCGACTACCAACTTTACTTTTCTGCTTAATTTAAGATATTAGTTAGATATTTTAATTAATTGTTTAATTTAAGAGTAGAAGATAGATACAAAAAATCAAACCTTTAATGCTATTATTTATTCTTCATGATACTTTGCAATTTATTTTTTAAATTAGAGATTTGACTTATCTTCGTGTGATCAATATTTTTATTACTACGTTGCAACATGTGCACTTGCGTTTTAGCGATTATATTTTCGTGCGAACACCAACCTCTTCAAAAACGTTAAGACAAAGGCTTTGTGGAATTCGTATTGATAGAAAAAGAATAAACGAGATGGATGAATCGGTCGGGTCCCTGGTCAACTTGGACCGAATGAAACATAGAAAACCGTCTCGAACCGAGCATCTCATCGGCTGTGATTGTTCGAGGCGAAGCTAAACAGTGGAAGGGAATTCTTTATCGAAACCCAGATCTCGGAATTTGCTGAGCGGAGCTTCCGTTGAAATTCTTCCGCCATGGACTCCGAGGGGGATTCCTCGGACCCTTCGTCTCCGTTGTCTTCATCGTCTTCCTTCTTTGACAGAGATCTCCATGTGACTTCCTTGGAGATGATGTACCATTTGTTACCCTCTCAATACCAGTCCCAAGAGATCAACAGCCTCACGCTTGCTTACTTCGTCATCTCTGGCCTGGACCTCCTCGGAGCTCTCGACCGCGTATGCACAACTTTCTTACAAAACTCTCTCTTTTCGTTTTTGTTTGATTTGGGAGAAACTGCCTCCGATCGAAATGCTATTGAATTGGAATTTTCGCTCTTTTTTCTAGATGGAAAGGTTCTTCGTATCCATTTCTCTTAAATTTATGGTGTGATTTCATTTCTGTATCTTCCGTTCCTGGAAGGTTGGAAAAGTTGTCATTTTTCTTTTATTTGTCGTCTTTCTGAGAAATATTAAAAATTTGAGATTTTAACCTGACACCAATCGTCTCTGATTGCTGATACATTACAAACAGTCCTTATGGCGTAAAAAATGTTGCATTTACGGTTCAAAGTAATCTCATTCTTCTCCTAAACTATAGTTTTGATCTTTTTCTTGTGGAACTATCCCTGGATTTTTTGTCGGTCATTTTCTATGCATTTTTAGAAGTGATAGCAAATTTATTTTGGTTTGTAGATTGACAAAGATGAGGTTGCTAACTGGGTATTGTCCTTCAGAACTCAACCAAATGATAAATCCGAAATACACAATGGTAAGGAATAGGGTGTTCATTTTATTTCTCTGCCTTTTAACTGGAGCTGTTCATAATCTTGCATTTCATTTCTGTTACATGGATGAAGTGTTTGTGCAGGAAGATTTTATGGGTTCTGTGGCTCCAGATCTTCACAGTTTTCGATAGACAACTCGGTATGAGAAACATGGTGATTCAGATACACCCTCCTCAAGTCTCTGCGATTTTACTTGTCTATTGGTCTCACATTTGTACTTGTCTTGAGATTTTGTGAAGCTTGACGATCTTTTTTTGATATATCCAAGTGTTATTTCTTGTAGGTTTTGATTCACAATGGCAGTCATTTAGCCAGCACATATTGTGCTCTCGCGGTTCTAAAGATTGTTGGTTATGATTTGTCTAGTATCAACTCCGAATTGATTGTGTCATCTATGAGAAACCTTCAACAACCTGATGGAAGGTATTATATGATGCAACGAAGGGGGAGAATCATGAAATAGTTGTGAACAATATGGTTGAATGTGTTTTCAGAAAACAAATTTTAGGGTTTTTGTTATTGACAGTATGCTTTATTCTAACAAATACTGTTTCTTATTAAAAAAATTCAATTTTAGCGAGCCTTTTTGTGCATTTTTTGTATTAATTTCCTCGTTTATATGATTTGTTAATATTATTCGATATAATCTTCAGTTGGCCACTCTTCTTATGTTGGCAGTTTCATGCCTGTGCATGCTGGGGCCGAGGCAGATCTACGATTTGTTTATTGTGCTGGTATGGAAATAAAATTATTACAGGTTATCATTGAGTTGGATCATATATGGCATTATAATGTAGATGGAGTGTTACCTGCTAAAGTGATTATTATGTGACTAGCAATTTACCCATCCCATGGTTTCTTTTTCTTTATTTGTCATATCTCTAGGCTTGTTTTGTTTTTATGTAAATTATCAAAGTCCGCATTATGTGACGTTAATATTACTCGATGTATTAGCTGCCATTTGTTTCATGTTTGGGAACTGGAGTGGCATGGACCGTGAGAAAGCCAAGAAGTACATATTAAGTTGCCAGGTTTGTAGAGAAAAAAACGTTCGAATCATGAAATAGAGGCATATAAATTTCATTTTACAAATTCTTCCGGGGGACATAAACCAAGATACTGATGTCATTATTTCTTTTCTCTTAGTCATATGATGGTGGTTTTGGATTAGTTCCCTGCTCGGAGTCTCATGGTGAGATACGACGTTATTTGGCTGTGCTATTTGGTTTTAATATTGAAAAAAGCATTGAATTTAAGCAACAAATAAGATCGTGTTTTAAAAAAATATCTTGCAACAGCAAACTTCCCAACAACAAGATAATGCCTCCGGAAGAAACTATTTTTTATTTAATTAATTGAAAGAAAAATATTGTCTTAGACTAGAAATAAGATAATAAAAACAAATTGTGACGTGCAGGTGGAGGAACTTACTGTGCTGTCGCTTCTCTCAAACTGTTGGGATCCATTGAAGATAATATTTTATCACGGGACTGCCCGTCTTCTATTATAAATCATCACTCGCTCTTGAATTGGTGCTTAAACGTATATATTCTCGAGCTAGTGTTCTTCAGTTTCTATCATCTTCTTTCGAAATCAAGCTAAATCTTAATTGTCTCAATGTAGAGGCAAGCTTTGGATGGTGGATTTCAAGGACGATCAAACAAGACAAGCGACACTTGCTATGCGTTTTGGTTAGAACAATAGACTATAGTTAATACAAACAATAGGGAATTTCATTGAAATTTCCAAATTTATGTGCAGGATTGGTTCAGTTTTGAAGATACTAGGGGGCGATGAATTCATCGATAGGAAAGCACTGGAAGAATTTTTGTTCTCTTGTCAATCCAAGGTCTACTCCTCCCAGAGAACTGATCTGGACTGGATCTTGTCTGAAAATTTGAATAAATAGTGCAGATTTGCTGATTGATTCAAAGGCTTGTTATTGATTTAGTGTTTTTTCTTACTCAGTACGGTGGTTTCAGTAAATTTCCAAGGGAGTTTCCAGATTTATACCACTCCTACTATGGTTTGTCTGCATTCAACCTTCTGGATCAACCTAACACTAACCCTCTGTGTGTAGAACTCGGAATAACAGAGGCGGCTGCTCGCTCGTCGGTATTTCTCTAATGCTGCTATTTTTCCCTTGTTCGAATTGTTACCTATAGAGCAATAGATTTATACATCATTTTCTTGTATGTTGAGAACCCATCAGCATTTTATGAAAATGAGCTTTCTTCAATCTTTTTTCTGGCTGTTATCGATAAATCTGGAGATTGAACTCAAATTCTATTAGTATGTAGCTGCAGCTGTTAGAGCAGTGTTTCAAAAATTGAAAGTGAGATTGCTTCTGAAGTTGAACGAAGAAGATGGAGCAAGTCTAAACCATCACTCCACATAATTTGATCATGTTCTTGAGTACTTCATAATTTGATCGAACTCTGTAGTCTGTTGTCTACCTCAGTCGAGTGGTATTTCTTATCTCCACGTACTGATCAGCCACGTCATGCTCCCTCTCTGTTTCCACCGTTTGATCTTTGCTTTCAGTGTTTGGATTTTGATCAGATGGCTCGTGGCTCTTCATCTGCCACTCTTTTGCGTGGAGTTAATATGGTGTACTAGGATCCAAAAAACCATGACTTGGCACCTATGTTTTTATATGATCATGTCCCTCACTACCTTAGATTCCATCGATTTTGCTGCTGTCCCTCGCTGGATTTTGGATGGTCCCTGGAGTTAGTTTCTCTCTCTAGAATAACATTCAGTCAAAGAAGAGGATGTCAGATGCTGAATAGTCTTGTACGATTAATTGTGGGGGTGTTCTGATTTTAATTTGAAGAATTGCAAAGTCGGGATGATCATGTAACGGAGAATGTTTTTCGACTTCAGATTGATTTCAAACAACAATCTCATTCTCCAAAACTTAAAACGACAACAAAAAGAACTGAAACGAACGAAAGCTTCGGATCAGATGGGTTTTGCTGATGGCGACGAAGGAGGAAGAGCTTGAAAATTGCTCGAATGGTGGTGATTGAGATCTCCAGCTTTGTCGTGGTCGACGACAATGGTGATATAAGACTGTTGTTGTCGTTCTTCTTCTTCTTCATATTTGTGAATACTTTTCTGATTCTCTGCTTCTTCCATTACTTTTCTTCTCAGTTTCTCTTCTGCGTCCAGCAAAAACTTGAATTTTGGCGGGGGAGAAGATCTAAGCATATTGAACTCGGCATCCGACGCAGATTCAAAGAGAGGATTGAATTTTTTATTACTGTATGAAGAGTCCATTGGAGAGAAGAGCGTTGGGGAAGTTAGAGGTGTCGAAAATGGAGTCTCCGCGGCGAAAAGAAAATCGCTCAAGCTTTTACTTTTGGAGCCCTTTCCATCGTCGGACTCTAAATCTAAATCTTCCTTCGTTTCTTCCGTAATGGGGAAGAGAAATCTCTGAGGGCCCGAGAGATTTTGCAGCCTCAAAAACTCCGATTCGATCCCGTCTTCTCCGAATGGTTTGAGCAGAAAATCTTTCTTTGACTGGATTTGAAACTCTGTTCTTGGTTCACCCGAGCCGAGACTGCGTGGATTGAGAGCTGTTGAAGAGCTTTTGCAACAAAACATGTAGAAAAGCTCTGCGCTTCGATGGCTGTAGTCGTCTTCAATCTGCGTCCCGGTGAACCTGTTTTTCCGCCATAGAAGGTAATAAAGCTCCAAAACCAGGGCGAAGAAAAGGCAGCCGAACACTAGACTAAGACCCAGTCCCACGCCGCTCAAAGATTTCATTGTTCTCTCACCACAGAATCTCGACCGCCATTGCAGGGTAAGCTCTTTCCTCGGTAAAATCCATGAAAACGAGACCACCAACTTACCGAAGAACTTGAATTTATCAAAAGTCTGCCACTGTTCTGCAAATAACTAACACCCTTCGAAAACGAGGATCACTTTCTGAGAAAAAAAAACGAATCAAAATGGTTACAAAAGTACGATTTAAAAAAGCTTTTTTTTTCTCACAATCCCCACCAACCCAGTAATTTTCCCACTGAACGAAACTCAAACTGTTAGCATTATTGCTCTGTCCTACGAGACACCCCTCAAATCCTAGAGAGAGAAGCAGAACCCCAAGAGAAAAACAGTAGCGAAGCTGAGAGAAAACAGAGACTGGGGTTTGAATGGGTGGGGGTGGAGTTGCTCGAGGAAGCTCACATGGGGATGGATGAGACGCCATTGAAAGCTGTTCTGCATTTCTTTATTCATCTTCTTCCCCGGCAGTACAATGATTCAGCCTCCCATCTTTATTCATCTTTGGCCCATTTGTGGAATCAAAAGATCTCCATTTTATAAAAAAGGTCCATCTTTATTCACTTAATTCTGCGAGAATCGAAGCAATAATGATCCCTCGCTTGCTTTCTGCAGAAATTTTCAAGTGACTGCTTTTAAATTTGTCTCTTTGACGTCAAACTCCAACCTTCTGAACTCATTTTTCTTCTTAGGCCCATTAACTTAGGCCCATTCAATTAGGCCCACTCTATCCAGCAAAGTTTAAATAAATTAAAAAATAAAGGGTTTAAACTGAACCATAAATCTCCCGCCGGCGCCGCGCCGATCCAGTGGGTATTCCTGCAAAGCGTAGTTAATTAATCAACGAGTGTAATCGTTAGAGGAGGTAAAGCTAGAATTAAAGAAGCCTGCATCAATTTCATACTTTTCGCTTGGATTTTGATTTTCCTCGAGGTAATCAGTGTGTCTATTAATCACGGCTTCTTTATTTTTTGATTTAAATCTCTGCGTTTTGAGCTCTGCCAATTCCTGAGATTTGGATCTATAAATCGTTGGGCGTGGCCTCGCTTTCGTTGCACAGAAGCTTTGGTTCATTTCTACTTTTCGTCCTTTTCATGGATTTGTCTGTCTAGAGGGAGGGGGTTGGTCTGATTTTTATGCGATCAACTGCTCCTTTCTCTTTGGCTTGTCAGAATCTAAATTACAAGGTTTAAGTACTGATTTTAGACAGCCATTGTTTTCAGAAATTTTTGGCGATTCTTCTGTTTTGTTTGTCGTTGGGCTCATTTGAAAAATGTTAGCTCAACTACGTTCAAATTGCATTGAATTTATTCGATTCCTGTCATTCGAGCGTTTTCGTATCCTATAAATTTTCGTTTTCTTAATGCATGCTGGCTCTTTTGTGGCTTTTTTTTCCCCATTCAATTGCATTTCTGTTTCCCTGATTTGCATTTAAATCAAGAATTCAGTGAGTAATCGTAGCTATGGCTACTTCAAATGGGAATGATCATGTTTCTGCGAAGCCACCACCATCTCCATCTCCTTTGAGAAGTGCCAAATTTTTTCTGGTAATTCTTCGTTTTTAGCTGGAATTTTGTTGGTTTAGATCGTCGTCTGTCTGTCTGTGATTTTGCTCAATGAAGTTCTATTGTTGCTTTATCCTCAAAATTTTATTTTTCCTCGTTGCAAACTTTTCTAGGCTCTGTGTTGATGGTAGATTTGGTTGTAATTTATAAAGCACGCAACATTTGATACCATATCGATGGATAGTGAGGTTATAATTACTCTTCATATTTTTTTAGTCACTAATATATCTTTAAAAGTGCACAGTTTGACTCTCAAGCTTGCAGATCCGTTGTAATTTTATTAATTAATCAAAAGTCTCACATTGAGCTAAATTAGTAGTTCTTTGTCCGTGGTTGACCCGAGATTTTAAATTTTGGGGACATTTCTATATGAAGTTTTTGTTTCAACAGGCCAATATGAGAATTTTAGTTACTGGATTCATTGGTTCTCACCTTGTGGACAGGTTGATGGCAAATGAAAAAAATGAGGTAGTTTTCTCCTTGAATGTGTCTTTGGATGTTACAAATTTGTTATTCATGAGACATTGTGCTTTTTAGGTGATAGTTGCGGATAATTACTTCACTGGCTCAAAAGATAATCTGAAAAAATGGATTGGCCATCCAAGATTCGAGCTTATTCGCCATGGTAAATATGTAGTTCTTTTTCTTTTCATGTGAATTTCACTGGTAGTAATACTTGCATATTTTTAATTAACTATCTTACTCACTCAATCACTCTCTCTCCCTCTCTTGAAAACACAGATGTCACAGAACCATTGTTGGTTGAGGTTGACCAAATATACCGTCTTGCTTGCCCTGCTTCTCCCATCTTCNAGTTCTTTTTCTTTTCATGTGAATTTCACTGGTAGTAATACTTGCATATTTTTAATTAACTATCTTACTCACCAATCACTCTCTCTCCCTCTCTTGAAAACACAGATGTCACAGAACCATTGTTGGTTGAGGTTGACCAAATATACCATCTTGCTTGCCCTGCTTCTCCTATCTTCTACAAATACAATCCTGTGAAGGTGATCTTTCTCCCTTTGGTTTAATTTGAATGAGAATTATCCACCTTGCTCGTCCTTCTCAGTTTGAAGTTACAATAATTAATAGAACTTCAAAACTGTGCAACAGACAACAGAAACTAACGTGATTGGGACATTGAATATGTTGGGTCTCGCCAAGCGTGTCGGAGCAAGGTCAGAGAATAAAAATTCATACCTTTCTTTGTCATATTATCACATATAGATGAACTTTCACCTCACTCAATAGTGAATATGAGTTAGTATATATATGACAGGATTTTACTCACATCAACTTCGGAGGTGTATGGTGATCCTCTTGTTCACCCACAGGACGAGAGTTACTGGGGCAATGTCAACCCAATTGGTATGCTTTAAGCTTGAGCCAATAAAAACTCATAAAATTTATTCTATTTTTCCCATTTTCTTTTTTATGAAAATTATGCTCTGAAAAGGCAGCCTACAGGAAGGGATAAATGATTAAAAGAACAAAGGCTAAGTGAAATAAAAAAAAATGAAGTTTTGATCTCACTATAGAGAATTAAGGAGTGAGATGAACTCTTGGGCGATTCTCTACGCTTGTCTTGTGCTTCAGCCTCTTCCAGGTAAGTGTTCTCTCATTCTATATTTTTTTTTTGTATTTACTTCAATTTTTATAAATGAGTAGACGATAGTTTATTTCTCTTGAAAAACCTCTTTCTGTTAATTCCTGCCAGGAAGATTCAAAAAATCTATCACTATAATTAGATTTCATTCTTTTCATTTACCAATCTTGTTGTAATCGATTTTATTCTCTTCCAGGT
The DNA here is from genome assembly GCA_003255005.1 of Begonia fuchsioides. Lineage (NCBI taxonomy): Eukaryota > Viridiplantae > Streptophyta > Magnoliopsida > Cucurbitales > Begoniaceae > Begonia > Begonia fuchsioides. Next base: position 426,218 of record QAOC01040495.1, on the reverse strand, counting down.
GGCAGATGATGAGTCAGCTTGCTCTCACAATGGTGGAAAACACGCCAGACGATCCTCGACAGAGGAAGCCGAACATTACAAAGGCGAAGGAGCTGCTTGGATGGGAGCCAACCGTTGGCCTTCCTCTAATTGAGGAAGATTTCCGAGCAAGGCTCCAAGTCCCTAGAAAGAAGTGACATTTACCAAGAATTCTTCGTAACATCGGATTCGTAGCTGTGTTCTTTGGTAGATATGCAATCAACTTTATATTTTTCTCTATAAATAAAATTTTCAGAGGAAATCTTTTTGTTCTTGAATTCAACCCCACGTAGTTGCACAAATGGATGCTCTTGAATTTAACGTCACTTAGTTGCATTATTCCCCTGTCGTGTTCTTTTCAAACATGGACCGATCACTGTCTCTCACTGTCGACAGAGCTTTCAAAATTAACGAAAAATTGCAGGAGAATTTTGAGTCTACAAAAGCCCACTTGTTATTTTCAGCTGATTACGAGTTTTAGACCAAAAATTTCGAATCTTGATTAAAGATGTGTACTGTGAAGAAGCGAGGGAATGCGTTCATCCTCACATTACAGGCTCAATCCCACGCTTCTCGGCGAAATTCAGTCCGCGCTCCGCCGCATCAGAGACGAATCAACTTGTTCTCCGTCGTTGTCCGTCTTGATCACCACCGCCGAAGGCAAATTCTTTTCCAACGGCTACGATCTCGCATGGTCTCAGCCCTTATTTTCTCGCCTAGAGCTCATGGGTGCCAAATTCCAATCAGTCATGGCCGATCTCATTTCCCTTCCAATGCCGACCATCGCCACCGTCTGCGGCCACGCCTCTGGCGCTGGATTCATCTTCGCGCTGGGCCACGACTACGTCCTCATGTGAAAAGATAGAGGCTTTCTGTACCCGAGCGAAGGGGACATAGTGCTAGTGATTTCGGCCTGGTTCATGGCTATGATCAAGAGCAAGATCGGAGCCTCCGGGGCTTGCCGTGATGCAGTAAGTTTACGGCAACGAAGGCTTTGGGGGGTGGGTTCGTTGACTCTATTCACGACGGCGCAGAGAATTAACGGTGAACGCCGCCTGGACACGTGTACGCTCAAAATCGAAGGGTGATGCTGGCTGTGGAAAAGATTGGAGTGAGTAGCAGCAGCTCAAGGCTTTAAAGCGACGTCGCTTTAATCCGGGCTTCAAAACTTTTATCATGAATTATAGTACAAATTTCGAATAAAAAACGTAGAAAACTATGTGCAAGTGAGGTTAAGGTTAAAAACATCATGAATGTCTGATGAGAAAATAAATAAATAAATCTTAAATTTTAAAAACTTTAAATTTAAACATTATTAGAAGTCTAAATGCGATGACACTATCTATCGGTTGCGAATTCGTATCAATTGATCTTTATTTTTTATTTATGATGGCTAACTAAATATTATTAAAATAATATAATTTTTTTATCATATATTTATAATAATATAATAAAATAATATGAAATTTTTTAATTTTTTTAATATTTATATTATTTATTATAATTTTTTAATGGAAAAATAATAATTAAAATATGTACATCGATGAATTTTTAATGGAAAAATATAATTTTTATTTATAATTTTTTAAATACAAAAAATAAAATAGAATAATTTTTAATGTTTTGTTTTCTGCGTTGGAAAACATGTGCTTGTATGAATAAAAACCGATTCAGATCGAACTAACGACCGATACGCACCCCTAGCCGCACTTCTGCCTGTCGGCGCGTGGATCCTTCAAAGATCGCGCCTTTAGTTTAAACCCACAAACCCTTGCTAAAATACAGAGTCTCCATCTCCCAGCACTGCGTTCCTGGCGAGATGAACAACTTGAAACTTTATTCGGAGCGCTTTAAGAAGGTTGAGTTACAGGCCAGTGATGAATTGCTTCGGTTTTCGACGTTTGATATAGAAAGGGACCGAATTTTCTTCGCTTCCTCGGCCAATTTCATTTATACTGTTCAACTTTCCTCCTTTCAGGTGAGCTTACGCTTCTTTTGTTTCATGATGTTGACTGGAGCTGAATTAACTGATTTGTGCTTTTTAATTACTCCGTATAATGTTTTCTTCCTGAGATTGATAGTTTTGTTGTTTGATTATTGTCTGAGTTTTTTTTTCTTTCAAATAAAACTAAAAAATTTACGTTCTGTGTTCCATGCAATCTGTAAGAATGAAAGAACGGGGGGCAGAACCTTGCCGCTGGCTGAAGTTGACGCCATTGAATTGAGCTCCGGAGACTTCATTACTTCCTTTGAGTACTTGATGGAGAAAGAAGCTCTTATTGTGGGAACTCATGAAGGGCTGCTTTTGCTGCATTCCGTGGATACTAAAGAGACTGAACTTGTTGGTATGATTGAGGGTGGTGTAAATTGCTTCTCACCTAGCCCGGATGGAGATTTGCTTTGCATAATTTCTGGACTTGAGCAGATTTTGGTTATGACTCATGATTGGGATCTGCTGTATGAGTCTCCACTTGAGGATCTTCCTCAAGGTGTCGACGTAAGGACTTTCTCCATTAGACAATTGAAGAGACCCTAATTTCCTACTTTTTATTTAATATTTTATCATTGGGGTTAAAATGTGATTTCAGGTGAACCCAGCTTTTCATAAAATGACAAGCGCCATTGCTTGGCGTGGTGATGGAAAGTACTTTGCAACTCTAAATGAAGCTGGAGGCAATACCTTAAACAAAAGCGTCAAGGTTTGGGAACGAGATTCAGGAGCTGTGCTTGCTACCTCTGCGCCAAAACCTTTTATGGGAGCTGTTTTAGAATGGATGCCCAGTGGAGCAAAAATTGCTGCTGTTTATGGCAAAAAAGCAGAAGGTGAGCCTCCTTCAATTGTTTTCTTTGAGAGGAATGGACTAGAAAGAAGTTCGTTTCGACTCAATGAGCAAATTGGTGCTATTGTAGAAGCTCTTAAGTGGAATTGCAGCTCAGATCTTCTAGCAGCTGTTGTTAGAGGTGAAAATTATGATGCTGTAAAAATCTGGTGTTTCAGCAATAATCATTGGTTTTTAAAATATGAAAGTAGATTCAATAAGCAGGATTCGCTGAGGTTAATGTGGGATCCAACAAAACCTCTACAATTGATTTGCTGGACGATTAAAGGCCAAATTACAATGTATAATTTTAGTTGGAATACAGCTATCATGGAGAACTCAACAGCATTTGTTATTGATGATTCAAGAATACTTGTAACCCCACTTTCTTCATCATTAATGCCACCTCCAATGTACATGTTCAGCCTTAAGTTCCCTAGTGCTGTTAGAGACATGGCTTATTATTTGAAGAATTCAAAGAATTGTCTGGCGACATTTTTATCTAGCGGAGATTTATGTATTATTGAGCTCCCTGCAATTGATATTTGGGAAGAACTAGAAGGGAAAGAATTTATAGTTGAAGTTTCCACTGCTGAGTCAGCACTTGGTTCCTTTCTTCATCTTGTGTGGTTGGACTTCCACAGACTTCTTGCTGTTTCTCGCTATGAGATAAATTACGATAATACCTCTAAATCCTCACAAGATTATGATAAGCTTCTAGGTTTCCATTTGTTGCAAATTGATCTTGAATGTTCTGAAGATGATGTACCAGGCTTACCTACATACTCTGGCTGGTGTTCTAGGATTTCTAATCAAATTTCCCTAGAAGATCTTGTTCTCGGAGTTAAACCTAATCCTTGTGAGCAATTGTCGGCATTTCTTCAGTTTGATGGTGGAAAGATTTGTGAGTATTTCTCTGGGGAAGGTTTGAAACAAAAATTTGAAAGCTTTTCATCATCTTGCGCTTGGATGAGTGTGATTACAGTGGCTGACAATGGATTGATGAAACCATTTTTTTTCAGCCTTGATGATATTGGTAGGCTTCATTTCAATGGAACTGTCATTGCCAACAATTGTAGTAGCTTCTCATTCTATTCTCACATGAATGATCAAGTAATGACGCATTTGATTCTCACCACAAAGCAAGATATGCTTTTCGTTGTGGACATCATGGATATATTGCATGGAGAACTAGAATCGAAATACAATAACTTCGTCCAAGTCAACAACAAACGAAGAGAAGAAAACAAAAACTTTATAACCATTTGGGAAAGAGGTGCCAAAATCGTTGGAGTTCTACATGGGGATGGAGCTGCTGTCATTCTACAAACAACAAGAGGAAATTTGGAATGTATTTACCCAAGAAAGCTGGTTTTGTCCTCCATTATCAATGCATTGATTCAAGAGCGTTTTAGAGAAGCTCTGCTCATGGTTAGAAGGCACAGAATAGATTATAACTTTATTGTGGACCACTTTGGTTGGCAAAACTTTCTCCAATCAGCCTCAGTATTTGTAAAGCAAGTTAAAAATTTGAGTTACATTACTGAGTTTGTTTGTGCTATAAGGAATGGGAGTACAATAGAGACATTGTACAAAGATTTTATAAGTTCAACATGCTTAACCAATGATAAAATTGTGGATTCAAACAAGGTTACTTCTGTTTTGAAAGATATTCGACAGGCCCTTGAAGAACAGCTTGAAGAAAGTCCTGCTAGAGAGCTTTGCATTTTGACCACCCTAGCTCGTAGTGATCCACCTGCTCTCGAAGAAGCTTTGGAGAGAATAAAAACCATTCGTGATGTTGAATTGTTAGATTCGGATGAGTCAAGGAAAGCTTGCTATCCTTCTGCCGAAGAAGCTTTAAAGCATCTTTTATGGCTGTCTGACTCTGATGCAGTCTATGAGTCTGCTTTAGGTCTTTATGATTTAAAGCTAGCAGCCATTGTGGCCTTGAACTCGCAAAAAGACCCAAAAGAGTTTCTTCCTTTTCTCCAGGATCTAGAAAAGATGCCATATGTGTTGATGTGCTATAATATTGACCTTAGATTGAAAAGATTTGAAAAAGCTCTTAATCACATTGTTTCTGCCGGGGATGCGTATTTTGCTGATTGTATGGACCTCATGAAGGGAAAACCACAACTCTTCCCCCTTGGCTTTAAACTAATTTCAGATCCTAGTAAGAGAACACAAATCCTTGAAGCATGGGGCGATCATCTTAGTGATGAAAAACTCTTCGAGGATGCTGCTTCTACATATTTGAGTTGTTCTAAGCTTGAAAAGGCTTTAAAGTCATATCGGGCTTGTGGCAATTGGAATCAGGTATTGAAAAATTATCAATTATCCTAAAAGTTCGAGCTTGTAGACGAAAAATAATTTAATCGTTTATATTCATTCTCTTCGTATTTTCTTTTTTAAGTTTTTTTTGGTCTTTACATGTAGATTTTTTTAAGGAGATTTTTTGCCTTTGCTGAGGATCAAACTTGACATCTCTAGCTCTCATACAATCACAAATTATTAACTTTCTTGAAAGCTCGAATTTGTGAGTGAATGATAATTTAATTATTTATATTCATTATCTTAATAGGTATTCATTATCTCTGGGCTTCTCAAAATGGGTAATGATGAGTTGCTGCAAATGGCTCATGAGCTCTGTGAAGAGCTTCAAACCATGGGTAAACCTGGGGAAGCAGCTAAAATTGCTCTTGAGTACTGTGGAGATATTAACAGTGGCATAAATTTTCTAATCACTGCAAGAGACTGGCAGGAGGCTTTAAGGGTCGCTTTTATGAGACAAAGGGATGATGTAGTTGAAGAAGTTAAAAAAGCATCTCTCGACTGTGCATCTGCCATGATCGTCGAACATGAGGAAGGATTAGAAAAAGTTGGAAAGTACTTGGCTCGATACTTGGCTGTTCGCCAGAGAAGATTACTTCTTGCTGCAAAGATCAACTCAGAAGCAAATTCAGTTAATAACTTTGATGATGATACCGCATCTGAGGCTAGTAGTAATTTTAGTGGCATGAGTGCTTATACAACTGGGTATTGCTTTTCTGACTCTTCTTTGCATTTTGGCTGAAGTTTTAGAAAATACCTTTTATGATATTAAGAAGTATTTTAAGAGTTGCCTTCTTCTGTACAGTCTTCTAGAAACTTCTCCTAAATATCTCATTACCTTAATGGAGGTCTATTGTGGATTTAAAGACTGAAGAACTCAACCTAAACTAACACCCCCTTACAAAATTTAAGGAATTAATTATATGAACTGCTTGGTGGGTAATAAAATTTTTTGATAGTTATTTCATTTTGTGGCAGGACAAGAAGGAGCTCAGCCACAACAACGAGTACGAGCGCCCGTAGCAAAATGCAGGAGGCTAGGCGACAGAGAAGCAGAGGGAAAATTCGCCCGGGCAGGTAAATTTTGATTTAGAGCATGTTAGAGAGATAAGTTAATTGTTTGAAAATAGAAACAGCTTGATTCTTCATTATTGTCAACAGAGTTCTTCATTTTCCTCTGATGGTTCAAGTTCTTCCTAATTCTAAATGTTAGTTCTGATCATTTTGTAGCCCTGGTGAAGAGATGGCTCTGGTGGAGCATTTGAAGGGCATGTCTTTAACAAATGGTTCAAAATCTGAACTCAAATCTCTGATACTTTCGCTGTTGATGCTCGGAGAAGAAGGGGTTGCGAGGAAGCTTCAACACACGGTAGAGAGTTTTCAGCTGTCGCAAATGGCTGCCGTAGAGCTAGCGGACGATACAATATCTCGAGACACCATAAACGAGCAATCAGATACTTTGGAAAGATTCACACAGAAAGTGAAAAGTGAAAGCCATAGCTCGGACGCTTTCTCTTGGCGATCCAAAGTATTTCCTTGAGCTTTGTCAACCTTTGATGTGTCCTAGAATCGCGGATGCGTTGCTGATTTGATGTCTGCTCATGGAAAGTTGATTTATTTATGCGAGTCCATTGATTTACTTTATTTTTAAAGCTTTTAGGCATATATTTGAGTCTACATATAGAATGTTTGCATTTGAATATTTGTGTTTTTGAAATTAAAAAATATATGCATTTTTTATGTGTATATAAATTTAATAGAATTAAATGACTTTGATTTTAATAATTGAACTGAACGCCGAGTTGGAAGAGTGATTGGGGTGTAATCAGGTATGGGCTTCTTCATTTTAAAGCGATGGATACCTAGGGTCGTATATATATTCTGAAGAAAACCCTAGGGCTCGGTCTCTTGTGATTCCCTCCAAGCTCCTCCAGTGACCAATTTTTCCGTTCTCTCGTTGCGGTGCGTATGATGCGAACTGTGAATTTGGTTCTTTTTTATTTTTTATGAAGGATGAGCTGCTCCACCTTTGCGTTTGATCTGGACTCAATGGATGATTATAGGATCTGAATGTTGTATTGGTTTTCTACGGAATTAATTGGCGTTGTCTGGTTTTGATGTGAAGAGTTGATGATATTGGGATTTACGATTTGTCGAGTTGAGATTCTATCGTGAAAGCCACGTAGTTACTCTGAATCTGTCGTTATTTTCTCGGCGCTGTTTGCTACTTTCTAGAAATTTTAGGAACTTGTTTTGAAGAAATGTTTGGTTTTAGTTTAACTGACTGATGATTCGTTATCTTTCGATGATGAAAGGAAGCAATTATCTGCTTTGAATTTCATTTTGATATTTGTCTGCAGTGAGAATGGTTCGAGTTAGTGTTCTTAATGACGCTCTTAAGAGCATGTACAATGCTGAGAAAAAAGGGAAGCGCCAAGTCATGATTAGGCCTTCCTCAAAAGTTATCATCAAGTTTCTCCTGGTGATGCAGAAGCATGGTAGGTATTTAGTTGGCCTAAACTAAAAGCACTTTAAACACAGGGTTTTTTTTTTTTTTAAAATACCATGCTTTTGCTTATATGATACTGTGTTTTATCCTTTTTTGTTTCGTTCCAGGATATATTGGAGAGTTTGAATTCGTCGATGACCATAGGGCTGGAAAAATTGTCGTGGAGCTCAATGGAAGACTAAATAAGTGTGGGGTGATCAGTCCCCGTTTTGATGTTGGTGTCAAAGAGATTGAAGGTTGGACAGCCAGATTATTGCCCTCTCGACAGGTTTGATGTTTGTTGTTTTTAACACAATTTTGGGTGCATGGTTTAAGTTTATCTATCTCCCTCCATGCCGGAAGAACATTGTGGCTGAATAAACATGAACCTTAAATCAATGAAAATATTTACTTGTCTTCATTTCCTACGGCAAGAATAAAACATGTAAATAACATCTCAACATGCAATAAGTCTGTTATAGCTGCTGTGTGATGCTTAAATCTTTTTACTGACTTTTCGTTGCTCCATTTCTGTAGTTTGGATTCATTGTTCTGACAACTTCAGCTGGAATTATGGACCATGAAGAGGCTAGAAGAAAGAATGTGGGTGGTAAGGTGCTCGGTTTCTTTTACTGAGCATTGTTTATGTCGACTCGAAGACCACCACCTTAAGGGGAACTTTGGAGAACTTAACATAGTCACTCTTTTTTTTTGTTTTTCAATGGCTACTTTCTTTTTTGGCCTTGTTGTTGAACTTATCTTAATTGCCTTCTTTATGACGGCTTTGAGTGCTAAAACTAGCCTATGAATTGAAATTAAGAGTGCACATTTGAATTTTGAGGCTGCCATATTTTTGGAATATGCAACTGTCAATGCCAAGTGTCGTTGTTTGCCTACTTTACCTTATCCTTGAGAATGTCATTTAAACTAATTCTTACTCATAGTTCTGTGGTTTCCTCGTTCAAATAATTAGAGTCCAGAACTGGTTCCGAATTAGATGTTTGATTTTAGGTTGGTTGGGTGTGCTTTGAAGTCCACATTAGCCTGACCGATCAGTCGAGCTCTACCAACCGGTTCTGCTAGGGTGTCTGAAGATAATAAACGTGTATTATAACTCCGATTAAATCAGTTTTGAGAATCAATTTTTTGGCAACCAACTTCCATCTGTTCAACTATTGCATGAGCAGCAACAGCTAGAACACGTGTTTTTGCTCGAAATCCAAAATTAATTCATTATCTTTCCACGTCTCCTCTGATCTTTGTAGGAAAATCAATGAGAAGATGTATCACTCTAATCCTTTTTCTCCTATTTTTGATTATTTTCTGACAGGAAGAAATGCATGATAAATAAAATGGACGCAAAAATATCAATTATCAAATTCATTCTAATACAACGGCAAAGAAACTGCAGAAATCTCATGGGTTATCATCAAATATCCAAATTGAACACCTATTGTGATTATCAACCATATTTACAACGTTTTACAGAAATTCCTATTTTCTATCTTTCTAAGTCGCCCGAGGAGAGAGAGAGAGAGAGAGTTACTTGAAGTCTTGAGTTGAACAGTCGATGCAGAAATGAACACCCGCTAAGAAACAACTCCCACCTTCTCCTCCGGCCAATTGAACACACCAAAACACCATGAGACAAGAGTATGAACACAAACGGTTGGTGTCTCCAAAAGAATATATCCCCCCTGCCCTATGAGAATCCTATGCAATTTAAGAAGCTCTGCTAATTTTGCACCCTGAAATATGTAAGCCCCTTATCTTCTACCCAAACCAATGAATCTCAAATCACACCATTATCTGATCAGAGTTCACCTATCGGTGTGATCCAGATGCTCGAAATTCAAGCAGTTCACACAAGGGAGAATCAAATGTTAGAGGCTGCAAGACGGACCAAAACATACCCAATTCTATACAAGCCGATGCTGACGCAAGCCTTTTCCAAAGTGTGGTTGCATCAAACGGACATAAAGACCATTTTTGGCCACCAAAGCATCATGGGTTCCCTCCTCCACAATTCGCCCTCCATTTAAAACCACAATGGTGTCAACATGCCGCATCATTGCCGCTCTATGTGCAATCAGAATAGTCGTTTTATTTCCCATGATTAGTGTATCAAGAGCCTCTTGTACAACCCGGCTTGACTCAGATTCTATAGATGAGCTTGCTTCATCCAACAATAAGATAGGAGCATTCTTTAGCACAACCCTCGCAATTGCTATTCTCTGCTTTTGTCCAGGTGTCAACTCCACACCCCTCATACCTATGTGCGTATCATAACCATGAGGTAGGCTGCTAATGAAATGGTGGGCATTTGCTATTCTTCCAGCCTCTTTCATCTCCGCTTCACTAGCATTATGCCTCCCATATATAATATTCTCCCGAATAGTCGTTGAAAATATAATGGGCTCCTGCTGAACAAGACCTAGATGGTTCCTCAACCATCTCAAGTTGTAATGTTTCAAATCACGGCCATCCAGCAAAACTTGACCAGCAACGGGATCATAAAATCGCTCAATAAGCGATATTATGGTGCTTTTTCCTGATCCTGAAACACCAACTACAGCCACAGTTTGTCCCCCATTGACCTTCAAACTGAAATTACTTAATATAAGAAGCTCTGGACGAGTAGGATAACAAAAATCAACATTTTTCAACTCAATGCTACCATAAACATTGGGTGGCTTCATAGCCAGGTTATCTTCAGGGTCAATCCTAGGCACTCGATCTATGATTTCAAAAACTGAAATAAGGGATTTACGTCGCTTAAGTATGTATGGAGCCAACCCAAAAGGTTCAACCAACGCAAACGTTGCGAAAGAGAATACCATATACCCTTTAAGAGCTGTGCGCAAAGACATGTAACCTTGTTCAACAGAAAATGCAGTGTACCATAGAAGAAGGGCATTACAGGCAAAAAGAAGAAATTGTGAAAACCCAAATGCGCAGCCAATAGCTACTCCGTGAAAGAAGCTTTTCTTAAATATTGTGTTTAGTTGCAATCTGTAAAGTTCCATAACCTTGTTACCCGCACAAAATGCTACCACAGTATAAATGTTTCGAACTGCATCTTCGAGAACCATAGATGCATTTCTGTGCATCTCCTGTATGCCTCTTGAAAATCCAGCAAGCCACAATTTCTGCAATAATTATTATATAAAAGTCCTTAGGATCTTGGAGAATGCAGAGATGAAATATATGGCTTCATTGAAGTAGTGTATAAATAGATAAAATGAAAGAAAGTTTAGAAATACAAGAATTCAAGAGATGGGTAGTTGTGGGCTTAGTTGAACTCTATGGTTGTACTATTCAAGCAAATATTTGAAATCTACGTAGCTTGTTGAAGGAAAGTCACAAGTCTGTTATGATTGGCCATTTAAAATTCAAGTAAACAACAAGCAATTTGTATTCAAAGGAAGTTAAACAGGACTAGACCTGAGCAATAGCAGAGACGGTTAAAACTGGTAATGTTGCCAGTGCTACTAGTGCCAGTCGCCACTGTAATAGTATCCCAATCAGAAAGGCAACAATAATTGCAGTACTGTCCTGTATGAATATAGAAAGCCTGTTGCTAAAAGCAGCTCGCACAAATGTTGCATCATTTGCTAATCGCATGGACAAGGTGTCTGCGCAGTTTTCCTCTTCATCAAACCATCCAACTTCATTCCGAAGCATTGCTGTAATGTTATGTAGAACAAATAACATAAAACACTTGCATATAATTCAATAAAGTTGGAAAAAAACTAAGAGATTAAATGAATCATCCACCTGAGAACATCATTCTCCGAACTCGTTCAGTCATTTTCTCCCCCATTATTCCAAAGTAAAAGTGTTGCAAAAAATTGGCAACAACTGTCACTAAACCCATGCAAGCAATGATCAGGCACCATTTGTCTATTTCCTGCCTATGGTCATGACCTTCCTCACGTGAGTAATACGCTGTTACAATGAGAGCAATCACATAAGCAAGAAGAGGATTAAAGGATCCAAAAATAGCTGCACCAATGCTTCCTAAAACAGCATAAAGCCATTCAGCAAAACTCAGCTTTGCCAGTCTCCAAAATGATGGCGCTTCCCGATGCCTGCTTGCATTTTTCACTTTAATCGGGATGTCATCAGATTGGCTATGGGGACGACTGAAAGTCTGGGAGTGAGAGCGTTCACTTTTAGGATCAGATGTCAAGAGGGGTGATACAGGAGATTCAGGGTCTGAACCATTTACTATTGGTTTCTGTGCAGAATGAACATCAAGCTTTGGCAACTGTGGAAGTCTCATTTCAAAACTATCCTGTCGAGTTATCGATGGTTCCTTCTCAAATGAATCTAAACTCTGGCCATTTTCTGATACTTTCTCTGAAGGTGGGCTTCGAATTTTTGGCGAATCCAGTGAGCTAAATGTTCCATCTGATTGACGGAATACAGCAGGAACTCTCTGAAGAGAGGGTGACTTTGCCATTTTAGGAGACGAAGGCTCTTGATAGCTGTTACTTGTGGAAGAATCCTTTTCAATTTGGAAAGTTGATGTCTCCTTATAGTTTTTAACTGGCGTCCTAAAAAAGACAAACCAAGAGCACCCAAATTAGGCAGTGAAAACATATGAAAGACCATCACATAATAAAGCACATAGAATTTTTTATTGGATGAAGTTTTCTTTCAAGGAAGAACATATACTTGGTATTTCAACTTAGCGTAGCAGCTCACATATCATGTCACTAAATTCTAACAAGTTAGAAACAATAACCTAATGTCACGTCCATGTGTAACTATTAGGTGCATAATGCAATAGAAAAGCACTAAGGACACGGTTTTATGGCGAAATATTGTTAGGTGCAAGGTGACTAGTGATATGCTACATCAAGCTTATACCTCCTTGGAAGTTTAGCTGCTTCTTCACATTTAAGAAGCTCTGCATAAAGGCCATCACGGGACAGCAATTCATCATGAGTACCCATTTCAACAAGTTGACCCTCCTCCATCACAGCTATATAATCAGCATTTCTTATGAGACTAAGCCGTCGAGCTATTGTTATTGTAGACCTTCCTAACATGAGAAGATCCAAGGCCGCCTGTACAGCCTTTTCAGCTTCAAAATCTAGACCCCCAGTCACCTCATCAAGCAGAAGAATTGTTGGATCCAAAAGAACAGCTCGTGCAATTGAGAGTTTTATTTTCTGCTCTTCTGTCAGTTCTACTCCAGCTTTACCAACCTGGAATCAATGACAAATTATAAAGGATAAAAAACAAAGCAGAGACATTCATCCTCGGTTAACACAACAATTGAAGTCTCACCGTTGTATCATATCCATTCCCAAGTGAACTAATGAAGGAGTGTGCACGTGCTATTTTAGCAGCTTCTTCAATTTGATCCTTTGTTACATCACGCCCATATGCAATATTATCTCTAATGCTTAAACTAAGCAAGGCAGGTTCCTGGGTAACTAAACCAATCTGGCTTCTTAACCATTCTAATTTCAGGTTTTTTATATTTTCTCCATCTAAAAGAACTTCTCCTGCATAATGTAAGTCAGTTAAATTTTAGAACCTGAGAACTTCATAGTATTTCAGGGAACACAAAAAATCTAGACATATCAACATCGTTTATACCTAATGTAGGATCATAAAATCTCTCCATAAGAGGGATTATACTGCTTTTCCCTGATCCATTCCTTCCAACAAGTGCCACAGCTTTTTTAGCAGGTACAGTTAGGTAAAATCCACTCAATATAGGGATTTCTGGGCGAGATAGATAGCTAAAGTATACATTCCGAAACTCAATGTTTCCTTGAACAGTGACAAGTGAAGTTCCATCCTGATTAGCAGCAGATAGCGATCGATTTATCATCTCAAAAAGCCTATAAGCAGCTATGCGCCCTTGGTCAAATGAATAAAAATTTGTTGCAGCCTGATTCAGACCTCTACAAAAGACACAAGAACATAAGCAAGGCAAGGGAAAATAAAAAGATGGGAATTTGATCATCAAATTCCATAAAAGATAACACTGTAAAGCTCGGAAAAGATGCTTACAAGCCACTTAAAATGACAGCAAATAGAGCCGCAACAACCTCACCCCCATGAGCTTTTCCCTGAGAAACCAAGAACCTTCCAATCCATAGTTGCAAGGCACAAGAACATATAGCAAGTCCGTACGTAAATCCAAGGCCAAGACCTTGCACAAGACTGATCAGTATGCCATATCTAAGAGTTGCTTGTAGTGATGTAGCATAGGAATATTTGGCTAACGTTTCATTTGTAAATGCATAGAGGGTTCTAATGTAAGAGACAGCCTGCATAACTCAAGAAAGACTATTTAAAAAAATATGAAGTAAAATGTAACCAAGTTGACCATTCAATTTGAGACTTCCAACCACTTTTTAATAAATTAAGCCATAGACAATTTGGTCGCGGACGTTTCATAAAACTGTGAAAGAGCAAATTAAAATCACAAAAAAGAAACCTGTAACCTATTCTTGTCAATCAACATAAAGCATGCTAATTAAAGATAATGGAGAGTTTGATGACTAAAAAATAGCTGGTCAACCATTGGCTTCTGTTCAGAAGACTTTTCCCCACCTTATTGTGTGGTCATCAGGTGATTTAAAGAAACACTGAAGGGAGGGGCGTGAAGGGTCTGTAGTTATCAGCCAGTTTTGTCTAAAATGTAATGAGTTTAATGAATGAAAATCATTAATCTGGCCAAGTGAACCGTATGTTATCAGGCCTGCATAAAGGCTCAGAGATCTTTCAATTATACGTTCATAGCTAGTGGCCATTCATGATATCACTAATTTCCACATGAAGTCATCCTTTTAAACCATTAAACCCTACAAAATTATACATAAGCAAGGAATTTAAAATAGAGAAAATTAAAAAAATGTTACCTGCTCAGCAACACTAGCAGCCTCAGCATATGCGTCTTGAATATTTTCGGCAAGTCTATGGAGAAATATATTTGAGATACCTCCCGCAGCAACTATGAAAGGACCAGTACCTAAAGTTATCAACGCAATCAGCCAGCAGTTGACAAATCCAATCACAAGGCCGCTGAAAAATGTAGCCATATTATGAATATAGTTTCCAACCTGAACCATAAACAAGCACACAGATCAATACAGTAAAGTTTTGCAAACGAAGCTAAACAGAATTTCATATTATTTCTAGCGTGTTTCAAAAAGAGAGAAAAGGAATGCACTTTCACGCAGACATACTTTTTCACTAAGAGCAGATTGTATGAGAAGCACATCACTCAAAACTTGACTAACGATGTCACCATTGTTACCGTATGTATCAAAGAAACTCATATCTTGATTAAGCAACACTTGGACATATCTTGATCTAATGACAGCAGTCTGTCGTTCACCAGTCAGAATCCAGCATGAAACCTCTATCAGTAAATGATATGGTATCAGTCTACACCAAGAGTACTCATCCAAAGAGTATCAAAATGCTATAAAAAAATATAAATCTTACCAATCCAACCAGACACAAACACGCCTAGTGCGATGTAGACAATGGTTAAAGCAAGCTGCATGAAAAAAAAATAAAGTTATGTGAAACATATTTGTTATGCTCTGGCTAAGATGCTGACACGTGACACACATTTTATAATTGAAGACTTATTTGTAACATTTTACATCCTTGTTTTTGCATGGTAGTTCAATCGGTTAGTACATAAGACACTTGATAAAGGCAGTCATAACTTAAGCAATTAGTCTAAGGCTCCACTTTTTTGAAATGTTCTTTTCCTTCAATATACTTTGTTGATTACAGTTGATTCCAACATAAAAGATGGATACATAAATTAAAATAAAATGTTATCAACATCTACCAATAAATATAACCAATCCTCTATCATGACACTGTAAGTGCTAGTGAAAAGCTCCTGCTGACTCACTTTAATAGAAAAAAGAAACTTTTGAATCGTGGAGTTCACCAATATCCAGCAAATGATTTAATATGGATAACCAAATCTCCCACCCATAAAAATTAGCTGCTCGAACCTTTCTGGTATTATAACTTTTAACTTCCTAAAGTGAAACTTCAAACACTTACTCTCGAGACACTAAATACTACCCAATTCCACCATTTCCACACAAAGAAAACACATCCAAAGATGATCAAAATCAAACATTCCCGAAAACTATGGGTCACAAATACACAACTGACCTCCTTAAACTTCTCAAACTGCTCGTCTGGAGGTTCCTTAAGAACATGGATGATTTTGGCAAAGTAATGGAGGTAAACCACGAGAGCAGTGCCATGTGCAGCGGCTGCCAGCGATCCCACGACCATAAGAGTCCAATCAAGGCGGTCGGCACAAGCAAATAACCGCGAAAACGGAACAGCAGCTGGTGGTGGCTCGATCTCTTCAGGCTCCTCCATATCGTCATCTGGATCTGCAGGCTGACCAGCACCTTCGGCGCTGGGATCAAGATATGGAGAGGGAGACTCCGGAGGCTCCGACACCTCGGAAACAGGTGTTAAGGGCTGTATGTGAGGTGGAGACCACCCAAACAATCCCCTCGAGATCATCATCTTGAGGAAAAAAACCCTAATTTCACCTCTCTTCCTACCTGAACACAAAACCCTGATTTCCCCCTAAATTTGGCAACCGATCTACCGAATTTAGAGGTGCAAAAATATCCCCCCCGCTTCTCGTGTCCGCCGCTTCCTCTGAAGCAATTACTCTCTCTCTCTCTCTCTCGCGCGCGCGCGCAAGCACACTCCTTTCTTTAACCCTCAGAAAACTCAGAAATGTCGTTGCAGATGGCGGAGAGAGAGGGAAACTGGGACTGAGTCAATGAAGAAGCCATAAGTATTGAGCGCACCATACTGTCGCCAGTCCAAGCGTTCCCCCTTCATCGCAGTCAAATCTCGGAGGTGCGTTCAGGTTTAGAATCTCTGCTCTGCGACTCCATCAACCGAACACAAGATATCTTGGCACATGAATGGGACACAGCTGCCCCTTTAATCCTATTTTGGTAATTCCACTTCAAGCAGCTCGAAATGCCAAGGATCATTATTGACTGGACGAGCCTTCTCGCGTCTTGAAAATGCGACGCGTGGCCATTTTAAGAGGAAGGGGCTGTGAGATTAGCTTCGCTCGTTCTTTTTTTATTTTATATTTTAGAATTTAGTATAAATAAATTTTATTATTCTCCATTTGTACTTTCCAGCAAATTAGATAGTTTATTATATAAATTATAATATTAATAAACAAAATCAAATTCTCATTATTCTAATTCCAAATCGCAAATCTATGACTAGTTCATGTTGACATGTTGACAAGAACAACGCAATCACAACTATTACACAAAATTGGGAGGAACTCTTTTAGCATACTTTTCAAAACAAATTTATTTTTATTTTGACATTCCATTTCGGTTTAGCGTCGAGTATCCAAAGGTTTGAAAGCCAGGCGGAAACCGAACCATAATAATTTAAATAAAACAAGAAATCTAATTGGGAGGACAAATGTTTTTATTTCTAACAAAAAATCAAAACTGAACGGCCCAACAAAGATTTTAAGATCTGTTTCGGAAATCGGGAGCTCATCTCGAGCCTATTATGCCTTTAGAACAAAGAACCGTGCCCCGTTCTAGTAACATCGGCATCACTTCTGGCAACAAAGTAGACTCCAATTGTGCTTTACAAACTGGCATAGCCACAAGACCTCACAACAGCTACTTATGCACCGTGAAACCAATTTTCTAATTTTTGCATCAGCACGTTAAATTACTAAAACAGTTGGGTGTTTATTTTGCAAATGGAAAATTGCTAATTGCAAGGCAGGCTGCAATATTGCAGTAAAAAGAATTGTCACTAGTAATCCCCCATCAACATCAAGTGTTGCAACGTTTTCAATCGTCACTGAGCTAAAAGAGCAAACTTGAAATGTCTATTTCTCAAAAGTGGAACATAGAAGCAGCCTGTTGGAGGATGAAGAACAGGCTTTCATACTGTCAAAGAGTAGCAACCTAGCAGAAATTTCTGCTTGTCATGCGTATTAAAATAAAAGTAAAAACATGAAGAAAAAAGGAGAGCTGCTGCCAATAACACTTTCAAAGTACTTGATTATCAAATTGGCTGACAAAGACATTCGAAAATAGAATTGATGGCCAAAGTTGATACCTCAATAACAAGACTGTCATGAAAACTAGAAATCTAGATCAAGAAACAGATACCATAGAATAAATTAGATAATTCCAATCTTGTTTGCAACATCTAAGGCGTCATAATCTGGGGTCAATCTGACATAGGCCTTCTTAGTTCCATCAGGCCTGCATTTACAAATATCAAAGACTTAAGTCAGATGGATATGGTTTCTATTACTTACCCATAAGAAAGGACAGTAAATTATACTGAACAGATATCTATGGTTAGAGATAAAATTTCAAAAAGCCAGTGTCATATTTCAATGAGCATTATGAAATTTTGTTTATAGATCTACACCCAGAATCTACAAGTGAAATTTACCTGATCAAAGTGTTCACTTTCTTGGTCTGAATGTCATACATCTTTTTCACAGCATCTTTGATCTTCTTTTTATCTGCACGGATGTCAACAATGAAAACAAGAGTGTTGTTGTCCTCAATTTTCTTCATGGCAGACTCAGTTGTGAGTGGATACTTCAGAATTCGATATTGGTCCAATTTGTTTCTTGGGGGCGCACTAATGCGAGGATACTTGGGGTTCCTGTCCTTCTTCAATGTCTTCGGCCGATGAAAAGTGACTTTAGTCCTTATCTTCTTAGCTTGCTTCTTAAAGGTCAGTCCTGATTTTACTGCCTTTGCAGCCTTCAATGCTTGAGCTTTAGGATCAGCCTTTTTCCCAACATCAACTACAAAAGGAGATCGCTCAGAGTAGAAAAAGGATTTCAAGAACCTAATTTTCCTAACCCTAGGAGAAAAAGGATAAGGTAATGTTCGAAAAAACTGTTAGAATTTCCAGTTTAAAGACAAATAACACCGAAGCGCCTCTTTGAAAGATAGTACATTGACTACAGACCTTCACTGCTTGCGTGCTTGACTTGCAGCAAAAAAATTCAGATGTTTCATTCAAAATTCCATCAGAGCAAAGTTAAACATTACATAAGATAATTATATCGTAAATGGGAGCTTAAAATCACCATTCTCACTCTGTATGCTTCAACTATGCATCAAATTTTCAAAAAATAAGAGTGGAAGCATGATTATGACATCAAAACTACAAGTAGATGAAAGAGCAGGCACAAATCCACCGCAATTACGTACTTTTAGGAGCCATTTCCGAAGGTCTGCCTCAATTACTTCCCCTTGCCACTGCCGAGAGAATCAAAGAAGGAAAAAATATGAGCAGGAGAATAACTGGATTCTATCGAAGAGGCAACTGTAACACTGCTATCAACCTAGCAAAGGATCCATCTTAAACAAAACACAGAAACGAAAGAAAGCTACCTCAGAAGCGTCTTGGCAGAAGTCTAGGGTTTGGGAGAGAAGCTCAAATTTTCAAACAATAGTGGGCTTTCTTTGGGCCTGCTATCACCCGCCATCGGCCCATTAAAATTGGACGGCATCAGTGGAATCGTTGCCTAAAAGGCCCAAAGAAGTCTCATTAACAAGGACACTGCTCCGCTTCTTCAAAACACATCCATACAGCCACGTGTCATTAATTGATTCGATTTGAAAGAACTAATCATCCATTAAACATACGAATCACTCAGTTTTTCGAATCTGAGCCATTCGATGATGCGGCTACAGAGACGTTCATAAACATCACTACCATGAGAAAAATCCTTTTCAAGTAGGCCCCACATTTGTGCTTATTCATCTTTTCTTAATACCAGACCCAGCGGCCTTTCCCCGTACTCTGCGAATTCTACTGCAGTTCCTCCGGAAATGTTAGAGACTGCCGCGCTTCGGAAGGATGAGGAGGGTTCGCTCCTGTCGCAGTCGAACAATATTGACGGATCGTGGCGGTTGAATTTCGATGGGTTTCAGTAGTCTCCCGAGCACGCGAACAAATCGTAGCCTCCATGACTGTCTTGGAGTTCAGGTGATTTCTCCTCTCTCTCGCTCTATTCATCGCGTAGCTTCTGGATATTTCGGTTACTGCTGTTTATTTTCCATTTTTTATGGTTATCTTATTCTCGCCTTTCTCGTCTTGCAGTCTAGAACGGCAAAATTCCTTTATGACTTTTTTATACGTACTTTCACCCTTTTTAAGTAATTTTGCACGTTTTACATTTGCTTATTACTAGAGCTGTTGTCGATACAATCTACTATATCCAGCATTAACCAGTTTATATAAATACTCATCCTCTCCAGTACCTTATTTGAGGAGCGTTGAATTTCTTGACCAATTACAGCATGCTTTTTTCTGTAACTTGATAATTGGAGGACAATGAGTAGAAAGATGGAATTGGGGGTGCGGGTGACTCAAGAACAGTTATTGTTAATTTATGTGAAGTTTGTTCAAGGTAATTTTAAAGGAGACGTTTGTGATATGTTTAGATGGTTTTGTATTGTTTTTTTTGCATTCATTTGGCTTCACTTTTGTCTTCTTCTTGGTTGTGTGTTGAGCAGGAGTTATCTATTCTTTTGGGCGACTCAGGTCCAGAAGATAATGTGGCCGAGTACTATCAGCAGCAGGTAAAAATGCTGGAGGGTTTCAATGAAATGGATGCTTTAGCAGAACGTGGATATGTTCCTGGAATGTCTAAGGTTTTAATATTTGTTTACTTTTTTTCTTTTTAATTGATGTAATTAGTGCATAAACTGAAGAAGCTTTTTGTGGGATGATCTTAGGATGAACTTGAAAAGATGGCAAAAAGCGAGACATTTGCCCTCCAGATATCAAATGTTGCAAACATGGTGCTCTTTGCTGCTAAAGTTTATGCGTCCATTAGAAGTGATTCTTTGGCAATTATTGCATCCACACTTGATTCTCTTCTTGATCTCTTGTCTGTTTTTATTTTGTGGTTCACTTCATTTTCCATGAAAACTTCAAATCCATATCAGTATCCTATCGGGAAGAAGCGAATGAAGCCATTGGTCAGTCCTTGTTACAATATCTTTTTAGTGTCCTCCAAATCGCACTAAGATATGGTGATTCAAATTATAGACATAGACTAATTATTAAGTTTGTTTTTTTATCTTCCTACTTGTTATTCATCCCTTTAGCTGTTTAATTTTGATTTTATCAATGCCAAGTAGTTTGACCTGCCTATAGTTAAATAGAAAGCTTGAAACCCGGAGTTTGGATTAATCCTCAATCATGGGTCAGTCAATCACATTCAACTGCAGTTACTAATGTATGCAATACCTAGTTTGGTTCTTTCCACAGCTTATGCTAACATTGTGATTTGATTAACAATCATTTGATTTTGCACAGTGAATCATGAAACTCTGTTGAAAGTACAGTTTTGCATGATTAGACTTCTTATATCGATTACAATTTACATGTTCTGGATCACATATATAGCCTGGGGAAGGTTACTTCAACCATGTTATGATGACTGGCTTCCTTTGCGATGTTATCCAATTATGTCAAGAGATAGTAGCGTCATTATGAAATTGTTCTTTTGGCACTTATTTGCTCATTTTTTTCTATGCTTTTTATTGTTTTTTCAATGTGGTTTTGATATTGCAGGGAATCCTAGTTTTTGCCTCCGTCATGGCTACTCTTGGTCTACAAATAATACTGGAGTCTACTCAGACACTCTTATCAGATGTGAGTGCGAGGCTCAAACAACTGATGTACTTGAAAATACTTAAATCTATAAATTCTGTTGTTCGAGTGAAATTCAACAAACAGTGAGAATCTTCTAAGTGTTGGTATTTATTCATAGGAGAAAGATTTCGGCTTGACAAGGGAGCAAGAGCGATGGGTTGTAGGCATTATGCTCTCTGTAACTATTGTAAAGCTCCTCGTAGCTGTTTATTGTCGTGCCTTTGCTAATGAGATTGTCAAAGCTTAGCTCAAGATCACTTCTTTGACGTCATCACCAATGTCATTGGGCTCATTGCAGCTCTCCTAGCTAACTATATCGACGACTGGATAGACCTTGATTGTGAGCATCTTTCTCGTTGCCTGGTTCTTTGTTCATCTTTCTCTTCATTTTGAATCCCGTTTTATTGGTTTGATGATTACAAACAAAACTCTGCAGCTAGCTCTATACACGATCCGAACATGGTCGATGACCGTTTTGGAAAACATAAACTCTCTTGTTGGAATATCAGCTGCACCTGAATATCTCCAAAAACTCACGTATTAGTGTTGGAACCATCATGAGAAGATAAGACACAGAGACACAGTTCGAGCCTACTACGCATTTGGATCTCACTACTTGGTGGAAGTCGATATAGTCCTCCCGGCAGGCATGCCTTTGCAAGAGGCTCGCGACATTGGAGAGTCCTTGCAAGAGAAGCTTGAGCTTCTTCCCGACATTGAACGAACCTTTGTTCATCTTGATTACAAGTTACCCGAGCACGCCAAGGTCTGCTCCTAGCCTCTCATATCCAATGGCTTCTAAATAGCGCCCATACTTGTCTACAGATTTCAATTGTTTGTCATGTAATGTTCAAAGATTATACTAGCTCCACATGCTTACTATGTTTGGTAATTTCATTATGTGGGTTTGGTGCTTGGTCCAAATGGGTCGGCCCATCATTCATCAATGAAATCGGGCCGATCCAAACCAACTTTGCTGACTCAGCAACTTGTGCTGACGTGGAAATATATAAGCTGTTGATAACATGGAACATCTCGGTTGGTAGGGCTGCTGGAGTTTGGTTTTCTTGAGTCACGTTTGGAAAATCAGGTTCGGCTGCACGGAATCAGTCGTGGCCCTGAAATGAATCTCCCCCGCATTACGGCCATATGCGTTTTCAGTCCTCGTTTGAATGAATTATTGATCATTATTTGCTGTACCATTTTTAACCTTACTATGAAATTTGAATAAATAAATGACACGTTTTGATAAATGATTTTTTTTATAGCTGTTTAGCTTGACTGCACGCAAGAATTGAAGTGAAGTATGAAAAAAGTAGGCTCGGGTGGCTAAACGTTTCCCATAAATGGAGTAAAAACTAAAGCAAATTTCATGACTTTAGTAATTATACAATTTAAATCTTTAATTTAAAAATAAACATTTGAAACAACTGAAGGGTTGCCAGGAAGCTTCGAATCCTGACGTTGTCAGGCAGGGGCGTGGGACCGTGCTGAGACGCGGCAATCTGCGCCAAAAGATAATTTTGTGCGAATTATTGTCAAATTTTATGATTGAAGTTTATAATTACTCGTATCTCTGATTTTGTTTTGCATTTTTCCCCATTAAATATGAACTAAATTTGGGAAATTGAAGCAATTTAGGACGCACAATTCAAAGAGGGGAGGTTTTGATGATAAGACTAGTTAAAAAAAGTCGCTTCTTGCCCCAACCAAGATTGACGGATCCGTAATCCATCCGAGCTGCCAAGGGGCAGAGGTTAAAAATCCTATTTTCCGGGGAAATTTTTGGTCTTTTCAAGAAAGATGCCGTGTCCTCCCAATATTTGATTCGGATTGTCATTTCAATCCATTTTAGTCGTCGTCTAAGCTTCTTCACCCATTATTTTCTTCTCAACGACGGCTCTATGCATCAATCCATGCGCCGGCGGTGTGCATGGAGATAACGTACGCATCACCCAGCTCCTTCAACCTCGCTGCGTCGGACTCCGGCTCTGCTCCGTCCATGCCTGCTGCGACCCGACCCGTTAAGGTCCTTCCCTTGCAGTATCCGAATGTGGAGGCGTCGACCTCGTCGACTTCTTATGTGAGCGCCCTGTTTTCAAAGTGGGCGGCTAAGGTCAAGCGGATGACTTGGATTGAATGGATGGAGCTTCTCTTGCCTTGCTCTCGTTGGATTAGGACGTACAAATGGCGGGATTATTTTCAGGTCGATCTCATGGCGGGAATTACAGTTGGCGTCATGCTAGTTCCGCAGGTGATTAAAGTTTTTCTACTGTTTTGGTTTCCTTGATAGCGTAAAGACAATTGAAGTTTATTCGTTTTGAGAAAAAAATTAAGCAAGAACAGCATTGTTGATCGGAATTCTGTTGAATTTCTTTGTCGCAATGTGTACGTTGAGGCAATAGAAAGACATTGGCAATTCATATGTAACTATGGTTGTAACTTTAGATGCTTGAAAATCTATACATTTTTTCCCATAAAAAACAAAACATAGAGAACTTAAAATGACGAGAATAGAACAACCCTTTTCAAGAAAAAGCAACTTCTCTCCTATTCGATAGAAACATTGGGAGTTCATAATCTAAGTTATATACATATCTGTGCATTGTTTGGATATTTTTGGAGCTGACATTTTCTTTTTTTCGGGATGATAGTCGATGTCATACGCAAAATTAGCTGGGCTTGAACCAATATACGGACTCTGTAAGTTTATGGCTCACTTTGTTTTTTCTGCAAAAAGTGCACAATATTCGTCAACATTGATTGATATGGCTTCCCACGTTTGTAAGTCTCAACTTTGGAATCCAACATGTTTAGTTAATTTGGAGAATTTTGTTTTTTATTATAATGCAGATTCTGGTTTTGTGCCTCTATTTGTCTATGCAATATTCGGCTCCTCTCGCCAGCTTGCTGTTGGTCCGGTGGCATTGGTTTCTCTCTTGGTTTCCAATGTATTAGGTGGAATTGTTGATTCTTCGGAGGCTTTGTATACAGAGCTTGCTATATTATTGGCCTTTATGGTTGGAATATTGGAATGCACCATGGGTCTTTTGAGGTATGTCTTGCCTCAAATTTTGCTAGGAAGTAATTAATGAATGGAAAACACGTTTTTCTATTTTAATTTAAATTAGAATTTATAGTTCATTCCTATATCTTTTTTCTTCGATAAAAGAGGTTTCCATCTAGTATTTGCTTAGATACATTAAGATTTTATGGTCGTACTAATAACTTGTTTGGGATTACACTTGGGGTTTTTTATTGAAATTTATAACACTGTGTTGTTTACTGTTAAACTACCATGGCTGAATATTATTTTTGGTGTAGAGTAGAAATATTTTATTAAAACAAAGCTACCAAAATATTAATGTTGAATCAAGTGTGAATCCACCACCTATCATCCTGTGTGTTATTTTATTGGATTTTGGCTTCATATGAGAAATAGTTAACTAAAACCATAGCTTAGATTTATTCTTGTCTACAACTGTATAATTGTTGTGAGTTTCAGGCTTGGGTGGCTTATTCGGTTTATCAGTCACTCAGTGATATCTGGCTTTACCTCTGCTTCAGCCATTGTCATTGCATTATCTCAAGTGAAATATTTTTTGGGATATTCAATAGACCGAACTAGCAAAATTGTGCCACTGATTGAGAGCATAGTACATGGAGCCGATGGGGTACGCATTGCATGCCCAAGTGGTACATCCTTTTGCGGATTAGTTTGTTGACAGCATAATCTTTCATAGCACTCACATCCTTCTACCCAAACAAATATCGTTGATAAAAATGATTTATATTGACAAGGAGATGTACTTCATAGTAGGAAAGAAAGGACCCATCCCAAAAAAAAGTGTTAGAAATTACCCTTAGTGAAATGCAAGGATGAGTTTTATAACTGTAAGCCCAGTTGACAATTAGAAATTAATGATGTCCCATGAATCTTTTTGCCTTGATATTATCTAAAAATATTTTTTATGGCTGGTTCTATAGCTATTTCGTGCCTATACAATTTTTTAAATTATTATATTATGTGTGCTGTTATATGATATGAAACAGAAAAGGAGAAATGGATTATAATTTGTTTATATTAAATTAGGAAATAAATAAAAACGTGGGAAAACAAGACATGATTCTCTAGTGGCCTTTTTGTTTTATGGGTTGGGAAAAGTTTGAGGTGTTATTGTTTCTCTCTTAACATGTCATCCATCATATATTTGCACCATCAATATATTCCAAGAGTGTAAATCCACTCAAATACAACATGTGTTAACACTTATCAGACCTTTTTTGAGGGATTATTCTTGTACTTTCATTGCCATTTAACTGTCTTTAATCTGGGAATTCTTTATCAATGCAGTTAACTCCTTCTTAGAGTGTTCTTTCTTTTTCAGTTTTTATGGCAACCTTTTGTTATGGGATGTATCATTCTCGCAATACTTCAGATCATGAAGTATTTGGTATTAGCCCTTTACTCTTGATTGGAATGTAGTTTTTCTTCACCAGACTTGTGCTGATTTTCGATATTTTTATATTCAGGGGAACAAAAAGAAGTACTTGCGGTTTCTAAGAGCTGCAGGTCCCCTCACAGCAATAGTATTGGGCACGACATTTGTAAAAATATTTAAACCGTCTACCATTTCGTTAGTGAGTGTGATTTATCAAAAACTTAGTCAATTGTTTGATAATCTTATCTACTATATGTGCTTATGAGATGGTGAATTGGTGATTGCATTTGAAGAATGTGAATGACGAAAATGCACAATTGTGTACACTGAAGCATCTGAAATTCTACAAACTCAATATCATGCTTGTGTATGATATGCCATGATCACTCCAATGGAAGTTTGAAACCAAATTCTAAGAACTATTTTGATTTAAACTCTTCTTGTGTTATCATGCTATTATTATGACATTATCCTCATAAAATAATAACATTATCCTCATAAAAATCAAATTTGTCGCTAACACAACTTAAAGATATTTTTTTCTTTTATTGGCTGTTACTTTTTTTCTTGTTTCTTATTGAGAACTAGAATCTATGTTTCTTGGATAAAAAAAATTAAGATCAATAACAAAGAGGTGGCTGTTGATGTAGGTTGGAGACATACCCCAAGGCCTTCCAGATTTCTCGGTTCCTAAATGTTTCAAATATATAAAATCTTTAATTCCAACAACTATTCTCATTACTGGAGTTGCCATATTGGTAAGAGAATATGTTTACATATTTTATCTTTATTGTTTTTTTTGGCATTAGACATCTTGTTGTCTCTCTATTTACTCTGTATTCAAATACAGGAATCCGTTGGAATTGCCAAAGCATTGGCAGCAAAGAATGGGTATGAGTTGGATTCTAATCAAGAGGTAAAATAAGTTATGCTCATAAAATTTGTCAACTCATTGACACATTGATTTTAAAGGGATAAAATAAAAGAATTGAAGTTCTAATTCATTTTTTCATACTCAATATATTTTCTTCTTCACATCAAAAGAAATAGATTCTTATGAACATTCTTTATTTGAAACCAGCTGTTTGGTCTTGGCGTCTCGAACATCGTTGGATCATTTTTTTCAATATATCCTTCAACAGGTGAAATTTTGTGAAAAGTAATTCTATGATGTATAAAGGTTGAAGAACGTTCTTTTAACTTATTTCATCTTCATGAGTTAGTTACAATAAATGTTTTTTTGTGGACTTGAACGCAGGATCGTTCTCTAGATCAGCAGTAAATCATGAAAGTGGAGCAAAAACTGGTTTATCTGGAGTTATTTCAGGAATTATCATGGGATGTGCTCTTTTATTCATGACTCCATTATTTAGATACATACCTCAGGTCTGCTTTATAATGAAAACTGGATGACATTTTTCATGAAAAATAAAACATGTTTGCTAGTTCTGTGGTGGATAATATGCAAATTATTAGGTTTTCTTATGAAGTATCATGGGTAAATTGAAAATTTTAAAATTTCAATTTTGAAAATTTATATTTGTGCAGAAATCTTAATATGATATGTTCTTTAATTTCAGTGTGCTTTGGCAGCCATCGTGATTTCTGCTGTCATTGGCCTTGTAAGTTTTGAAATTCCATGGCTATAATGCGATTATGCAGTTAATGAGCTTATGGTATCCATATAGAATTTGTTTGTTTGCAAAGATAATAGCACTGGCAAATAAATTTTGTTTGTAATCGGCACGTTGTCAAAATTTACCTCTTCTCTTTGGATGTCGATCAGGTGGACTACAATCAGGTCATTTTTTTGTGGAATATAGATAAGAAAGAATTACTTCTTTGGACAATTACAGCAACTGCAACTTTGTTCCTTGGAATCGAAATTGGTGTCCTGATTGGGGTTCGTTTTTGTAGCCTTTCTACTAAGTTTCAGGGAATTATTGATGAAGTTTTTTATGCATTTTGTGTCTATGACTTTGGAGATATCGAAGTTGTTTTAACAAGTGTACTATACAACATTATAATGCCTGTTCGATTGCCAACATAATTAATTTTTTGACTTGAAAATATTTTGAATCTTAGGTGGGTGTTTCACTTGCTTTTGTCATCCATGAATCTGCAAATCCACATATTGGTAAGTAGTTCATTTATGATGCATTTGGGTGTGTATATTTTCTCCCCATTTTGAACCAACAGCGAATGCAATGTGACTTGTGCTTAAAGTCAACTGTACACAAGTCATTTTTTATCGTTTTCATGATTAATATAATATTAACAACCATCGTTTTTGGTAATCCGTCTTTATAAACTGATTTTCAATGTAGATACTGCAAAAATCATGCTTACTCGTTTTACTTTATTCAGAATTTCATCCTAGATTATTCTGTAAAGCTTCATTTTTGTAAGACTCAGCGATTTCGTTCTAGATTTCCCCAAAATGAAGCAGATTCAATGGTAGTTTTGTGTATAGCTGACTAAGTTGAGAAATGTCAATTAAGCATCAAATTTATTATGGATTGCTTCTGAAAAGGATAAATGCTTTAAAGCGTTTAGGAATTGCATGTTTGGTGTTTTTGTCTCTGTTCTTCAGATCATCTGACAGTTATTGTTCTGCAAAACAGCTATTTTGGGTCGTCTTCCAGGAACCACTGTATATAGAAACATTCAACAATATCCAGAAGCTTTTACTTACAATGGAATTGTGATTGTTCGGATAGATGCACCATTCTATTTTGCTAATACAAGCTACATAAAAGAAAGGTAGAAAATTCATATTTTTTCCTGTTCTTAAAAGATAAAAATCAGCTGGCTCAAGCCAAGTGAATAGTCTCTGCTTTATGTATATTTTTCAGACTACGTGAATATGAAGTTGAAGTGGATCGATCAGCTAGTCGTGGTCCAGAAGTTGAGCGACTTTATTTTGTGATTGTTGAGATGGCACGTAAGTCCATCTTGATCTTTCATTTCTTAGAGTTACTGAAGTGCATATAATTTTTTCATCTTAAAAATGCAATTTTTTTCTACGTCAGCCTCATGTTACTCTATAAATTAAATTGAAAAGAACAAATTTGAGCTGTAGAAACATGCTACGAGGTACAAACTTCTTTCATCTGTCAAAGTTCTTCATTGTTCTTGACTGTTCATATTTATGGACGTTTGAAAAGGTATTACAAGCAGAGACATCCTCTCCCATAAGAGCAATTTCATTCAATTTCTCTTTTTGAACTCCAATCATCCTAATTTTCCTAGTTAAAAACACTTAATGGAATTTCCAGAGCTATTTGTTTCTCTGTTTTGCATGCATAAATCTGAGAGAAAGTTCCAATTTCCACTTTTTCAGCAATTAAATGGATTTGTTGTTTATTTTGCAGCCGTTACTTACATAGACTCCAATGCTGTTCATGCTTTGAAAGACTTGTATCAGGAGTACAAACAGCGCGACATCCAGGTTAGTAGTAGTCTATGTTTCTCTATCACGTACTTAGATATGCATTCGTAGAGGACATTATATTTTTTTATTTTTTGAAATTGTTTCGTTTGCAATGTATTCAGATGGCCATTTCCAATCCGAATCGAGACGTTTTGCTGACTTTATCAAGATCGGGAATCATCGAGCTGCTTGGAAAAGAGTGGTTCTTTGTGAGAGTTCATGATGCTGTTCAAGTTTGCCTCCAGCACGTTCAAAACTTGAAGGAAACAACACCAAAATCCTCAGCCTCTGTGCCTGATAATCAATCTAATTTCTTCAGAAGATTTTTAAATCCCAGAGGCGACGACTCCTCGATCAGTCAATTAGAATCGGGCGATTCCAACGAGCCTGATCCTCGGTTGGAGCCTCTGTTGCCTAAGCGGTCTTGAAATTGCATCGGGCGAGGTGGTTTATCGAAAAATTTTAATCTTTTCATTGAAAATATGCCGATTTTCTGGAATTATACGAGCAAATCAGCAATTTATGCTATATTTTTCCATCTATCATGGTGGTGTGATTCTATCTGTGTTGTATTGAGAACGATGGATTTGTTGTAAATTTGTAATTCTGCCAATAATTTATGAAAATAATTGGAGTATGTTCGATCCATATCAGGTGCATGTTGTGACATCACTTCCCTATTATTTCCTTCATATTTAATTTCATTTAATTGCATGAATCTCTGTTTCCAAATTCCATGTCTTAGAAACTGAAGTAAATATTATTTCCTTGATTTTTTAGCCAAGGAAATTACCATGTTTCTTTTCGAGACAAATTCTTCGTGATTTGATTGAATTTTGTTTCTGTTAATAGATACTAATTTCATGCTTTTTATACTTATTCATCGAGGTGTCAAATATTAATCAATACACATAATTTCTAAGGAAAAAAGAATATCCAAAACTCTAATCATTGCAAAGTCCCCGTATTAGGGAATGCACACAACATTACATCGACTCGGAGCCTAAAAATTATGTTATTTAACACAAAGTTTATTTATTTGGCTATAATCTCAAATAATAAAGTGAAGTAATTTTCGATACAAGGCAGATGATATTGCACTTGATTTTAAAGATAATGTTTAATTTCGAATAAAGTAATATTAAATTAGGCCACCAAATAACTTTAGGAAAAAAAACTAAGAAGGGAAGTAATTAGAGGTTCATCGTCAAGAATACCTTGTACGTGAAAGAGTGCATGGCGTTTATTTAATGACTGTCGACTTCATTTTCGCACTCCTTGATTTCAGAGTTTTTATTTGATAGCACTGTTCTGTCCAAATACGACAAAGACCAGTATGCATTCTTAAGGAACAGTGTAATGCTTGTAGCAACTCTCTTCCCCCCTCTTCTTCCAATCATTTCTGCTTTTACTCACGCGCCTTTTTGCTCTCTTCTCTCCAGTAATTGGGTTTCCAACGCCGTCTTAAACCATTTCTCAGACCGCCGCCGCCGACCTCCCGTGCCAGATTTCATTCATTCGGACTCTGTTGTCTTCTTTTGGTTTTCTTCTGGGAACTTGCTGCCACGCCTGTTTTGGGTTGCTTGATCTGAAATCAGGGTCGAGGAATGATATAGAAGACGAGGGCTTCCTTGATGGAGGTCTTGATTCTTGACTGATTGCCCGGTGTCGGAAGAACGTTTCACCGTTGGTTTGATGCGAAAAGCTCTCCGAGATCAGAGGTTTTGATTTTCTTCCCTTTCACCATATTCATTTCTGGTTTTTTATATGAAACTGAAAAGTGCGTTGTTTTATATGAAACTGAAGAAGAAGTGCATCAAAATCTTGGAGAAAAGACGAATCTCGATGAATATATATTGTGTCTGAAGCAATTGGTTTAGGATTCAATCTGTCAGGCCAGTTAATTGTTTTATTGAATTTTTCAGGGAGCTGGATGATTCTTTCAACGAACCTTGGTAATTTGCTTTTCTTGCATTACTTGTTCATTTGATGAGCTACCGGTGCTGCAGAAAGGCTCCAATATTTGCTTGAAAGTTTCTTGGAAAGAAACCGTAAGATCTGTATGAACGATTCAAGTGTTATTAACAAGTATGCTAGGAAGCGTCTGAAAATGCTATCGGAGAATCATTTACGTCGAGTTGCTTCCATTGGTGTTCGAGAGAGGCGGTTTTCTCTTGAACATGCTTCATTGAGGATGAGATTGGATGAGCAGAAAGAATTTAAGAATGTCTTTAAACCAGAAGAATTTGAGGGGGCTCTGCATTGTCGCCCGATGGCCAACAAGGCAAAGCCAGCCTCGATTTTTTTGGAAGTGGATTTTGGAATCATGCAACGGAATGGAACCGAGGGCTTGTTCCTTAAAATGCCTCAAACATCGCCGGAATGTGCAGATTACACGGAGTATGTCCGGCAGAGACAAGGCTCTCATGCAACAAGGTTTCCATCCTCGACTAGCTCCGGCGAAGGTTCCTATTCGAATTGTAAAATGAAAAATATGTGGTCGAGTTCAAATGAGAAGCCTAATGCTGGATATAAACAGAGCAAGTATGGAGGTCATAAAATGGAGTCCATTGGGAAAACTTCAAGACTTACAAGAGAGATTCCATGTTGGACGAGGAAGAAAACAATCCATGGTTCTGCAAGCTCTTATGATTCTTCTGCTGTTGAAAGACCTAGAAATCAGAACAGACTTGAAGTTATTAAAAGCAGATGGTTTCTGAAGAAACACGAGTCAGATAGTTGGCAAGAACATAGTTTTTCCAAAAACAGATTCAACATTACAGATCAACCCAGAAGCTTGAGGAATAACTTTGTGGAAATCAACCTGTCTGATCGGGCCTGTCAATCGCTAAATTCCAGATTTTATAGCTCAAGTAAAAATTATAGTGGCATCAAAGGGGAAAAATGGGCAATGAAAAAACCACACGAGCATGAGCCAAAGGCCGGTCATCAATTTGAAGGGAACTCTGCCCTTCTAAAGTCATCATCTGTGGATCCTCAAGAACATAATCATGAACATGAACCAGAAGCCTGCATCTTCTCGGGGAAGGAGAATGATGCATCTAGCTACCTCTCGAATGCTTCAGTTCAACAGGTTCAATCTTCACAGCTAACCAGTATATTTAAAAATATACAATACTTCTATGAATAATTACTATTTTTCATACAATTGTGGGCTGTTGAGGTTTCTGATTGAAAATGAACCAACATCATATGGTAAATCACCATTTATAACTATATCGTGATTTACAACTAGAGTTTCTTGAAAAGATGTGATCAAATTGAAAGGGTGGGCTAACTTTTTGTTGGTGATTACACAGGCGGAAGCATCAACTGGATTCCAACAAGAAGGTTATGACAATTCTCACTGCTCTGACACAGTGCCAGAGTCTCTTGTTAGCCTGGACGAGGCTTACCAGAGCAGTCCAGTTTCAGTTCTTCAACCACTTAGTGAACAAGAAGCTTCATCTGGCGCTCAATCCATGAAGAACGTTGGCATTGATGTGGGGGGTACGCCAAGGCCCTGTATTCATTTGTAATTTTTTTTTTCAGATTCAAACTTACCATTTGCTCTTTCGGATTGCAGATCTACGGCTGCAACTTGAACTTCTAGTGTCTGAACGAGGAATGAACGGCTCAACTGAAGAAGACAGCAAGGGAAGATCTGCACAAAAGTTCAACCAAAATGAAGATGTAATGAGGTTTTTGAAATCCGACGATAGCCGCGATTTTGCCTATCTTGTTGATGTGTTGACAGAGGTTTGCTTGCATGGTAAGAGTCTGGATTTGGGATTTGGTAACTGGCACTCTCCAGAATCCCCAATAAGCATCTCAGTTTTTGAGCATTTAGAGAAGAAGTTTGGCGAGCAAGTGGTTTGGAAGAGATCGGAAAGGAGGCTTCTGTTTGATCGAATAAATTTGGGGTTAGTGGAGATTCTGCAGTCACTAGTGTGTGTCCCCAAATGGGCAAAGCCAGTGTCAAGAAGATTCAGGAATTGGACAAGCCAAGAGACGTTAGAAGATAAGCTATGGGTTTGGATAGATGACCAAAAAAAGGACACGAGCAAGGACTTGCAGAAGTCATTAAGCTTGGGGCTCTGGGAGACAGATATTGGAGAAACTGTTGATGCTATTTGTAGGGAATTAGTGAGCTCAATGATGGACGAGCTTGCTGAAGAGTTTGTTGGATTTTGTTTTTATAGATTTATAGAATAGTGTAGTATATACAACATTCAAATTTATAGGAAGATATCTGGCTGGCCACGGCAATGTTTTGGTTTTGATCCGGTCGAAGGTTTGAAGTTGCAAAGTGTAAAGTGAGCATTTTTATATGATTGTTTTGTAAACTACTAATTGTTTACTCAATCTATATATATTGTTTCGGAGACTCTGAATATACTGGTAAAAGATGATCTCAATCAACCAATCCTTGTCCCAAAAGAACTCAAAATCAGAGGTGAAATCCAAAAAAGTAGACTGTTCTAAATGTTTATGAAGAGTTGAAATTCATGATTCGATGAGTGATCCCAGGCATAATTCAGAACAAAAAATTCAGCAGAGTGGAGTAATCAGACTGTCAAATAAACACTCGATGAACTAAACGAAAGCAGGCAGACAGCGATACGGAGAAATACAAACCCTGGCAAAGTAGAGTGGTCCGTGAAGCCCTCCAATGGCAGAAAGTCCTGACCAGCTAGTTTTTCGTAAACTCGAATCCACCTCTGGATAAAGCAACGACGCCATAGTCGTCCTCGCTGGAGATGAAAATTCATAAGAAGAATCTTTTCTTCCGTACCACCGTGCTTGCCAATGTTCTTCCTGGTCCATAGTCCCGCAATGAAGTAGTCCGCCTCCGCAGGGGAGCGGGTCATAATCGGAAGGATGGCGTTTAAAGCTGAAAACCACATCGGAAGATTTTGAGATGCTCTCCAACTAGCAACCATATAAAATAAAAATTATGGCCACCGTTGGGTCTCACGGAGCCGTGCGGTGAGCACATAGCGAACTATTCTTTCGCCTTTTACTAAAGAATACCGTGTGCTCGCCGCCAACAGCGGCATACGCCTATTTTTGTAAAGGGGGCCTTCTAGGCTCCCCCATGAAGAGTTCAATTTTTGGGCCTTGTTTCTTAAATCAAGAAGGCAAAGTCCATTTGTGGGCCTTTGTTCACGCAACATAATTTAGAATGCTACGTGGTGAAATTCAATTGGATGGTGATATATCAGTGAATACAAACCAATCCATCTTTCAAAAAACTTCTCGTGTAATTGGATGACTATGACTTAGTCAGTCAACCTAACGGGAGTCCTAGCCTTCGCTTTGGCTCCGACCAATCCCGTCTATGGAAAGGGGACCCGCCACTCAAAATAGGTAGCAGAAGTTGCTACGAATCTTTGCGAAAGGAACTTGAAAGGGGGATGAAAATGAGACACGCACAAACAGAACGACGTCACTTGTTGAACAACTGCGGCACCGGCATCGAGTTTAGTGTGAGTGGGGGCGGCTGGATTGGGAGCGTGTGGGGTACGGAAAAAAGAAGGAAATTGGAAGAAAAAGTGAATAACTACGAAGAGTAATTTTTAAAATAAAAAAAAAATTAATGAACAGTTCTTCCCCACCTATCTGGCTTTGAGTTTACTGTTCCTGCACTTTCCCCTCCCGTAGCTTTTCCAGCTCCTCTTTTCCCTTATCTTCAAAAGCTTCGTTTCTAGCTCTGCCTTTTCCTGCCTGCCTGCTAAATCTGAGATTTTGATGCCCGTTGTTCGATCTCTGATCCCAAGATGAAGCCTTTTGCAGTCGAAGAAGGTATAGATTTCGGCTTTGCTTTGTGCTAGTGCAAAAGTATAGCTCGTTGCACTTTCTCCTTGTTTCTTTCCCTCCCTTTGGTGGTTGTTCTAAAGGGTGAAGATTAGTTTTTTTTATCGGATCGATTTATTGATTGTATTGGTCATATGACGATTGTCATCGCAGAGGATGGGGGCGACTTAGAGACGGGGGCAATGACTTCCGTTGGAAGTAAAAAATCTCCATCTGAGCTGTCGCCTTCTCCTTCTCTATCGTCGACTGCAACTGCCCCGGCTCTGGTCTTGTCGAATTCGGGGAAACGGATGGATCAGGCGGGTAAGAAGAAGTACGTCAAGCAGGTGACCGGTCGACACAACGACACGTCACTGCACTTGGCAGCTCAAGGAGGCGATCTGGCTGCAGTGAAGCAGATTTTCAAGGAGATCGATTCGCAGATGGTAGGAACGCTCAGTGGCGCTGAATTTGACGCTGAGGTCGCTGAGGTTCTGTCATTGATCGTGAACGAAGTAAATGAATTGGGGGCTACAGCTTTGTTCACGGCTGCCGAGGGGGGACATATTGAAATCGTGAAAGAGCTTCTCAAGTATTCCAATAAAGAGACCGTCACTACGAAGAACAAGTCGGGGCTGGATCCATTGCACATCGCTGCGAGTCAAGGACACCACGGTGAAGATCCCCTCTTTATGTTCTGATTTTTGGTTTCATGTTGCTTGGTTTGGTTTGAGTTTCTCATGGTGTTCATCTTCTTCCAGCCATTGTACAAGTTTTGCTTGATCATGACCCAACGCTGAGCAAAACAATTGGACCATCTAATGCAACGCCACTCATAACTGCCGCAGCAAAGGGACATACAGCAGTAGTGAATGAACTGCTTTTGAAAGATTGTAGCTTACTAGAGATTGCCAGATCAAATGGGAAGAACCCCTTGCATTTAGCTGCTCGCCAGGGCCATGTCGAGATTGTGAAAGTATTGCTCGGTAAGGATACACAACTGGCCCGGAGGACCGATAAGAAAGGACAGACGGCTTTGCATATGGCCGTGAAAGGGCAGAGCTGTGAGGTCGTGAAGTTGCTTCTCGGAGCTGATCCTGCTATTGTGATGCTTCCAGACAAATTCGGAAACACGGCATTGCATGTAGCCACTAGGAAAAAGAGGGTGGAGGTACTGCATCTCATGTCATCTCTTATTTAATAGAATAATATTATGTTTATTTTTTTAACATATTTTATTATTGCACATGCTCACATGACTAGTTATAGTTGGCCTGATTAAAAATCATATAATGTATTACAATTCAATAGTTATTTATAATGCGTATTGCACTAATTGCAACTGACCACGTTAGCGTGTATGTTAAGAAGGTAAACCTGAGATTACCCTCCTGAATATTTTTACTAATTCTCTTAAGCTATGTTTACTACTCATACTAGTTCTTCTGGGCAATATTTCATGCAGATAGTGAACGAGCTATTACTACTACCGGACACAAATGTTAATGCACTGACGAGAGACCATAAAACCGC
The DNA here is from genome assembly GCA_003255005.1 of Begonia fuchsioides. Taxonomy (NCBI): domain Eukaryota; kingdom Viridiplantae; phylum Streptophyta; class Magnoliopsida; order Cucurbitales; family Begoniaceae; genus Begonia; species Begonia fuchsioides. Next base: position 389,639 of record QAOC01040495.1, on the reverse strand, counting down.
TCTAGACATAGCCGAAGCACTTCCGCTCTCTGAAGAATCCTCGGAAATAAAGGACTGCCTTGCTCGTCACGACGCTGTCCGAGCCAACGACCTCAACCAACCAAGGGATGAACTTAGAAAAACCGTCACCCAAATTAAGAAAGATGTCCACACACAGCTTGAACAAACCATGAAAACAAACAAAAACGTGCATAACATTTCCAAGGAGCTTAGGAAACTCCACAGGGAAGGGATCAACAATGCGACCAATTCTGTAACAGTGGTTGCTGTCTTGTTTGCTACTGTTGCTTTCGCAGCGATCTTCACCGTGCCCGGTGGCGACTTTGATGATGGAACTGCAGTGGCTGTTGCAAATCCCTCTTTCAAAGTTTTCTTCATCTTCAACGCCATTGCACTTTTCACTTCTTTGGCTGTCGTGGTTGTTCAGATTACGTTAGTTAGAGGCGAGACAAAAGCCGAAAAGCGGGTGGTGGAGATCATTAACAAATTGATGTGGTTGGCTTCTCTGTGTACTTCGATTTCTTTCATGGCTTCTTCTTACATTGTGGTTGGCCCGAAATATGAAGGGGCAGCAATTTCGATTACTGTTGTCGGTGGTTTAATTATGTCTGGGGTTCTTGGTACCATGACTTACTATGTTGTCAAATCTAAGAGGACCAGATGCATAAGGAAGAGGGAAAAAAGCGCACGAATGAGTGGATCCAATTCATGGCGTCAATCTGAATTCTCCGATTCAGAAATTGATCGGATTTTTGCCCTTTGATGTGTACGATCATATATATACGAATCTTTATTTATTAAATAGATGCATGTTTTTGCATTCAATGTTTCTAAGGAGGTGTGAATTTTCAGGAAGAGGAAGGCGAGAACTCGGTGACAGTGCCGAGAACTAGAGTGAAGGTCGAGTTTGATCATTTTCTTCCAGTCAGTAAATTAAGTTTTAGTTATTATTGCAGATAAAAATGAAGAAAATGTCATTTCTTGTTGGGATTTAGTGGGTGATGCATCTCTGGATCCTGTGTTGCTTGAATTTGCTTTTCTGAAGTTTGACCCACTGTGATTAAGATTACTTGATCAGAAAATTAATAGATTTAGTGTATTTGATGTAAACTCAGGTACTTGAGGATTCTGATTATAGTCCATGCTTCATCTTATAATAATATGTTATACCGCTTCAAATTGAATGCGTTGATCGATTCATGCTCTTAGATTTGCTCTTCTTGATTGATTCATACTCTTAGAAGATTCGCTCTTCTTGATGGGTCACTGCTGATAATTGAAATCTGATTGAAACAGAGTCTAGATTTTCTTAACCAGAACTCAATTATGTGCTCATGTTGATTGATCCTGCAGGTCTTCATGTTTTTATATTTCAGCTTCTTTCTTGAAAAAAATGGCTGTCTGTGCTTGGCCTAAAATGGTTGGAGAGAGAAGAACAATTTGAAACAGGCAACTCTCCGTAGAATCCGAGTTTAACCATGATCGGAAATTGGAATGGTCGAAGACAAGACACGATATTGTAACATTAACCGTTCCAAATTACCATCGTCGAAAATGGTCGAAGGCTTGACTATTAGATCATCGACCATTCAATAACTAGCAAACCAAGTTTGAAATCTTACCCAAAAAAGGAGGAAATAATTTCACCAACTCAGACGTCTCTCTCTCTCTCTCTAGAGTGATTCAGATCGGTACCTGGACAGCCAGCTTTTCTTTTGATCTCTTCATTCTGCAATCTTTTTTGAGTCGAACAGTTTCTGAAACTGTGATCGTTTGCAGTGAGCTATCGCTCCCCGAATTGGACTCTCAATATCTGAATTTTGGCTTTCACTTCTCTTCAGAAACTGCAACTCACTGAACCGACGTGAATCATTTGAGCGAGAAGATGAAAACGTTGATTCAGATGAAAATGAAGAATTAGAGGTGGAGTTAGGAGCCGCTGTGAATGATCTTCTATGTATATCCATGCCATTTTTGTCCATCTTATCCTTGCTCGAGCATAAAAAAGAGGCCAGAATCTGATTATTCTTTTCCTTCAGCGTCTTTTCGAATGGGAATTTCTTTGCCATCTTTATATATCTGGCCATACTCTTCTTTGCTTTTGAAACTGATCCTTCGTCTGCGGTCTTCGAGGCTTTTGCAAAGGTTGACGCATACGAGCAACCTGATTTTCTGAACAGAGCCGTGAGGTAAGCCTTCGAAGCTTTCAGCTTAACAATGGAGGATTGCGCGAGCTTCGTGGCCCAAGATTTTCCAGGGTTTTCCCCATTAAAGCTGCTTGCTTTCTCTTCTTCAAGCGAGCATTCGAAGAAATAATCATCCGGGTTTAGCTCTCTGCTAACCGGACACGATTCAGAATGTGAAACGTCGCCGAACTCAAACGGAGCGCTTGTTTCGGGTGGAGCGCTAGGAAATCGGACATCATCGAATGAGTGCTTTCTGCCATTAAAGGACGAGGAGTTTTGCAGAAGCTTTTCAACCATCTGGAGACGAGGAGGAAGAAGAAGAGGAAGGAGCTTTCCTCTGTAGAAAAGGTCGTCGGCTGGAGAAATAGAAGTGTCTTTCTCGTTGGAACAGAAGGACATTTGAAACTCAAACTCTCTGAATTTGGACGTAGGCGATGAACTTTCTGACTGATCGAGAAAGCTACCCTTCATTTCTATCGTCCCTTCTTCTGCTTCCATATTTGTTTATTCAACGGGAAGTACAGTCGAGAGAAGCTGAGAAACCCCTCTCTCTCTCTCTCTCTAACTCTGGGCAGTTCATAGAGAGCTGAAGCTGGTGAAATGAAGGCAGAGAGAGATTGGAGCCGAATGATTTAAGCGTACAACTGGAACAGCGATCGGGTGATTTGACTGAACATATTCCTTTATTTCCCATCTCATTTTACGTGGCTCATTTCTCCTTGCACGCCTTTATTTTAGTATCAAAACTGTCCACGAAAACATGATTAACGATCATAGGATTGTGTCATTCTACCACTTTTTGGGGTGAACTCAATTTAAACTCTTAATTTAGGACAATAGGATAGTGTCACGTCTCTAATGTTGCAGCAGCCTCCATTGTAGTGCTTAATAGGATAGTGTATTTGTATCATTATTTTTAGGATAACTAGTACCCAGACGAGGAACTTGCTTCTTTGATACGTTTTCTCACTAAGTTCTCTTTGGGTTTGTGCTCTCTTTCTGGACAAGCAAGGGTCTTGCGTCGTGTGTCGAAAGGGCTCCTTTTACCAATGCCACTGAAATTGTTTAATGTTTAACAAATAAAAAAAAAAGGCCTAACTTTTTTTTGTTAAATTGGGAATAATACAATTATATACACTAGAAATCAAGAGCTACCCAATTTACGATCTTAGGATCTCATAAGCAAGAATGCATCTGGATTCTAAAAATGGGCACTTGCATGCCAAGTACTGATTCAATTCTAACCACGTTCGAAAGGATAATAAACCTATACAAAATCTGGGCTCCGTTTCATCATTGCTAGATTCAGACACGGGCCATAAATTTCTAAGCTTCAGGCTCTCTCTCTCTTAAAATAAGGTAAGGTAGGCTTAAAATGGGTCCACTTTGGATTAAATTAAAGAGTAGAGGCGATGCATGAGCTAACCTGGATTCCTGGGTTTGTCGTGAACAAGAAAAGTGGATGTACGTACGCTGTAATTGGCTCCTACAAGTCTCAGTCCGAAATACAGAGTGCAAGAAATAGCAAATCGCATGATCCGACAACCTTTGGTGGGTTGGGAAAATTCCGGGTCGATTGCCTCCAAAACTCGAGACCTTTGTTTTTTGTCTCTCATCCTTTTGATGCAAGTCCTCCATTGACTCTCTCTCTAGTCTCTGCAACAAAATTCAAGGAGGAAGACGAAGTTGTCTTTCTGGCATAGCGTTAATTATAATAAATCAGTGCAGCTCCTGTTTTGATTTCCTAAGATTTCTTCTTTTTAGGCCAAGTAATCATCATGTTTTTAGCCTTGCTTTTCCCATGAAAGAAAATGATATAGAATGCTCAGAACAAGTACTTTCCTTGAAGTATGAAGTAAGAACAAGCACGCAGTTTAGTAGATTTCTTCAATATAAGTTTGGAGAGAAAAAATCAAGCTTTTTTTTATGTTAAATCTGTGATTTTTTTGAAGAAAATAGAAAACCTCGCTTAGATATGATCCAGAGAGAGAGCAAATGAGCACCATGAATTTACCAAACAGAATGGTCCACGAAAGAAAAACCTGATTGGCTCACGGATTGACAAGTGGACCTCCACATCAGCTCCACATGCTGATTGCTGGGCATCCGAAGAACAGCAAGTATGAAAACTGCAAAGTGAAAACAGTGAGAAAGCCAACTTCCTTTAATTTTCAACTATAAATATACAAAAGAAAATTCTGGGTGAAGAAGAGATTCCCACTTCTTACCCACCACTATCGTCTGTGCCCTTAAACTGAACCCAAATGAGGCCATCTTTCAATCATAGTGTCCTTCAAAGACAGGGCAAAATTCCAAGTTCTATATCTAGCAAACTATTTTTCAATATGTCAACGCGAACATTTACCTTCGACCTCACAATTCTCCTTTTCTTCATGAAGATTCTGCTGAGCTTCCCTACCAATCTCTCAATCCGAGCATCCCCATAGCCGTTCCATCATTTTCGGATTTGACAGTACTTCAAAGCATCATCATCATCATCGTCATCATCGTCATCATCTTTCTCTTTATCTACACAAATGCACAAAAGAAAAGTTGTTCCAGTATGTTCTTACCAGCAAAGAACGTCTCAGATTATGTGCAGCATATATTTTACATCATAACAGAAGGTTTAAGTATGTACATAAGAATAAACAAATTTAAAAATCCATAGATGTATAGAAAGAGTTGCACAAGAATGATTGTCCCGTGTCCACGTGGAGCAGGTTTTTTGGATATCAGACAATGAAATCTCATCACTAATATAACTTATCGAGTTTTTTCTTCCTGTTGAAATCAATGCTTTAACTAGGCGGTGGTAGAATTGCCCGATTTAAGTTCTCTCTCAAGCTCATCCAATTCCCAGTCTCCAATCTCCTCGGTTGAGTAGTCTTGACCCACTTTCCCAAATTCCAATTCGAGCCTAGCTAGCTCTGCTTCAGTGTCAAGCTCCTGCTGTTCAGTCCCCAAACTAGATATCTCAGGCTGCTTCAATGGTTCTACATGAGGAGTATCTGCTTTCGGTGTTGGACTCTCCATTTCCAAATTGGGTCTCTCGATGGCTTCAAATTTTTGCCTCAACTTTTCTATGTCAAGAATTAGTTCCTGAACCTTTGCATCATCTTTCCTGAAATTTGTGAACAAATTAATCTTAGTGACAAATTGAATCTCATAACTGTAGATACAACAAGATGATATCAAACATATAATTAACCATTCACACCTGGAAACATTAGCTTTCTGGGCAGCAAGCTGTTTTTTTATGTTATCCACAACACTTAAAGTGGTTATAATCTGAAACCAGACAGCCAAAAGTTTGAGGACTAGTTTTATGAATGGAGTAACGGAACTTACAGTTAAAATTAGTAAGCATAAAATCAATCAAGAAAAAAGTAAGAGTTCAACCGATATATACACTTCACTTAAGTCAATTGTTTTTCTTGAGATGAGTTTTTTTCCTTTATTCTTTGTAATTTTCTCTTTCTTCAATATTTTCTTTTTTAGTAAAAAAGAGTAACATTTCAAACCAAAAATATATCTTAGATTAACCACTGAAGTAAGGAGTGAAGTTCATAGATGTTGAAAGCAACAGATTCAGAAAACAGGCAAATGAATAATTTGTTCACATCAATTAGTCCCTTATTACACCCACGACGGTGGAAACATTTTTGACAATTCAATTATAGAAAATCCATTCATTGCACAAATGACTGCAACAATGGTACCTTGGACTCATAGGCAAGGTAGTCTTCCTCAAGATACTTCCTGGAGTTCATGGCCATAGCATTTTCCTGCTCCCCATTGGCTCCAACATTTGAGCTGTCCAAGGAGTCGGTACATGTTTTAAACAAAAACAGGCCAGAGCTATTCAGTTTGATGATAGAGACTACCCATCCGTCAAATTGTTTAGATCTTCTACGCACTTCCAGATATGACTGACAGAAGTCCCCAACTCTTTCTGCAACATGATAATATGTGAGAAATACTACTTAAAAAAGTCAGTTTTGAAAAATATGATCCTAGAGTAGTTTATAAAAAAGAAAATAATTTATACCTTGTATGCAGCGAGAAGATCAACAGCAAAGGTCAGAAAGTAGTTTTCATGTCTCTCCAACTCTTCACTTCAAGGTACAAATGGAAAAAAAAGTATTTAAAGCAAAGGCAATGAAAGAAATGGAAGCAAAATTTAATTATCCTTTCTCACAGGAGAAACAACGCTTCATCAAAGTGGTAAGCAAATGTTGTAGATAAATTAGTTGTACAAGTGCAAAAGACTCTGATACACACCTGACCTGCTTCTCCTTGATTTCCCTGTACGAGCAATTGATATTCCAAGTGTCTTCCAGAAAATTAGTCCATGTATTGAGAACATCTACTTCTGCCCTACATGAGGCAATGGATCTCAAAAGCTCATCTTCCTGAACCAAAATCAAAAAGATAATACTGGAATTGAGATCATAGATCAGATCAATAAATTAAAACTAATGACAAAATAATAACAATAGTGCCTTGATCTTCAAGTGTTCAACTAACTGATTGTTAGCTTCCTCAAACTGATCCCTCTCTTCTCTGATATTGCGAAGCCGTGAATTAGAAGCAGCTAATGATACATTGACCTGTAGCAGGTGTGATTACAAAATTCAACGAACACAAGTCAAGTGAGGAATAAAGAGAAGTGGATTTTTTTTTAAAACAGAGACATGTACAAGTAACCAGAAATACTCTCCTTTCCATTTTGAAGTCTCAGTATTAATTTTCTTACCTTGCAAACTCTCACCTTCTGAGCTAGTAGTTATGTCATTCAAAACAAATAAAAAACCCACATAAAATTAAAGAAACAATTGCACATGATTACTAAGAAAAAATAAAGAAAAGAATAAAAAAAGGACAAAAAAGTGGAAAGAAGAAGGTTGCTCCTGAAAAAAAAAATACCAGTTTCAGTTTAGCTTCAAGTTCATCTCTTTGACTTTCTAGCTCTGCAATCTCTGATGTTAGTTCCTGAAAAAAAAGATTGAAACCATAAACAGTGGAAGCCTTCTCAAAATTGATATAGAGAACAGCTCTATATGCTCTTGCCAGGGTGTTTTATGATTTCAAATGGAAACAAAGAGAACCTCTTGAGTAAACAATTTGATAACACGAATTGCCTCAAATAAAAATAAGCTTGCATAGAATTGAGGAATTTCAAACCAACAAAGACCAGGTATTCCAATGGGATAGTTTCTTGTCTACTACACTTTTCTAAAGTGTTTTAACTTTTACCTATATTCTCTACAAAGTAACATACCTTCTCTTTCTCAGTAACTTCATTAACTTTACCCACACGAACATTTAATGCCTCTTCCTTTTGCAACCTGTCATGAGAGACATAGTTCCATTCAAGAAACAGATCACAAAAAAAAAATGAAATTTAGAGTTATTTTTCTTTCTAATATCTTTGTTTTGTATGCAAACATATCTTAATATTATTCAGTGCTAGATCATTAGAACCTTATCAGTAATTATAGTGCCCTTTTCAAGTCTCAGTACAATTTGCTTCTTTTATCGTTGATATGTCTACAAGAGGAATCGTAAGGGTTCATACTTGGATCATAAACAAAGTCACTGGCAAATAGCTATCAAAAGTTGTTCAATTAATTGATCCACTGCCCTAAATGAATGAATTTGTGAAAACTAAGAACAACTGCTAACGATCAGCAACCGATTTTGCCTTCCTTTTACTTCATTAAACAGACATCAGATTTCAAAATGTGCGACATTGGTGTATCTCAGTCTGCAGTTTCACAAGTCCTTCCTTAGTGTAAGTTCACAAGCAAAATGCTTCTGAACTAAGAAAAAAATGAGAATGAAGAGTCAATCAATCCCCCCTTAATCTTGCCATTCCTATTTTGCATCGAAATCAGAACTTTGATAGTTTCTTCCTTCTACTCATTGCCTTCAAGAGTAATGAGTATAAACAAAATGAATATCATGCCAACTCAGTGAGAAAAAACAATCAAATAAGCAAAACTAGTGATCGGGTAATATTATCTTCACAAACTAGAAAAAGTTTTAAGATAAAAAATGAAAAAACTTTGTAAACCACAGATAACAAAAATATATTTTGCTCTTACCTATTATCCAAAATTCGTTTTTCAGCTTTTAGAACGGAGCTAAGAAGAGATTCAGACAAGACCTTCATCTTCTCAACCTATCATTGAAATATGAGAAAACTGTTAGTGTTAGTTGTCAGCATGGGTGGAATCTGAGGAGGAACTAAGAACATATTCTTGATGTAAATGGTGCTAACTTTTGTCCATATAATTGTCAGAGTTCAATACCTTCTGAGCATGTATCTCAAGAGAGTCTCCATTGTTTAAAGACCTCTTTCTGAGGATAAGACTTTCCAATTCAGAACAAACTCGAACATGTGCACTTTCACCTTTCAATGCCTAATACAAGATTAGAGAAACAACAGCAAATTACTCGGCATACTTTAAAGTAGTCTCATTTATAAGGAAAAATGATTGTGTATATCTGTGGTTTATAAATTTCCTTTTGCTAAATTTATTAATTTAATAATGGAAACCAATCTATGAAAAGAAAATGAATAATAAAGCGGACCATCTATCATTAATCATCCGCCAAAGTTATGAAGCAGAATCAGGCACTGAGAACAAAACTTCTTCATGGCCTTATCTAAGCAATAGATGATAACTCATATGTTCATCCTAATAACCAACCCACCTCAATTGTCCTGAGGGTTGTATCGTCTGCTGTCTTGTCATGAGCTTCATCAGAAGCAGCCACAGTTGCTCTAATTTCATCAATCTTTTTCTTCAGCTTGGAAATTTCAGTATCTACCCTGTATCCAGAAAATAACTTAAACAAGATCACATCCATTTCAAAATAAACAAATGGAATGAGAGTGCGGAATAGATAAAAAATAAAAAGTTCGGAAAAGAGCCTGCCTTATAATATCATTATGCATATCTATGGAAGAGGAATAGGTCACTGCCCCATTTTTTTCCTTTCATAGCCAAAAATTTCCACTTGAGCGAAGTTTGAGGAAAACTTTAGGTTTGGCAAGAGGCAAAGTCGACAATATTTTACAAAAGAAATTGTCTAAGACTTAAAATTTGGGAGTTATTTTGTATTGCTAAGTTAATGGACTTGCGTGTGTGTGTGCTTGAAAAGACAATGGCCACTCTTCAATTCATGCCCACCTGGAAAGGTCAGCATTAGATTTCAACCCTGATATAGCACCTTGAGCAAATTGAAGCAATTCCTCCCGCTTCACCTGTATTTTTTCGGTATCAGGAATCTACAATTGCAAATGGGACAACATCGACTATTCTTCATGGAAATAAATTTTCTAGCAATAGTAGTTTGAAGAGGGAAGTTTATCTTCTGAATCCTTTTTCAATACTCTTTAATTGAATTCCTCTCTTTACAGTTCCTTCAACTGCTGACAACCAAAATGCACTCCTAATTCCCCAACAATAAGTTCAACCAAATGATATTTTATAACAGCTATGACCAAGCATTTTAGCTATAAAACCAAACAAAAATTTGTTAAAGAAATTTGAAATTATTTATTTATTTGTCAAATTCTTACCAATACTTCCTCTTCATAGCCTGAGAAGGCCTTTGCCAGATCCTGTATCCCACTTAACACAGCATTGTGAACTTCCTTTCCTCCAGCTAGACACAACCTGCAAGCAACATATTGCAAAATTATCAAAGATCGATTAGAAACATCTTTTTTTAAGGATCAACAATGTTCCGAAAGTACACATAAATTCATGCAAGAAATAGTTAACCAATCTCATTTGGAAAAATATCACAAAATTAACATATAAAATCATCAAAGAAGCAGAAGGCTGAGGCACAAATGACTTGACAGTTGATTACACATCTCCTCCTACGGTTATGCTATAAAAAACAGCATCATGAAAAAAATTCAAACAATAATAATACAGATTACAATAATAGACTTACCCAAACATCTCCAGGAGAAGTGGCACTTCTTCATCGCTTGGTGCTTCAAGGATCTGAGTCACAAACAGTTAATTGAAGGTTATCCTCCATGTATATGCTGTAAATCAGTAGCAAGTATCTTTCATCCGGGAATTTTACTTCCCCCATGAAGAGAAGAATCAACACTTATCCTTGCAAAGGGGATATGAGAGTTTTCTTGATAAGGAGGGAGGGGATATTATCCTAGATCCTATAAATTGATGAAGCCAATGCCAATTTATTGCTACCCTCAATCTCTCCATATTTTAAGTGAAAATGAAATAAAACAATAGGATGACATAAAATTGTGACTACCTTCAGTGTAACCTACTTCCAGAAGACTATAAAACAAGATAGAACACATCTTAAAAATAGCCAATCAAAACTAACATACCATAGATAGAGTTATTCCTTCCAAGGCTTGACTTTGAAGAAAAACCTCACAAAAATTCATTGGTTCACCTCCGATGTCAGGGTCATAATACAGAACCTATACATATAACAAAGATCAGGAAAAGCATAAGGAAATAAAAGTATAGATTGAAAACAAGTTCAGCCCAACAGATCACGTAGTAAAAATAAGGTTTACCAACCATTGATGGTTTTTTTGGCATTTCCTTTTCTTCGTCCATAGAATGATGTTGTTCGTGATTCTTTTCTTTTCCTTCAAAGTATCCTCCATATAATTTATCAACTTCTTTCAGCACAACCAGCCATCTTTTAAGCAGGTCAAGTCTTTCAGATCCTCTGCAAGACACTGCAGCTTCTTCCAATCTTTTCTTAGTCTGGCTGACACTCCTAAAGCTCCGAGGTGCCTGTTTTAACGAAAGCAATATTACTTAAATGACTTAAATGGAAGATGCACTCAAAGAAGCAAGAGCAGACTATCAAAAGATGGACCATGCGGTTTAGTGTGATTAAGAAAACTAGAAAACTTAACGTCGAGCGTGATAGTTATGACGATAAAGATTATCATCAATTAAAGCTTCGTTTGCACTAAAAATGAAAAAAAGAAGTGGTAAATACTGAATTATCAACAACTTTTGATTGAAATTGAAAATTTATTTGGCCAAATTTACGGATTCCAAGACTGATAATCCAAAAATTCAGTGTCGGATCATCAACATGCAGCTAAGAGCAAGAAACCAAGATCAATTGAAAAGAGTCTATACAATGCGGTCCTGAATGATCTTAGCACCCTCAGAAACCGCTTGACCAGCCTGATGGACGACGGAATCTGCATAGTTCTTGACTTTCCTTGTAAGGTTGTTCTTGTTCCCAACCTCCACAGCTTTGCTGACCGCAGATCTTAGCCACGACATTTTCTTCCTCGCACGTCCTTCAGTACTCGAAATATATAAGAAATTTCAGGATTCAAGTCAGGAAGAGAGAGAGAGAGATCGTGCATGAGAGGCTGTTATGGGATTTCGCCTGTCGGAGGTCTGAAGAAGAAGAGAAGAAGCGAGTGTTCGTTGACGAATGAAGAGAGGGAGGAAATGTGAATGCGGCAAATGAGTTAGTTTCATCTAAGACGACGTGTATTTGTTCCCTCCCGGTTGTCCAATAAACCATCAGTATAATTTGAGTCGAGTCTAAGTTGCTTGCTCAGGGGCCGGTTCAAATAAACCGGTACCAAAAATCCTTCTTTAGCTAAGATTTCAGCTATTTGGCTCCAAATTCCAGAGAAACCCAGATATCAGTGGGGGGAGAGAGAGGGTGGCGCTGAGAAACCCTAGAGAATAAAGGAGAATAGAAGTGGGCTTCAGTGATGGAGAAAGAGAAGTCAAGGAAACGTACTCGAGAGGAGCGCAGTGAGTACAAAGATCGGGACCGAGATTCGAAGCATCGAAGCTCGAAGGACGAAAAGTCTCGAGACTCCGAGCGCCACTATCACCGATCGAACCGTGATTCATACCTGAAGCCCTCCCACGAATATCGCGACCATAAATCTAAGAGAGAGCGGTCGTCTGAAGGCCTCGAAGGTTCATACGAACGCGATTTAAAGAAGTCGTACGAGCTTAGAAAAGATGAGGGGCGCAAAGATAGGGAATCAACGAAGAGATCGGGTGACAAAGACAAGACGATGCTTCGCGGGACTAAGCGCGTGCATTCAGATGACGAGGACGATTATGAACTGCAGAGAACGCAAGGGAATCGTGATTCAGTCATTTATAATAAACGGAAAGAATGGGTGGGAACTGAAGATGATCTCGGTACTGGTGAGAGGAGAACTAGGTTCTCGGAAGATGCGAAGAACCGAAGTTTGGTTGAGGTCAAGGAAGAAGAAAAGGGAAGGGAGAAGGAAGAGGACGAGGAGAGGATATACGAGGACGGAGAGAACGATACTGAAGTGAATAAAAAAGGTAGAGGGGAAAAAAGAGAGAGGAGGAAGTTTGGGGATCAAACGAGGGAGGAGTATGATGGAGATCTTGATAAGCAGCTCTTAGATTCAAGTAAGTTGGAAGTAAAGGACGAGGTGGGTGTTACGAAAATCGATGTTACTACTGCTACCGGTGGTAACGGTTTACTGGGAAATGTGAGCCCTCTTTCTTAGTACTTTGTCATAGTCCTCCAAACGTTTTGTTGGGTCTTGGTTAATAGATGTTTTCATCCGGTTGTTGGCTTAGAAAATTCAAAAGCTGCTTTGTGATTGATGCTTATGATTTAGTGATTCGATTTAATCAAGTCCTTTAAATTGTTATGCTTCAAAATCGTTGGTGGTGCAGCAAGATTTTATTTTTCTTTTCTGCATTCTTCTCATATCTTTAGAGTTAGATGGCTGTCTCCTTGAAACCTTGATTTCCAATTAAACTAGTCGCTACTATGCTGTTCTTGATTTTATATTTTATTATATGATCTTGAAATAGAAATCTAAGAGCTGTTTATTTTACTGTGCTTTCATAACGGAGATATTAGGTGAAAATTTTCGCATGCTGTTAATGAGTTTCTTTATAACAAAGTTTCAGCATCTGCAGAATTTTAATGGTGAAAGCTTGCTTTTGATTAAAATATCTTTTGTTTCATTGTTATTATTTGCATTTTTGGGGCTTGTTACTGAGGTTTTGTATTCTTTTCCTGTAGAGTTCCTCTGTAGGATCACTTACTATGGCACCAAGGAATGTGCGAGAATTGTCCCCTAGCCACCATCTCCCTATCAAGGTATCTTCAATTTCTACCACAAATGAAAATAAGGGAGTTAGTATGAACAGATTTCATGAGGTTCCTGGAAAATCTAGTACAGATGGGGCTCCTTCAACAACTGGAAAGAATGGAAATCTATCTCTCGATGCTCTGGCAAAAGCTAAGAAAGCTTTACAAATGCAAAAGGAATTGTCTAAGAGGCTAAAGAAAATTCCCATGGTAAGCTCGTGTTGGCTTTTAACCCTTTTCATTCGGACATGGTGGCTTTACTATGAAACCATCTCTCATGTTTCAATGCAATATTTTTTTCTTTATTCTTTCTTTTGTTTGCTAGATGTACATCAAGTGATTCTATTTTGATTATGTAGTTGAATAAAAGTGCTGCCTCAAACTCAGAAGGTAGCATACTTTTGGGACTGAAGAACACACTAAGGCCACGAGCTGTTGTAGATGGGTCATCATTGCACTCTACAGTATCAAGTACCACAGCAACTATTTCAGCAGTATTAGATCCAAATTCATCAACATTACCTGCAGCCAAATCCACTTCCGAGCATATTAGTGCTCCTGCAGGCCTGACTAATGTGCCAGGTTATGAAGCTGTCAAAAGAGCACAAGAACTCGCTGCTAGGATGGGGTTTCGACAAGATCCACAGTTTGCTCCTCTTATCAACTTGTTTCCTGGACAGGTGAACGCAGAAGTTACTATTCCACAGAAGCCTTCCAAGGCTCCTGTTCTTCGTCTGGATGCACTTGGGAGGGAAATTGATGAACATGGAAATGTTGTCAACATAACTAAACCGAGCAACCTCAGTACATTAAAGGTGAGATGATTGAAGAACTGTTCAGACACTCATCTGCTAGTATTTGGATCCAATTAAAAAAAAAGTAATTTTATGATGCAATTTAGATCTTTTTACTGGTCTGTTGAACTCTTTGCTCGTACATATCAGGTCAATATTAACAAACTGAAGAAGGACACCTTTCAGATTCTTAAACCTGAACTGGATGTTGATCCAGAGTCAAATCCTCATTTTGATGCAGGCATGGGTATTAATAAAACTAAAATTTTGAGGCCAAAGAGGATGTCTTTTCAGTTTGTTGAGGAAGGAAAATGGTCGAAAGAAGCCGAGACCTTGAAATTGAGGGTATATCTTGTCACTTCCTACTTCTTTCAATACATTTCATGTTATTTTGACAACCATCATGTACCTCATTATTTCAGAGTCAATTTGGAGAAGCACAAGCAAAAGAGCGAAAAGAAAAACAGGCACAGTTGGCCAAGGCTAAGGCAGGACCTGATATTAATCCTAATTTAATAGAAGTATCGGAAAGAGTTATTCTTAAAGAGAAACGAAAAGACATAATTCCTGACATTGAGTGGTGGTATGTTGATCATCTCCCTTTGTTTTGATTACTTGCTGAGCAGTTACTATAATAAGTGCTTCTGAGATTCCTATTAAATACTTTGACCTCGGCATTTAATTTGTTCAATGTTGTGGAGCATTGTCATCCCAGAAAATCTTTTTTCTTGAGCAAATTTCAAATAATCGTAAAGTTAGCTGTTAAGTCGTGGTCAGTCCTTTTTCAAGATATAGCTACTAAGTTTAATGCTCATATTAAGTTGATAAACTAGGGTATCTACTTATTTTCAGTTTTCTCTCTTTGTTTATGGTGCCTTAAGTTCCTTATGGTATGTTATTCTAATTATCCCTGACCAAATCTTCAGGGATGTGCCTTTTGTTCATGATGGTATTTACGGTGATGTGAGTGATGCAGTCATTGTTGAAGAGAAGTTAAAGAAAGACAAGCTCACTATCTATGTTGAACATCCCCGTCCTATTGAGCCACTCATGGAGCCAGCCCTTCCACCTCCTCAACCTCTGAAACTAACTAAGAAGGAGCAGAAGAAACTTCGTACCCAAAGACGACTTGCAAGGGAGAAAGAAAAACAAGAGATGATTAGGCAAGGCCTTATAGAACCTCCTAAGGCCAAAGTTAAAATGAGTAATTTGATGAAAGTTCTTGGCTCAGAAGCAACCCAAGATCCAACCAAACTTGAGAAGGAAATTCGGACTGCTGCAGCCGAGCGCGAACAAGCTCATATCGACAGAAATATTGCTCGTAAGCTCACTCCCGCAGAGCGTCGTGAGAAAAAGGAAAGGAAGCTGTTTGAGGATTCTAATTCAGGGGAGAGATTGGTTTCGGTTTACAAGGTCAATGATCTATCTCACCCTCAGAGTCGCTTCAAAGTCGATGTTAATGCACGAGAAAATCGATTGACGGGATGTGCTGTCATATGTGATGGTATTGGTATGAGTGCTGTTGTGGTTGAAGGTGGAAGCAAGTCCATAAAGAGATATTGCAAGCTCATGCTCAAGAGAATAAACTGGGCCGCAGCTGTGAAAGATGAGGACGAAGAGGATGGTGCAAATGATGGAAAATCTGTTAACAAATGTGTCTTGGTTTGGCAAGGAAGTGTCGCTAAACCTGGGTTCCACAGATTCTCTATTCAAGAATGCCTGACCGAGGCTGCTGCTCGAAAGGTTTTTGCGGATGCTGGTGTTGGCCATTACTGGGATCTTGCTGTTAATTTCTCAGATGATCAAATGTGAATGAAGATTCTTCGTCTCTGAGGGCTCCTTAGGTTTTCTTTTTGATCTTGGCCGGGACAATCTGAGAGCTGGGTGGCCAAGTCAAGAGGGTTACTTGTGAGTGCAAAAATCTTTTACAATACTTTATGATTGCCGGCTTTGAAGATATTTCTTATTATTTGGAAGCATAATTCTCGGAAAATTGTCTCTTTTTCTTCCTTTTTGGTTGGCACGGATAGAGCTGTCCATGGATGGATTTGGTCCTTTTTTCTGCCGTTTGAAGGCAATGGCGTTAGATATACATTGCAGGTAGAGGTAGCCCATCCCAAATCTCATCTACATCTACATCTACGTCTACGTCTATACATCATCTTCCCAGATTCCAATTTCTTTATTTTTATTTCTAGTTTCCGCTGGCTTTTGTCCTCCTAATCGTAGAAGCCATAATCTTTGGCATCTGCTTGCTTGCTTGTTTACTCAACCCACAATCTAGAAACCATGCTCACGTAACAGTAGATCAACGCCCAAACCTAATATTTCTGGTACTTTAGATCAATCTTTGGAAATTTATCGTGACACGTGTCCCAAACCCATCACCTTTAAATCATGATGGTCAAACCTTCAACCTATCTGCTGAAGAATGTGTAGACATCCAACAACTTAGGCGCTGTTGGTCACCTTTCTTTCATCTTCCCCGCAAATCCAAACCTGTAAAGTCAAACCCTCTCTCGTATTTATTTATGCGACCCTTTTCTGCCACCCAAAACGTAACCTCCCCAAGCTCTCAACCTTATTTTTCACGTTAAGCGTCGCTTCTCCATTCAATCCCACCGCCATTTCCACTGCAACCAAATATCTTCACTTTTGCAACTGCAAACCCACCTCCTTTCTGGAAAAAAGCTTCTCCTGCAACCTTACGATCTGCATGTTATTCCCGAATTTCGAAGTATAAGAGCTGCATTTTCCGCGTTGATGGAGCGGAATATTCCTCCGGCGAGCAATGCGATGGCGGTTTTCGGTGCGGAACTCTCCCATCTCCCTCGTTTTACACCCAACACTTCTCCTTTAGTCGGCCAGCTTCTCAAGCGAGTCGGAGACGCACGAAAAGAGGCCACCGGAGACGGAAGCGAGACGCCAACGCACCATGTACTCGACCTTGCCGGTGCCAGCGTCGAGCCACGATTTCTTCCGTTCGTTCTCTCTTTCAGTAACCTCTACTACAGCGTCAAGATTCGCCGGAAAGTGAGTTTCTCTGCCGTAGTTCCTGGCCGCAGCAATCGACTCGAGGCGGTTACTGGACCCGCTGAGCCTGCTGCTAGAGATAGCTTGTTCTCGAAAACAAAGACGCTGTTGAACGACATCTCCGGCGAAGCTCGCGAAGGAGAGATTCTAGCTGTGCTCGGAGCCAGCGGATCGGGGAAGTCGACGCTGATCGATGCGCTGGCCAATCGAATCGCCAAGGGAAGCTTGAAAGGAACCGTGACTTTAAACGGGGAGGTGCTCGAGTCGAGATTGTTGAAAGTGATTTCAGCTTACGTGATGCAAGACGACCTGTTATTCCCGATGCTCACAGTTCAAGAAACCCTAATGTTCTCCGCTGAGTTTCGTTTACCTTCTACGCTTTCTAAATCCAAGAAGAAAATGCGAGTTCAAGCCCTAATAGACCAATTAGGACTTCGAAACGCCGCTAATACCGTCATTGGCGATGAAGGTCATCGGGGAGTCTCCGGCGGCGAGCGGCGCAGAGTTTCCATCGGGATTGACATCATACACGATCCTATTATTCTCTTCCTCGACGAGCCGACGTCGGGGCTTGATTCCACAAGCGCTTTCATGGTGGTTAAAGTCCTACAGAGGATCGCGCAGAGTGGAAGCATCGTGATCATGTCCGTACACCAACCGAGTTACCGGATTCTCGGGTTACTCGACCGGCTCATATTTTTATCTAAAGGACAAACTGTTTACAGCGGCTCGCCTTCAAATCTGCCGGACTTTTTCGCCGAGTTCGGAAGTCCGATACCGGAGAACGAGAATCGGACGGAGTTCGCTCTCGATCTTGTTAGAGAACTCGATGGTTCAGCAGATGGAACTAAGAGATTGGTCGAGTTCAACAAGTCGTGGCAAAAGATGAAGAATATCGGAAACTCAGAGGACGATCGGCGAGGCTGCCAATCACTGAAGGAAGCAATCAGCGCAAGCATTTCGAAAGGAAAGTTGGTCTCCGGCGCAACCAGAGATCCAAGCTCTACGTCCATGGTTCCGACCTTTGCAAATCCTTTCTGGCTTGAAATGGCAGTCTTATCCAAGCGGTCGATAAAGAATTCATGGCGAATGCCTGAACTATTTGGAGTTCGACTAGGTGCAGTGTTGGTCACAGGATTCATCCTGGCCACCATGTTTTGGCAACTCGATGATTCTCCAAAAGGCGTGGAAGAACGACTAGGGTTCTTCGCTTTCGCCATGTCCACGACATTCTATACATGTGCAGATGCTCTTCCAGTTTTTCTTCAAGAACGCTATATTTTCATGAGGGAAACTGCTTACAATGCCTACCGGAGATCTTCTTATGTTTTCTCTCACTCTCTGGTGGCTCTGCCGTCGCTGATTTTCCTGTCTCTGTCTTTCGCCGCCGCCACATTCTGGGCCGTGGGTCTCGACGGAGGAATGTCAGGCTTCCTCTTCTACTTTCTGATCATATTCGCAGCATTCTGGGCGGGAAGCTCTTTCGTGACGTTTCTCTCCGGCGTAGTGCCTCACGTGATGCTCGGATATACCATTGTCGTGGCGATCTTAGCTTATTTTCTTCTCTTCAGCGGCTTTTTCATCACTCGGGATCGAATTCCAGATTACTGGATCTGGTTTCACTACCTTTCTCTGGTGAAATACCCCTACGAAGCCGTTCTGCTAAACGAGTTCGAGAACCCAGCCAAGTGTTTCGTCCGTGGAGCCCAGATCTTCGACACCACCCCACTGGGGGCGGCTCCGGAGGCGACGAAAGTGAAGCTTTTGGAGAGTATGAGTCAGACACTGGGAATAAAGATCACAAGCGCGACCTGCTTGACGACAGGAGCCGACATTTTAGAGCAGCAAGGAATCACAGATTTGAGCAAGTGGAATTGCCTGTGGGTGACCCTGGCATGGGGGTTCTTTTTCAGGATTCTCTTTTACTTCTCCTTGCTTCTTGGGAGCAAGAACAAGAGAAGGTAACGCAGGGGAAGAGGCCCTGCAAAATTCACAGAGGAAATAACTTGTGTTTTTTCACTTCTTACACTTGCTATTTTTCCTCACTACACTTGAAATTTGTCTTCTCCATTTGGTGCTAATAATATTCGTTTCATACTAAGTTGTTTGTTAGTTGCCTAAATGGAACATACCTCGTGATTTTCCACATTAATAACTACTACATTGATCTGGTTTCTGTCGCTGGCACTAGTTTCTTCTTATGTTTTGGGTCCAAGTATTTTCTAGCGGGCCGCAGATAAATATCACACGGATAAGCCAATCAAAACTCAGGGCCATTTCCACCTCTGAATTGCAGTTGGCACCAACTTTCACTTCATTAGGTCAATTAAGAGATCTGGGCAGATGATATTCTATAATCGAACCCAAAAGTTTGCTCAGGATACTAAGAGTTTTACTCAGCTGTTAGTTGGAACACCATAAGAATTTCCCACTCCTTCACTAGCAGAGACGCCATTCCGCTACTTATTTGCAACTAAATTCCCAGAATGAGACTGTTGAAGATGTGAATCTGCGCAGTGAAATGCACAACGTACTACTCTAGCAAAAGCAGCACACAACCTTCATATTTCGACGATTCAGGTCTATTAAAGCAAGAATTTGAACAGCCCATACAAAAGAAAAACGAGTACCCATTTTTATTGATGAGCGTCCAGAAATAGAAAGCAGGCGAAAGTCATCAATTCGTCTTGATCCAAATACCCTTGCACATATATCTTACCAACGAAATTTAAGATGGTCAAAATCACCAGAAATCCCCACAAGCTATCTGCATTTAGCATCACGTCTGGAAATTCAAGTATCCAAAAAAGTTGAGCAGCCTCTTGTTCAAATTGCAGAAAACAAGCCGCCAGAACTGCCTTTTAACTTGTTCAAGTTGGCCAAGCGCTCTGGACAAATAACTGATCCTCGAAATCATCATGCACCGAAGCCTTTAAACTGTTCTTTTGGCCAGATGTGAAGAGTGTCGAACGGAGTCAAAATCTTTTTCTCTTCATTTGCGAGATATCTCCGAAGCTATCATCATGCCAGATTTGACCACAACGCCTATAGTTATCCTCTTGCTCATCCATGCTCCTCATTAGTCGAGGTAAATTTCCAGGCCGGCTCTTCATTCGCCTTTCAAAGTCCCTTTCCCTCAGGCTGCCTCTTTCACGAAATTCTGCATCATCTTCAGGAAAGTACCTGAAAGGTCTAGAACTATCTTCTCCATCAACATGGAAATTATCATCGTCTCTGCCACTTGTGGGCCTAAATGGACGAACTGGACGTCTATCTGCAAACCTTCTTCTTTCATCACCATTTCCTTCTTCTTCAAACTCAAACTGAGCAGAATGATTAAGCCTGTCAAAATATTCATGATTGTCTGCTCTTTCTCGATGATCCATGACATCAAATCTCCTGTTTTGAACTAAAAATCTACCAGATGAACTTCTATCAGGGACAACAGACCGCAGATGACCATTGTCACGCCCAGAACCTACATCTCTAATGTTACTGGAAGGTGAAACAAAAGATGGGGAGCCATGCCTTCTAACTGCCACCTCTCCACGAAAACAAGACCGGTCAGGAGATCTCATTCTTTCCACTCTGTACATTGTTGATCTTGGATGCGTCAATTCTGGATGTCCAAAAACATCAGGGGATCTCCTAGGCGATAACCATGGGCTAGGAGAGCGACTCCTAGATCTCATTGGCGATTTCGAATGAACTCCAGAAAGATCCCTTTGTATAGAAGAAAAGTTCCTATTTCTTCGTCCAAAATGTCCATCCACCCCTTCAAATGGAGATTGGGTATGAGCAAACACAGAATCCATATTATCGTCCCGAAAACCTCTAATAAACTTCTCATTATGTCTTTCACCAACCATATCAGAACCATCTTCACCACCGCATCTACTTGCGCAAATATTTCTATTCATCCCACGGACCATTTGTAAGCCGCGTGAAGCAAACCCATCCCTGACTCCAGGAGAACGTCCCCTAGAGGGTACATGGCGAAGAACCGATGCATATTTCTGTCTAGAGACCTGGTATTCACTTGGATTACTATACACACTTGGACCATAGTCACCATCACAATCCCAAACATCACGCAGAGTGTCTTCCCGATGGTTGAATTTTCGCTTATCTTGCAAAAACTTCATTCTAGAATTTCTGGGTGACTGATCATGATTCCTCTCTCTAGGAAACTTCTGTGAACCATCAACGTGAAACTCGTCTCTGAAAAAAAAAACAAGGCAGAGGTGTTAGCAAGAATACAAACTTTTAAAAGTTCAAGAAATTTGGAGCTCAATCAAGACAATCACCTCCCCCTCGGATGTAACTTCCTCCTCTCAAGTGGTGGATCTGCGATTCTCTCTCTTCCAGGAGGGAAATGAAAGGACCTGCCTGAAAAGGATCTTGTTTTACCAGGAAGTGAAGAAGAAGATCCCCTGGGTAGATTAATGATCCTGCTCGTTCCATTGCCACGGCCACGGCCACCACAAGCATCCTTAGCAACATCATCACTATTGACAGATGTTTCAACCATAGCAGTAGATGATTCAATCTTCTGTATCAAGTCAACATTTTTAACATCTTCAACTGCACTATGAACAACTGTAACCACAGATACTAAATCAGGAGCTTGGTCTACGGTTGTCTCCTTGCCAATTAAAGTGTCTTTCTTACCAGATTGATCACATCGATCCAATCTCTTTTGAGTGGTCTCATCGAACTTCTTAACATCAACTCCAGCAATTTTCTCTACAACAAGCATAGGTTCCAGAGAAGGAAATTCTTCATTTTCGTTTGATGCAACAGAGACTTTGTAATCTTTGCAATCACTCTTACTTGTTTTCCCTAGATCGCCTGTTACCTTGGCTTTATCAACATAAAACAAATTAGGATCTTCACCAGATGGAATTCGAAGATTCATTTTTTTATCAGATTCAAACTTTTCCATCTCTTCCATCTCTTTTCTGTCACATGACGGGCCTTCGACTTCAGTACTAGCTACCGGTTCTCGAACCTCACCATCTTCATAATCATCATCATCCGCATCATCTTCAACTTCCACAGCAATGAGCATAGCTTGGTTAACATCCGATTCATAATCAGAACCATATGAATCTTCTTCTAATATATCAGTAAATATGTTGATCTTCTCATCGTCACTTACAGAACCACCCCCACTTTCATGGAAGTTATGTGTATGATCATCAATGAATTTCATTCTCAATACTGCAGTATCTTCTGTAGTTTCATTTGTTGCTGCAACTGTATCTTGATCCATAACTTCTTGCTTTATACTGTCACCATCCTTTGATGAATAAACTATATCAGAAGATAAATGAAACCCATCAGTAGGCATAGAGAGCTCAGCAACAGATAAAACTGCAGAACAAGTTTTATTGGAAGACCCACCTAACACTAAATCTGTCATTCTTGGTACCGTCGAAGTTTTGAGAACATTTCCATGTATGACCTTTTTCTCTAAGTCAGATATCCCTTGTAACATCTTGTGATTATGCATATTACATTCCTCAACTGATTCAGGTTTTATTAATGAAGCATTAACCAACTTTTCCTCCGTTCTACTTTTACAAATCTTTGGAAGTTCAAGTTTGCATCGTTCAGCTAACTTGACAGATACACCATCTGAATCGCAGTCATTTTTCACACTCTCCTCCAATGGTTCTGACTTCACAATGCAAACAGCCATATTAGAGATAGCAAGTTTCTCAACCATCTTTGGTGACCTTAAATTTGAGTTATAACTAACTGAATCTAAAATTGTGGCCGATGTTTTACAAGAATTCTGACTTAAGTGTGTCGGAAAACTAGAACTAAGACACAAATGAAGAGAGTCATTCACATTTAGCTGCTCAGATGGGCGTTGTGATGCAACCAAATCAGTTCTGAACTCGCTATTAGGAGGGGCTTGCCTATGTGATGCAATACCAGTTTGAGTAATGCCTGATGGAGATATCAAAGGCTTATAAGCAGTTGAAGTCTCAGTAACATGTAGCTTCATTGCAGGTGCCTCGTGAGTAATGCCGGTTTGAGTATTACTTGATGAACATGTCAAAGGCTTATGAGTAGTTGAAGACAATTCTGGAACAGCTAGCTTTATTGCAGGTGCCTCGCATCCGCTGCCTTCCCATGAATCCATAATAGTATTCAAATCCCAATTTGCCCGGTTTGATTGGAGAGGAGAACAATTAGTGTTTTCGACACCCCCACTTTCACAATGCTCAAACCTGTTTTTAATGGTTGATGAAGATGGTGTGAACTCCTGCTCCGAATTATCAAGATTATGGAAATCATCAATTTTCCTTTCTGCATCCAACACTGGAAGGAGATGCTGCTGAAAATCAATTGACTGTAGCGCACGTGGACTACTTAAAACTCCTGATTTGAACATTCCTACAGTTTTCTTTTCCTTGTTTGCATCACTTCCAACATTTTTGGTTATAGTTTCCTGTGGTGAGACTTTCAAGCCAGTTTTCTCAATTAAAATCCTAAGAACGGGACTATCAGTCGTCCCAAGTTTCTCTTCATGCCTAAAAGAATCTACATGAGTGGGAGGTATTGCTACACCAGGCTCCTCAAGTTTCACTTTAGCAAATTCGCCAGTATTACATACCAAGTCAGTAGATCCCTCCGATGCATTTTTACTTCCCTCAGGTACAGATTTATCCTCTATGCCAGACGTATCAAGAGTAGTCAAAACACCACCATGTGAAATAATTGGATGCTGCTCTCCATGTACTGAGCCACCATCCTTAGAAGAAGTCGATTTTTCTTCAGATTGAGGTGAAGATGGCTGAATTATAGGGAACCTCCTTTTCTTGATTGGAACACCAGCAATACTATCACTAAACTGTCGAGATACAGGCTTACCGGTAGTCTGTGAACGGAAAGCTGGTCGTTAAATTACAGAAATCATAAGAAATAAACTTAGACAATTGCTACACTCGGTATACGGTTTATGCTTATGAGATTTGAAAGAATTCAACACCTCTTCATTTCCTGCCACAGGCATGATGCCAAGTTGTGCAGGAACTTGGATTCTATCTGCTATCAGTTAAACTCAAAAGAGTGTCTTGGAAGACAATTTATGAAACCTTTTTTAGCTCCTTGACAAACAAAACTATCTCCTTCCAAAAGACATTATTCCTCAATGGGCATTGTTTGTAGTTCCCTCACCAAAACATTAGCAGAAAAACCTGCAAGCACATTTTCTCTGTAGGTGAACATAGACTTTCAGAAATTAAAATCAGAAGCCCTATGACAAATTTAACAGATCATATCTTGACATCAAGAAAACCAGAAGTAGATAAATCAAAGATTAACAAACACTTCGCTGATAAATTTCAGAACAGAACAACCCTAAGCCCCAACTTCTGATGCCAAAGAACTGGAAAACAATACCTCACATATCACAGAGCCAGATCTTCAAAATAGAGATAAACAGAACAACTAAGAGAGTGCTAATTAATAAAAGCGATTAGAAAAGCATATGTGAGGATAAATATTAACGACGAAAAGAAAATCAACAAAACGCAATTACCAAAAAAAATATCCACCTCCAGACATTGAAGCAAAGCGAATCCAAGTACTAAGAGAAAAAACGATGAAAGTGACTAGAATCGCTCGCTATAGATCCAAAAACACGGATGATATTTTGATCGGCACGACAACGACTTCCCCTCAACGAGAAATCAAACCAACCGAAAATTACCTAAAATGAAATTAGGTTTCAAATTCCATTACGAAACTCATCCAATCAGCACGCACAAGAAAAAACGAAAAGCAACACCATCCCGGACCTTGGCCCCGAAGAAAGAAGGGGGAAGACTGGAATCGACGAGAGCTAACGATAAATCAAATCAAACGCAGGAAACAAACTTTACCCCGGACAAATCTCAGTTTCATACGAGACCAAGAAGAAAGTGCGAGGGAGAAGCGAGGAGTCCTTGCTCAGAGTCTGCAACTTCAAGGCCAATGAGGCGAGGGCCGAGGGCTGTGCCCCTTATATTCTGATCTTCAAAAATAAATTTAATTTAATTATAAAAATATAAATAAAAAATGGGGCAGGAGGAAGTGGAAGGAAGGAGGGTGGAAGTTTACTTGAGATTCCCGGCACGAATGCCTTTTTCTAAAAACGCGTGGTAGAGGAGGCCAGAGGGTGGGCGTAGGATCGGATCGGATCAATCTGATCCGATTGCTCCCAATCCGAAATGTTATCGGGTTATCGGATCAGATCTGATAACCCCTTTCAAACAAAAACACCTGAATCCGATCCGATCCGAATCCAACACGATCTGATCGGATCGGATCGGATCCGACTGAAACTTAAAAAAAAATTAATCCAGCAATAAAATCCAACGAAAATCCAACAATCTCCAAACAAAATCCAACGAAAAATCCAACAATCTCCAAACAAAATACCACGAAAATCCAAACATATCCAAACCAGAATGCAACAAAATCCAACCATATCCAACAAAATCCAACAAAACTAATCTAATCTACAATAACTTCTATCAAATATCAATTAAACATCAAATATCAAGCATCGTGAATTCTTCCTCTCAGTCTCCTTCTACCTCTCCCTGGCATGCAATTTTTGGACAACAAACAAACATAATTTAAAATCAACTAAAAAACAGTAATAATAATTTATATTAATAATGAATTATGATATAGAATTAGAATATACCTTCATCAATAGTTTTATAATCTTTCAATCGGTCCAACGTGTCCAATGGATCTAACAACGTTGGAGTTTCTGATAGGATCCAACTATGTCCGCATATAAGAGCCTCTACAGTCTTCGGTAGTAAAGAGGTG